>JAMZAV010001312.1:0-243251 GCA_024449915.1 Sweltsa coloradensis
TTTCGTTTGAGTCTGATCTCATTTCTTTTGAGTGTGTAAGGTTTGGCTGTATTTCTACAAGTTTTTGTTATGTGTGTGATCTCATTACTTTTTCAAGTTCCATTGCAAAATTATATGTTAAAATATAATAATTTTATCAAAGTTGATTTAATTTCTATGGTATTAGCAGTAACAATATAGGATGTAAAATATCTAGACCCGGATTCATGTACATCCTGGGTATAGGTGGTATAACCATGGTATAACGACGGTATAAGGACTGGACCCCAATTCTTGAGTTCGTGGAGATGAGTTGAAAACGCAATTTGAAATCGAAGTCGTTTTCGTTTTCGAAGGAATTGGTATTCTTGAACGGTATCGTGGAAAACGTCATGGGTTGTGAGTTGAAAGAATATCACGAAATCCAAACACTTTAAAAAGATTTGCGTATAGCAAAGAGCTCGAAAAAGTTCTATATATTCTAGATGGCAGTGCCTTCATAAACGCGGGCCAATCGAAAGACGAGTTGCATGAAATGATTTGATTGTTGCAATTATGTAAACAAACAGATGAGCAAGCTCATATTATTCGACACCTTGCTTCGACATTGTGTTTGTGTGTATTGTGTGGCAGAACCACCGGGCAGAACAATGTTGTGCTGGCCTAGGGTTGGCTAAGAAAGGCCTAGGGCTTGTCAAACATGTAATGTAAGTACTTATTTTATCTAGTCCTATAGCCTAATGGAGCTTTAGACCTACACTTTGTCATTATAAATAATTTTCTACATCTGGGCCTAGGCCAGGGACGGTTTCTGATTTGTTTTATGAGAGTATAATAACAACTTTTCTCGTTTCACACAGAAGCAAAATTTAAAATGTCCGCCATTTGTTAACGTATCGCACTTTCCCGCCTTACTCTGCTTATACCGTCAACAAGTGTCAAGTAACTATGGTTACTTGTTGATTGTATGCCTAGTGTTTAAGGCTTACTTTAAAACCCTTATTTGGAAGCCTTCCAACAAACTTTTTCAACTTTTTTTTTCAAAAGAGACTATATTTCTATAACCTTAATGTCCATGTAAAATATGAACATTGTAGTCCCACCCGTCTGGTCAGAATCGCGGGCCGACGTATTAGATGTTAGCAGTAGTAGGCAGTAGTAGGCAGTAGTAGGCAGTAGCTAACATCCTTAAAGTGATTTTGAGCATGTTTCAAGCCATTTTTTCACCAAGAAGGAATAATCGTACCCCAATAAAATTTGGCATGTGTTGTCAGGTACCTAAATCCCCTCGATTGTGATAGTTTTCAAGTTCACATTACGTTACATGACGGCTGGGTAACACCTCGAAATCACCCCAACTCTGCTTGGTGTATAAGGTGCTTGAGTGTGTAGCGCACCGCGGCTTGGCTGCGGCGCCCTAACGGGCACCTAGATCATGCATTGTCAACAGTTGGGTATGCGAGCGTGTTTGGTTCGAACCCCGACCAGAAAGATGTCTTTTTTAACAATGCCTCAAAATGGTCGTCCAACACGTAGGAAAACGACTTAGTTTCCGGAATGTGGGAGACCTGCGTTCAATCCCCTTAATTGTTGTAAAAGATTTTTTAATTCCTGGATTTTATTTAAAAAATGATTAAACATGTTTTGAAATGCATATAACGCAGTCAAGTCTACATCAACTGTGACAATACAATGTAAAACATAGCCAGTACGAAATACGAGTAAAGATTGCAAGGTTTACTCAATCTCCCAGCGGAATTTGGGGATACCTTGAGCGTGCAAATTTCGATACTCTTTGGTCACCGCATAACGGCATTACAAATATTTTTTCCACTGCCTCCATCGCAACCGAGTAACATCTAAGAGACAGTGATTTTTTCAAAAGTGAAACACATAGTCGTTAAAAAAAAATTTCTCCAAATGTTTGGCCTATTTTACAGTTTATAATTTCTTGTAGGTTTAAATCGAAATGAATTGTGCTCATTTTGTTAGCAGGTCTAAGTTACCTCTTCACGGATGTCTGTTTAAAATTTCAGCTCAATCTATTTGGCCGTTCGGCCGTATGAGCCCGGACAAACAGACAGACGGACATTAAACAGACAATGCTCACGGCCAAGGCCCGATCGAGTATAGCGTTAGGAAAGACTTACGTTCGCTACGCTCACTCGTCTAAAAATAGTTTTAAATGAATTGCAATAATAGTCAAAAGTAAATGTTTACATTTTGGTGCACACAGAAGTCATGAGACTTGGGCTGTCATTGGGGATACAGAGCATCCATACAAAAAGTAACCTGTTTGGGAGGAAAACAAACAGACGTCGAGTCGCTGTGACCAAACCGGAAGTGCACCAATTATGTGAAACGGTGAGACCGAGAGCACTAATTGAGCACTAAATATATGTAAAAAATTTTTTTTGAAAAAAACAAGGTGGGGGTGCTGCACACCAACAGACGCCGCGTCGCAGGGACCAAACCGGAAGTGCACTAATTATGGGATTCGGTGGGATCGAAAGCACTAATTAAGCACTAATTCGAGGAACATGTTTAGAAATTAGTGCTCGAAGTGGGGGTGCAGCGTGAAGTTGGCACCCCCAACACTAATTAGTAATTCATTCCTAAACTAACCGTGCACTAATTCTGGGCCCGAGTGCGTAAGAAAGCACTAATTGAGCACTAAATAGTCTGACTAGTGACAGAATTAGTGCGCAAAGTGGGGGTGCCAAGTTCACGCACCTTTATAGGTTACCTATGAAATCTTTGTTCCTCAAAATTTACCCTTGTACACATTTTATTACTTTTAAGATGTAGGCCTACACCATGAAACGTTAACTTTCGTTTAGTTTATAATGATAAACCTCATTCGTGAAGTCAACGTTATACATTGGGTGGGACTTGAACCCCGAGCCCTGCCATGTCCTAGACCGTCAAGCACAGTTCCACACAAAGCGAGCCTAGCCACCCCACTCGTCCCCACCTGGAAAACAGCCAGTGCACAGTGCACACACCCGGCATCGATCCTGTGGCCTCCCGAGGCCTAGTTTCACGCGTTCTTTGCGCGGTCGATGCACAACAAGGGTTGGGGGGGGCAACACCCTCCCGGGCTGTGAGGGTGGACTACAGGGATCCCCCAAGTACACTACAGTAGGCGGCACTATCATCCTGGAGATAATTATCACGAAATAATCGTTCGTGCTAGGGGTTTTAGACAATTATTCAATTTAATACAATTCTTAATCATTTTATTCATACTAACAAAATATTATAAAATAATAATTAGTAGGTCCTACAACAAAAATACTGGCTAAAGCCCACAAAATCCGAAGAAATTTTAGTTTGGACAGTTTATGTTTCAGCATTTTTTTAATATAGGCCCCTAATGAGGTAGGTATTTAGCATGAGACACATTGTGATAAATGAATTAAATTAGATTTTGTATTACATAAAATATGTAGGCCTATCTATGCCTTGTGCTCGAATCAATTTATTGGGCGAGTAGTGAATATGGTGTAGACTACTTGCACAACTTCAATAACTTAGATAAGTTTCAATGCAGGGCTATATTGATTTGCATTTTTCCATCGAAAATTGCAATGGAAACATTTCCGTAGGTGGAATTGGCGCCCACCCGGAAAGTAGGAAACCCTGGTTCAAATCCCGCTCGGGTTATAGATTTTAACTATCTGGATTGTATCGAAGACTTTCTTTGAATTTACATATTGTCGGTGTGTTACTTTTAATAATATGGTGCAGAGATTCTTACGCCTCGGCCTAAATATACCTAGGCCTATATACATGATCTATATGATGATGGTGCAAAGATTCTTTCGCCTAAGTGATCTTTATGAGCATGCTAAGTAGGCACACATATATACGGAACGGGCACTCCGATTTCCGATTACATAATCCACATAACACAGAATGTCGAATATTGATAAGCATAATTTGAGTTCAAGGATTTTACACAAAACAATTTGTAAGGCCGTATCATTAAATGTAATTATCAGCATGCTGATAATGAGCTAAAATAACTGTTAGGCCTAATTATTATCTATTACTACATCTCGACACATTAATATTATGTAGTTATTAGTTACACAATTATCTCCATTGCATATGCAAAGATCAAGAAGTGTTGGCACATGTTGTAATGTAAGCATAAATTAATAATCGCATTGATTGGTTCAGTTTAGAGTTCATAGGATGGTGAATTACTTTGTCATTTAACTTGTTTTTACGATTTTCAGTAGAAGCTACGGTACTAACAATATAAGTCTACAAAATTGTTGCACTTCTGGTTTTACTGTTGTGTGCCCTAAAACCCCACTAACTAACTCAAATTGACTTATTCGGCCTACTTTCAACATGCACAAGGAAAAAGCTGTATTGTACTATTTAAAAAGTATAACATCTGCTTATTCTAAAATCGTGTTGGTGAATAGTTGAAGCGAACTAAGAAAGAAAAATCTTTTTCGAAGAAATTCCTTGTGTATTATAGGCATAGAGGGTAGGCAAATTGGTACCACGTTACATGTCAGTTAGGTTAGTCAACAACAACAAATAAGAAAGTTAGGCCTATTTACAAGAAGCAAACAAGCTAAACTGAAACAAATAACGCACAAAACGTAGTCGTCTTGTCTTCTTAGCATAGAGGAATAACAGAATAAGTTACTTTCTAGAAATGTTCGGCAGATATAAGCTCGATAGTCGATGAGTGGTTCTTCATTCGTCTTCGAACACATCCAGATTTTTAACCTGAGTGTTAATAAAATGGTTCTCTGCATTTAGGCCTACATTCTGCATAGGCCTAAGACGCGAAGTAAAACAAATATTGACATCAAACATCATAAACTAGTTACTAATCAATGTCCACATTACGTAAACAATTATGTTGGCCCTACCCACACAATCTTTCAAGATTATAGCCAAGGAGAGGGGGGGATTGCCCCTACCTAATACTTATACTGAAAGGTTTACACTGTACGATCCAACGTATATGACCTTGACTTTTCTTACACAACCTGTGATTTTTCGCCATTATGATACAAGACAAGACAAACAGCCCAAAGAGCTGCGCTCATCGCGTTCTGAATGGAAAGGCCCTGTCGGCCTTGCTACTTGTTACTTCTCGGTGGGAGCAGAAAACCCGATAAAACCTAATTATTATTCCTCTCGTTACTGCGAGCAGCCAAGTCTTGGCTCCGATACAAAACAAACAACGGCACTCGCTCTGACTAAACGAATAAATATTTATTCCGAGAATATAACAGTGTATCGTTCATTAGTTACATACGAGAGATAATTTATAAATTGTTTTGATGAATTTTATGGTGTGTTGATCAAGCTACTCTCTGTTTCAAAACAATCGACTCGAGACGATGTTCTTGCTTTTGTTTTGGTATTCGTACATATTTTGTATTCATTACCGGTGATCATTTCCCTAATGTGTTACCGAGAAACTGAATGGGAATTTTTATTCCTTCACCTAAAACTTATAACTAACTTCCATTACCATTCCAAATTTAATCTGTTTCATTCAGAGGCCAATTGCCTACATATCCCATGTGGTGGATTACCTTTTATATCTTCTAGGAATTTTCTTGCATTTACTTTATAATCAAATTTCACATTTCTAATAAATAGATACAAACCTTCTTGGATAAATTAGGTAGGGCCTATACTTGTATGAAGGCCAAATTAGTTTGTATAACGAGTAGCGAGTACCGGTACTTTCATTTTCGTGGCAATTGTTGGGGCTAGTAGAGGTTGTATATTTTAAACTATTGGGACAATAGCTACATGTAGGCCTAATGTAAATAATAAACAACTGATAAGTGATAACGTATTGTATTGATTGATTGTTGTGTTGGTGGGGGGAGTCACGTGCCAGGCCGAGGCTGGTGGTACCAACTATACGTGACAAAACCGGGGCGACGGTGTACCACAATAATAGCGACAATCTTAGCTCTCCGTGCCATGATTGTGCTTGGCATGTATGCCTCAAGCCGCGAGCACAATTAGGATAGGAAACATCAATGCGTAGGTGTCTCTCATGTACCAGTGTTTCCAATGTGTGAAATAGGATAAGAAATATCAATAGCTGGTGTTGAAAGTGTATTTATATTGTATTGTTAGGCCTACCTGATAAAAAGAGTGAGGTTCTAAAAGAAAGTACCTAACTGAGATATTGATCACCGACCCCTCCCCTCCTTCCCCCGTACCTGTGTCTGTGAGTAAACTAATTGGAGGTGTTTCGTAATTAAATCTGCAAGAAATCCCTCTCAACTTCACCTCAAAGTGGTATTATTCGCTGAATTGAAGGGAAGTTCATTTCCTCCCCCTCCCTCACCTCACATCATTATCAACCTCCTTCACAGACACAGTTTCCCGGTGAAGCTTCCGTCTCTAGCGCAATCAACAGAGGAAGCTACTGCAGCAACCAACTGGGGACTGGTTCGGGAGGTTCCGGATTAGAACTTAGAATCCCGTCGAGACCGGCAATCCTGACTGAAGGTTTTATCCGAGATTTTCCTCAGTCGTTAATGCAAATGCTAACCTAATGACGTTAGAAAACCGAAGGAACTATTCTGACATGGTTTACCTTTACAAAATTGTAAATAATTTAACAAACACTAGTTCAATTCTTGACAAATTAAATTTTCATATACCTCCCAAACATACACGCCATCATAAAACTTTTCAACCAGCTCTAAGTCATCTCGACCTCCATAAAAATTCATGCATCAACAGATTGCAGCATTCATTTAATATGTTAAAACCTCTTGAAGGAACAGACATTGATCTCTACTCACAAAATATTTTTAAATTTAAATCTGTGATCACTCAAGCTTTAGGTTATTAACATTATAATTTACTCACTAGCTTATTTCCATTAGTCTCTTCTTTCATATGCATTTTTCATTTCTTTTCTTTCAAGAATATCTGTTATTCAATTTTCAATGTTAATAATTTTGATAGTTTTACATTAAAATTGAGTATTTCAAATATGTTTACAGAGTAACATGTTTTATTTTGTGTATATTGTAAATTTTAATGTCTTTAAGTTTATGTTTTCTATCGATAGGCTATGCTATGATTTACACTTGTGGAGTATTTGTACTCTGTTGTAATATGCATGATAATAAATAAAATACAAGAGATTTGACATCCCTTCACAAATTGTCCTACCGCAACACACCTATAGTTCACCTGAAGAGGGGCATATTACACCCTATAACAGGTTTAATTCCCAAGATAAAAATTTTAATTTTACAATATCATAATCGGTGTGCCATCATAACCCAAATTTTGAACCATAATGTCTACGAACAATATTTTCCAATTTTGTCAGAACTGTGATGAATGGATTAATGCCTTTTCTAAAATATTTTAGGACTACTCCTATACTCATTATTCACACCATATGGTAGACCCGGGTAGACCTAAGAATTCTGGGAAGCATGCATGCATCTGGATATCGTGGGTACAAGTACAACCGTTTAGATGAGTAGGATGAGTAGACAAGTTCCGAGTACAAAGTTCAGCAAGAGTTTCACACTAGCCGAGCTAGGATAAGATAAGAGAGATAGTCCGGAAGCCCAACGTGTCTGTCTGACACTGCTTTCTTTCTCAGGGTAATTGCCATTTAAACTTGTTTTACGCATTAACACCATGTTGAAGCAATGATCATGGGTTCGAGGTCTCACATACATAATATGGTAACTGACATTGTTGACTCGAGCGCTGAGCGTTCGACTCTGATTCGAGAGGTCTCGGGTTCGAATCCCGTCGAGACCGGCAATCCTGACTCGAGTCCTGACTGAAGATTTTTTCCGAGGTTTTTCTCAGTCGTTAGGCTAATGCGAATGCAAGGGATTGAGTCCTCTTAAGCAGCCCTCGGACATCCCTTCACAATTGTCCTATCCGCAACCGCAACAAACTACCTATAGGTAGTTCACCTGAAGAGGGGCATATTGCACCCTATAACAGGTTATGGTAGGCCCGTCGATGAATACTTGGGCTCACAGGATACCACATTATTGATTCGAGTCGCAAATCAGTCAGATCACACATTTTTAGGCGACTCTGAACTCCTCCCTCTCTTTCTCGTAGCCCTACTGAAGAGATCCGAGTTGACAACGAGAAACGAGTAGACCTATTTTACCAGAACTTTCATGAATGCTGAAACGTCGTTGTAATCGTTAGGCTTCCCGAACCACATTCCTAGATCTCCCAACACCTCAGGCAATCGATTCCAACACTTTTCTCTCTCCAAACAGTAGCTTATTCAGCTGCTGAAGACTAATTAGTATGATGGGCCGTAGTTGTTTCTAAACTAAAACTAAACTTGTACTTATAATTGCACGGGTGCGGTTTTACACGTACGGGTACAGGTATCGTGTAAATCGATCAATCAACTAGGAAGAGGAGAGGTCATAATTTATATGAATACTTGGTCTATATTATTTTATGCCGCGGAGCCCCAAGAAGTTGTGCATGGAACTAATGGACAATATTGGGTTCGAATTCCAAAATTATTTTGACAAATTTAGATATACTAGACCTAAATATAATTATCCTGAAAATAATATTGAAATTCGTTGTTGCCCACAAATAAAAACCAACAGCCAATACCACCTTATTATATTTTATCTTATCTCTTTCTCGGATGTTAGAAAGGCATCTCTCGCTTCCAAAAAAAAAGTGAGATTCCCTCATTCATTTCCTATTGGATTGGATATTGCTTTACGTCTCATATTTATGCAACTTGGCTAATCGAGACGAAGGGTGGGACGTAAGGGATGCACGGGGGGACAAGGGGTGGACAGGCCTATGCTAGTCAGAACCAGCCACAAGCATATGGGAAGGGCAGGGGTTCCCCCACGTCGTGGTCGTCTCCGTCTGTCATCATCCGTCCGTGTTGTCTTTGTCGTCGCCGTCGGGGAGGTAAGTCAAAGGGAAGGCGTTCCCCGACGACGACCCAGAGCTATATAACCCACTAAATTGATAGGCCTAGCTAGACTATTGGGCTACTAAGCCTATTTAATTTGTGTTAGGTAGGCCTGGAATTTGTAGTAGGTATGTTGCAAAAATAAGGGTGATAGGAGGCCTTTTTTCAACAGGTATACACTATCGGCCCACCGGAGTAAATCATGCAGGAATGACACCTAAAATGTGAGTGCACCGATAACAAACCGTTTTACCATGCATGGATAAGCAGGCATACGAGATAATACGCTAGGCCTATTTTCAAATTAGTCCTAACTCCTAATAATATCCAACCCACGTAAAGGTAGGCCCGTCTTATATATCATTTCCGGGATATCGATTTGTTGCTGAAAATACCCACGGGAGTTACGTACTTCCTCCATTGCAGGGTCATGCGCAAGTTTTACGTTAAATACCCAACAATGACACCTTGCCAAAATAACAAAGCTTGCTCTCTTTTGAGCAACAAGAAAAAATCTATTTCTGGTTACATTTGCAAGCGGGAAGGAAGGGAGGGAAAGAAGGTATGCAAGCACGCAGGCCTTGCAGTGAAATAGATGGTTCGGCCCGGGGGCTATTGACTTTTATCAGTCACCGCGAGCCGACCCAAACACAAGACAAGAACAGACTGGCGCTCGCTCGCTCGCTCACTCACTCACAAGCAAAGCACATGCCAAATACTTAAACACCTCGTTTCTCGCTTACCGTTGGCTAATTCTTCCGTATCAGTCATTGGTGATGTACATGGATATAGTTGGGCACGGACAATCACTTACAAACACCTCGAATCGCACTCGAAACACATTAATTCAAACGATTTCACACACGGTAACATCAACGCGAGCGACACATGCCGCGAGCAAAATATTTCGTGCGCAAGAAGCAGGATCCAAGATGGCCGACAACCGCGCCGGATTCCAAACAACTCGGCGGGAAGAGAAACCACTTCGAGAATGTAAATAATACGGTGCAGCGACCGATGATGTAATGAAACTATTTTTTACGACAAAATATGCTTGTTTCTTGATGTTTTATTGATGTGAGCCAATGGTTTTTTTGGGAATCGAGAAGAGAAACTGACTGAAGATAGTGGGTTCGATCCCCACATCACACATATATTTGCTGGTCAAAAGAGGGTTTATTTATGAACACACCGTATTTCATTCAATAGAGACTGGGGGTAGTTGTAAAGAAAACATTCCATTCATGCGCGAATGTACCGTTAGGGGTTGTTTTGTTGGTTGAGGGGCGATGAGGGAGGGGAAGTCTAGACCGGTATGGTCACGTTGTTGAAGGTCATGGTTAGGGTAGGGTTAGGGTGGTATTTTGATGGTCATCAAAGGGAAAAGATTTTTTGCTCCAATACAAGTTGTTTTATTTTGAAAAGACGTGTCTTTGTAAACATACACTTCCGCGAATTTGGGTGAAAGAGCGCACTAATGGCGACCTTCGCAAAAATTGTTGGAATGTTAACATTTCAAAAGAAACTCGAGGGGAGCCTTATGTTTACGTCCAAACTCAAGATGCCAACCAATCATGCGTTTTCCCTCCCTCCAGCCAAATGTTCTACAACCATCATCTTTTCATTGCGCCCTTTTTACGTCAACATACAAACACAGGAACTTCTCCGGTTGGGGGGGGGGGGGGCAAAAAAACACAACAACCAAAACCTAAAAAAGCATAAACGTTTCTATGTCAAATATAAATGACTTTCAACCGAAAAAGAGTTTTGACAAAAATTGTAGGGTTTTTGCTAATAAAACAGCAAAAACATGATTATTTTATTTTTGACCCCCACCTCTCCAACCGAAGAACCCAAACCCAAACATAACATAGAAATAATAATACTTATAACGCGACTAATAATTCTAATAAAGGCTTTTTAATGCTTCACTGTAATTAGTATAGTCGAATTTGGGGGATGCGAAGAGGTATTCCCCCCCCCCCCCCCCAAGAAATAGATTGTCTTAGCCTTCCCCTCCCCCCCCCAAAGAGAAAAACGGACAGATTTGCCACTTTTTTACACTTCTGTATGTTTGTTTTACATTTTAATTTTATTGTGCTCTAAGAATGCATAGACCGAGAAAAAATCCGGGGCAAGCTCCCATGGCCATACCTACTTTTTCCACATGTTCGTTTGTTTTTTGTGCCTGTTCACTCTCTATAGGACAGAAGGATGTACGTACAGATTGTGATTCAAGATTCAGGTAACCTTTAATTTCTCGAAATTTACATCCGTCACGTTTTTTGAGTTCATTCAAAGCATAATTTGCAATGAGCATTGTACTTGTGTTGGCATAACTTCTGAATGATATGCTTGAGCTGTTGTGTCGTATCGATGATGACGCTCACAAGACTGACCCACTGAAGAAGCCACCAACATGGGTGGCGAAACGTCGAGCGTGCCTCATCTTCGAATCTACTTGTTGTGAATCTTGTAAATAATTGTTTGCATACTTCACTATTTAATAAATAAAAAAAAAAAAAAAAGTTTGTTAGGTCTACCCACTCAGTGTTAGAACTGATTTTCAGTGGGGGACTTTAAATCAAAGCGACCAAGCACCCTGCGGCCCCACGCAATCGACATGAGCGATAACCAACCAAATCGATATTTTAATTGTAATATAGCAATCGTGTCATGGACAGTGCGAAACCCGCGAATATACGCAGAATCACAAGGACCGATTCAGAACTTACTCTGAAATTTCATTATGTGCTTCGTTGCTAGACGGCTCCAAAGTCACCGTTCTACAAACTCTAAGACAAGCAACTGTAGACTGAAGTCCAAATCAGAAGTTAAAAACTTCTTTTGAAAGGTTTGTTGTTAATTTGTTGAATGTATGTGGTTCTTGGTAGCGTGGTTTTAGTTTACCATTACATCACAGTAATCGGAACCAATGGAAATGCGTAATTTTATTTTTAATAAATTGCTGAATGAAACTCAAGTATTATTGTGTTCAGACTTCAGAGACTTTACTGCGAAACCATAAAGCTTCCCTCATTCACCACTCGCATCGTCTCGAAGACTCGAATATAGCCAACGTTAGCAATATCCAATCAAATTCACTTATGAAAGAAGTCATTCGTTACTTTGCAAATCACTACTTTACAAATCACACACGAATCGAACGATACCAATCGGAATACAATCGAGAATTGAATCACCTGGTTCTAAAATGGTCAAAGTCCAAAATCATGGGTTTTGAGTCAGATATAAATTCTTGTCCTAAAAACTTTAGCCCTGCAAAAGGTTTTCAAAACTATATTTTTGGATTGAAGCCCTTTAAAAATTAAGTGATTTAATTATGAGAACAATGTGTATGGAGTACGGTCAAGGTCAAACAGGGTTTCTTCGAGCTCTTCTTCAGGTCAAGTATTCATTAATTTCATTAAATTCAATTATTTCTCCTTTAATTTTTCAATATGATTAAATCCGTATAGGGTGCACTTGTACAGGTCAAAACGACGCACTCGTACAGTTTGAAATAAAACTGATTAGGCCTTTATCTTTAAAAAAAATAATAGAAAATTAATTTTGTGCTGAGATTTTTTTTTGTGTGTGTGTGTGGGGGGGGGGGTAATCTTTCCCTTCTGCATAGGCCTACGCCACTGGTTGTATGACGAATCCGGAATCTTCCTCGATGACTTGATTATCGACTTTATAACAAGTGGAGTACATACTAAGAACAAAGAAGTTGTCTTGTAAAAGACCACGTTATAAACATCAGTGTTATAAACAGTCGTGACGAGAAGTGCAAAACCTATCTTCCCCTCCAAGCTCTTTGAAGTGGGTTTGCCTCGGCCAACAGGTAGACGCGTGCAAGAACGGCGCAAGTCCCTCGCTTCCACAACAAACTCCTGAGCGAGGCACAAAGCCGGACGGAAATTTACCAACTAATAATATCGCGAATTATTGGCGAGGAACGCGCGCTGAAACCAGTTCGGTTCGGGTTTGCTTTGCTTGCTCAACAACACAAAGACCGGCTCAGAATACGAGTTGGTTGACGCAGCAGCTGGAGAACTCGTCGGGAGGAAAAACTAGTTGAATTACCAAATAAGATTTTAAAATGTCCTCAGTCGAAACGATGCAGTTTTTAACTGGAGATTACGGCTAAGTAATGGGGACTAGTTTATCCTGATATGTCATAATTTATTTTATTGTTATTATTCCTCCCCCACCCCATCACCCCTAGTCGCGTCAGAAGGGGAAGGGGGAAGGGGAAGGGGATGGAAGCAATTCCCAAAACCCACTTCATAGATGTTTGCAATTTTGGACAGTTGGGGCTGTTGTCACGAAAGTGGAAATGAAAAGCTCTACAATCACACTTTTTTAAAGATCAATGGATTTCACGATTTTGGTTTTTGTTAAAAAGCTCAAAATTGCCATGAATTCTAAAATTAACAAAATCTCCTGCTAGAGGACTGCCTATCCCACCTATGCTTTATTGACAAACAATGCAAATGTCATATTAATTTTGTCGGATACTTTCTGGTCCATCTGAGAAATCAATTAATTATTAGATTTTTGATAAGCAAAGATTTATCTTTTTAAAGAGGAGACACAAAATATGACGATAATAATATGACCGACGGCAATATGTGTAGGGGAGGGGGGGGGGGGGATCTTTCTCTCTAGGTCCAGATGGTGATTTTGTTTTGCCATCTTTTACTGTTATAATCGCCCCTTGTCCTTCAACAAGAATGATACAGAATTTGGTGACCACCGAAATTTGTAGTCATGTGACAGGTGATGCGCGAACAAGCGATGAACTTTTTGTTATTCCTCTTTATACACGGCACCTCCACCAGCAACTAGATTTAAACGGTGGAGGAAACGTATTATATATTATTATTTTTGAATTAATCTTCTACTATATTCTGTTGACCAAGTAGCCACTCTCACTCTTATGGGAACTTTCTTAACTAAGCTTGTTGTATGTAAGTAATTATCATACACTAGGAAAACGCTTAAGTCCCGCCGCGTTGTTGGATGAGCGTAATTGGTGCATTGAGCTGCCATGTGTTATGCGGATTTTCTGTTGTTCTGTGGAACAATCATTACTTAGTTGAATTTTTTTTAATTAAATTAAATTAAATAAAAAATTAACTTTAATTTTTTAATTTTTTAAAAATTAATTGAAATTGTTAAAAAAAAAGAAAATCGTAAAATTGCGATTTTTATAAGAAATAACTACTCGATTGCGCTCAAATGATTAAACTTATCTATTATTCATAAATAAGGGTTCTGTGAAAAAATTCATTACAATCGGATAAAGCATGTAGGATGTTATAAGTCAAAAACTTGTTAAAGAAAAAGAAAACCCCGTAAAATTTCGATTTTTATGATAAATATTTTTTCAATTGCGCTCAAATTTCCCACGAATATCTTAATTCATAAAATTAAGGTTCTGAGCAAAAATCATTAAAATCGAATAAAAGCATGTAGATGTTATAAGTCGAAGAAATTTTTTAAAAGGAATAAAGAAAATCGTAAAATTCGATTTCTCATGAGAAATATTTTTCCGATTACGCTCAAAAACGTGGCATTCTAAGTTCAGAGATTTCGAAGGCCTCCAGAAAATTTTCATCTCAATTGGAGTATCGGTTTAGCCGGAATCGTGTCGACCAACAGACAAAAATACACGAAAGAAAGAAAGAAAGAAAAAAAAAAACATTCCGGATTTTTTTCTCCAGTGTAGTGAAATGGAATCTTCGCTTCGCTCGCTACGCTCATCCAATTACAGAATGGAGCAGGCAGGAACACTAGGTTTACTATATTTCTCAGTACATACTCGGTCTTCTTCTTTGATTCCTACAATACAATCCCTCCATACATCACCCTCACCCACCGCGCCCTCATCATCCAGATATCCCAGTCATAGCAAGAAAAGGACTATACACTTGCGATAATGAACGATTTCATCATAATAATAATAATAATAATAATAATAATAATAATAATAATAATAATAATAATAATAATAATAATAATAATAATAATAATGCTACGCTTCGCTCGTGCCCCCCAACCCAACCCCCTTCCTCCCATCCGTTACGCAACTCTTTATTATGGGATAATTTGAGAACCTGGCCAAAATAAAACAATTATGCAAATGACTGCTCGCAAAAGCATTCAGCGTGCAAAGGTGACCTTCGTTGAGGAATGCAAAGAAAAGAAAGATGGAAGAACTTCCAGGCGGAAAGAAAACACCTGATGCAGGCCAGGACTATCGGTCTCACTCTCCACAGGAATGTACAAGTGCACAACACTTCTTTTAGTAGGGCAAACATTTTTTCACTCCGAGTGCCAATCATACTTTTGATTTAGGCCCCCCTCCCCCTGCCCCCTTTTTCAAGTCTCGCTACCGGCAATACTGACTGACATTTTTAAGAATTTTTTCTAAGTATTTTGGACCCTTCACAATAATTGTGTGGCTCGTCGGTCTTGTGGTTAGCGTATCTGCTTCCAATGCACTGCAAGGTCCAGGGTTCGATTCCCGCCAAAGTCAGAAGTTTTTTAACTTCTGATTTGGACTAAAGTCCATCAGTTCGTGTCTTAGGAGTTTGTAAACGGTGACTTTGGAGCCGTCCTAGCAACGAAGCACATAATAAATTCAGAGTTGTTCTGAATCGGCCTTGTTGATTCTGGCGTTGATCCGCGGGTGTTCGCACTGTCCATACCACTGATTGCTATATTTCATATTAAAAATATCGATCTTTGGTTGGTTATCGCTCACTCGTCGATTGCGTTGGGGCTACAGGGTTGGCTAGTCGCTTAGATTTACTGTCCCCCACTGAAAATCAGTTAAACTGAGTGGGTAGACTCTAAATACAATTTAACTATTTATTAATTAATTTATTTTATTGTCCTAACTCAAAAATACCTAGTTAGTTAGACACCTAAGAGGGGCATGCATTGCACCCTGGGCAGGTTTCTCACGACAAAGCCATGTTACCCCATGTGCCATGTGCCATGTGCCATGTGTTATGTATGATACCATGTTTAAAACAACTATGTAAGTATTTTTCTGGAGGAACGCAGAACTGTAACATTTTATTTGAATGTAAACAAATTAAACTCATATTTATTAATTTTATTAATTTGTAGAATACAACATTAGCTTTATATTTCTCTACCATTTAGCTTGAGCGTGGTTTAGGCAATTAAAAAAATAAGGAATAGAATAACAAACACAATTTCCTGCTCCGCCGACTGGGGCTTCGGCCCAGACCCAGACCAGACCAGATCTAAATGAATGCATTTGTGTACAAAATTACGAGTTCGCGCTATTTTCATTCAATGCAAAATTTATCAATACTAAAGTTACGATTTTTTGTTACTGATGACTACAGTATGCCGAAAACGGGCATATTTACCCCCCAGATCGAGGGGCCTGCTAAAGGCACAAGGTTTCGAGTGGGTGTTGAATTCATGTGATATGTCTGTGTAAAAATGCGCTATTTTTGTGTACGATGAAGTTGATGGTGATCGTTTGTACCTTTAATTGGAAATTGGCCAGCGGAGCTAGTAAAGTCACATATCGCGAAAACTCTGGTCGATTTCTTGACATTGAAGTCAGTCCAGTCACGTCAAGGTGAACGTACACAATCAGGCCCCCCGTGCCCCACAGCAACAAGCAGTGCCTTGCAACAGAATTGCCTAGTGGCTCAATTACAGTTTGCTTACCTTTATCAATTGTCCGCATTTATGCTGAAAAAACAAGGTGCAATTTTTTGTCGATGATTACAAGATTTGATGGATAGAATACTTTGAATTCGCTGGCTAGGCCGGACTCGCAGCTCAGCGAGGAACCCAGACAAAAAACCTCCTCGGTCGATTATTTCTTTGACATTGAAAGTCAGTCCAAGGTCACGGTCAAGGTGAACGTGACCAGCCAATCAGAGCCGGTTGCAGGCACAGCCAATCACAAGCATGCACTTGCAACAGAATGCCTAGTGGGCTCACTCTAAACTGTCTTATTCATTTACCCATTTATAATTTTGTCACGAACATTCTAATGCAATGCAAAAACAAAACATAGGTTTGCACAAACCTTTTTTTTAAACCAAAAATGATTAACAAGAATTTTGCAGCGTTTTCAAAATTACGTGTTTAGCCTGCTGGTAGAAAAGTGTATTGGGTAACATATTCTTAATTCTCGTAGGAAACCACTCATGAAAAGGGATTTATTCGTGGTCATCTTCAGGTGACGATGTCTTTGAAAGTGGTTTTATTTAATAAAATGGGAATAACACCACTAAATAGTAATAAAAGCATATTTTGCTTTTACCTTTCGTAAAACTATCATTATCGCCACTATTCACAAACTTTCAACTTCCAATCATAAGTTGCTCATAAACTTGAGTGTTTTCGAATTAAATACTAGCTGAAACGAAAACGGCACAGATTGATGATTTTTTTACGAAAGGCTGCATGAGCGGTCCTTGAGATAAAAACAGTGTATAATAATGTAAGAAAGTAACAGAAAACAAAATTTCCTATAATTCCCCTAATATTATTGTTTTTCACTGTTTTGTCTTGCGATCGAGGTATGCGGAAATAACTCAAAACATTATCTCCACTTTTTACATTTAAAAACCGAAATTGCGGGGTAGTTGTGAAGGGAATGCCCAATGGCTGGTAGAGAAGACTGAATCCAGACGGAAACACTTGTCAGTCATGATGCTGATGGCGGTGCGCAGGTATCGAACTGACAACCTCCCGAACCAACATTATCATTGGGTATTATTGGGCGTTGAGAATACCCACTCTTTAGAACCCACCACGTAGACCTAAAACGACAGTGTTGGCTCGTGCGCTAAGCGCGCGACTCTGATTCGGGAGGACCAGGGTTCGAATCCCGTCGTGACCGGCAATCATGATTCATGAATGAATTTTTTCCGAGGTTTCGCGGACATCTCTTCACAATTTTCCTATTCGCAACATAATTATAGTTCACCTGAAGAGGGACACACATTGCACCCTATATTAGGTTTAATTTCCTCGGTAAAAATTAAATTTTTCAATCGTGCTGAATGCATATTTTGTTAGGCTTATTATGCACGCGATAAAAACCAACGACGGACGAAAACACACGAAACATATAATGTAAACAAGACCTCTAACTCAAAACAAAACATTGCGTTATCGGTCAAGATAGCCCTAAGGCTAAGTTTAGCCCCTGATAGCCTTTGACTCGTGAGTTATCTGCTAAATATGGCAACACAACTGAAAGATAGCCACCACATGTATGTGCACATCGGTTCAAAAAAGACAGATTAGCATGTTTTAAAAATCACAAATTATACTTTTTTTTATGAGTTGACGATTATTAGTTTCTCACTGTGGGAAGTTCAGTGTTGTAGACTCGGTGAACTACGCGTGCAGGTTCAAGAGTCAAAGATAGTCAGCCAATAGTTGTTTTATTTGGCAACAAAGTAAACTATGTAAACATCATATTTGGCAAAGAAAAAACTAGTCCGTATGGGAATCGCGATGCAATCTAAATCGAAATAACTACTACATAATCATTTTTTGCAATGAAGCGTTGAAAACTGATTTCATCAGTCATATAATTGAGTATTATTAATTAAATTATTATATACCACACAAATACAAACATTTGTAAAAAAAACAAAAAAAACGGCAGCCAGGCTCTCCTTCAAAAGTCTTCGGCTGTGAATGCTGCGAGATAGAAGTTGAGCCAAGCTTTTCATTCTTTCTCCCTAGTTTCGCATTGAAAAGAAGTAAGATCATTTCGCCTGTTGACGAGCGCCAAGCCAACCACTTTCGTGGTAAAAAAAAGTAAAAATTTTAAACTCAAAATCACAAAAAAATTACTTGGCCTAATACTACTCTAAAAAGTCAATGGCCAAGTGCGTTTGGCTGCGGGCGAACGACCGTCGCCCTAGACTCAATGGTAATATACCTATGTTTTGTTTTCCTTTAGTTTAGGTCAATCCTATTCCTATTACATTAATTGTTGGTTTACTTGATGTTAATGTTGGACAATATTTATTAATTTGTTAATGTTATAGTCCTGCCTTTTTATTTCAATAAACTGCTCAGTTGACTTGAATGTATTGACTCGACTCGCCTATCTTAGTTATTTGTAAAGTCGTCTTTACTATATTATACTACATTATAAAATTATAAATTTGTCGGAACTTTTAACTTTTTTTGTGGAATCGTTTGCTTACTTTTTTTTATTTCATTACATTTTTTTACTACGTCAATATAAATATTAAAATACTGAAAGGGGCATGGGGGGATGGATGTCTAAACTGGATGGAACAGGCCAACCCAAAGTTATTCCAGTAGTTCGCTAGTGTGACACGCGCCACCGTACGGAACGCCTGCAGCCGGGCAGTAGACAGACCCGCAATACACGTTCTCAGCCCCTGGTAGTTCCTCAGGACACCTGCGTAGCGCCACCGTACGGCGCGCCTGCAGACAGGCAGACTACAACCCGCAATACACGTTCTCAGCCCCTGGTAGTTCCTCAGGACACCTGCGTAGCGCCACCGTACGGCGGCCTGCAGACAGCAGACTGCAACCCGCAATACACGTTTCTCAGCCCCTGGTAGTTCCTCAGTCTGACTCTGACACCTGCCTAGCGCCACCGTACGGCGCGCCTGCAGACAGGCAGGCTACAACCCGCAATACACGTTCTCAGCCCCTGGTAGTTCCTCAGGACACTGCGTAGCGCCACCGTACGGCGCGCCTGCAGACAGGCAGACTGCAACCCGCAATACACGTTCTCAGCCCCTGGTAGTTCCTCAGGACACCTGCGTAGCGCCACCGTACGGCGCGCCTGCAGACAGGCAGGCTACAACCCGCAATACACGTTTTACCTAACCCCATTGAGATGAACTAAACTAGCATGAATGAGCGGCAACAAAACACATCCGTTTTCATGAGTTTCTCATGTGTGTTTCCAATATAGTTACGTTTGCAGAAGTAATAACAACATTAAAGTAATACCTCAAAAACACAACCAATGTCAAGGCCTTCAACAATATAAATTCCACTTGTCATATATTTCCAATTCATATTATCATAAATCCGTGTCTGAGCATTACAAGCTTTATGGTACCGTTCATCGACAACAACAACGTCGTCGTCATAGTTTATGTGTGGGTGGTTGGTAGAGGACGTACCTACTTTAAAGGTCCGTCCGTCCGGCTGATAACATTTTCCAGTCAGGGACGTAGTGGTACTAATAATTATTTATGATTATGAGGTACGAGGCGTATTCCTATTACCAGAGTCGATAAAGAAGTCTACGCGGTAACTTATTTATCGACTCTGTTATTACTACTTGTAATCTATCCACATTATTTTTTTACACGAATGTTTTGTTTTCACACTGCACATCAGTGTCAGGTCTAGTTTCATAAATAAGATCCATAAATCGTCAGTAACAACCTAAAATAATAATAAAAAAAAGTCTCTTCATAGAAATAGGATTTGTATTTTGTAAGTCAGATCCCGTGCAGAGCTCTAGTTTTATTGTGTGGGCCAGGGTGGGATAACCCGTACAGTAGTTTGTGTAGTCACATCACATGGCGTGTCTTGCCAACATGACGGGCACGAACCCGGGACCTCCAGGTAGCGAGCTCGCCCGTACCACGACACATTTATTTATTTTGGGAATCCAGCAATATTGTTAAAATTGTAATATTTTTCCAGAATGTCCAAATAGGCAATGTTTTTGTAATTTATATCCCCAGTAATTCAAAACTTTTAAAATAGGAGTGTATATTTTAGTATTGAACGCTATACTTGCCTAGGTACAACATTATATATTTAAATTTTAATTTTGTATTTAGTGTTTTGTTTTTTTGACGAACATGTTCATGCCAGGAATAATTCAGGAACTAGGGATAAATCAACGTCTAATCAAGTGTGGCGTTCAGTCTGTTAAGAGTGCTCTTCCTGTCATTACTTAGAGATAGACATTCCCCAACGATTAGTGTGTTATATTTAACTGGACGTAGCTCATCAGTACTTTTGCTTTCGCCACTTTATCTATACAGGGGTGTACAACACTAGTTGAATACAATCTCACACCCTCAACCTGCTATCTTCCCAGGCGCGTAGGAAGGGGGAACCCCTCACTTCTCCACTCCCTTACTTATTTCCTCAGACCCCCCCCCCTTTCCTAATTCAGAATGTAAAATATGCAGTTAGTCGTACACAATTGAAAACAACTAACAGCTTGAGCTAGCTGCAGTCGGTTTATATTCGGGTGGGTTGTGCTGACTTGTGGTTAATAGTATACCACAGAAGCCAAATAAAAGCTCGTCAGTCACCCCATTTCTAGCCCCCTCCCCTCCCGAAAGTGTTCCTATGCGCCTGATCTTCCTTGTTTTGTTTCACGTATCACTTTAAATATATAAATAAATTCGTATTTAGAATCTACCCACTCAGTCATATAACTGATTTTCAATGTGGGACAGTAAATCAAAGCAACCAAGTCAACCCTGTAGGCCCCGACGCAATCGACGAGTGAGCGATAACCAACCAAAGATCGATATTTTTTAATAGCAAATATAGCAATCAGTAGTATGGATAGTGCGAACACCCGCGGATCAACGCCAGAATCAACAAGGCCGATTGATTGGCGGGTCACAAAGTCCAACTAGCACCCTTATTTGGACCGGTTCTCTTCTCTCAGTAAATTAATTTTTAATTTTCTCGTTTCTTTCCCCCGGCGGTTCCCGTCCTTGACTTGTTTGCGCAGTTGCACATTTCCTTCTGCTAAATAAGTATGCAAATAAATCTCACATTCCTAGATTGATTGAAGACTCCCTCGAGCTAATCAATGTATTTAAGTCACATCACGCACTTCCTGTCAAATGCTGGTCAAGGTTAACCGAGTAACCAGAATCAGGTTCGATTCTAAAAATAAAATCAACAAGATAAACGATAAACGAGACAAAAAAGTTCGCTTGAAACTCTCCAGAGAACAATGGACATCGGTCTATAAAAAAGGAATGTTTTAAAACAAGTTTTGCAACGTTTCGGTTTAGGTAGTGATTGAAAAACGTTGCTAACTGTTCGCAATCGCGGATCAGAATAAACATGACAGAAAAACTCAACATTTCGACCATTTTGTTCGCCAAGATTCTATGCACGGAAGTACTAAATCAATCATAATAATACACGTTCTTAGATGGCCGTGATGTGGTGCAAGTTTCGCACGACAGCATGCAGGAGAGTCACTAGAGCTTGGACATTGGGGGGGGGGGGGGGGCGCAAATCCAGCAGTAGCAAATCCAAAAATGCGCAAGGGGAGGGGGCTTTAGTGCCAGTGGCATATCCAGGAATTCAAAAAGGTGGGGTTCAACCAATTAATTCATAGATGTATCGAAGGCTAAGTGGGGAGTGGGGGTCCTGGGGGCTTGGCCCCGGAAATTTTTCCCCCTTCATGGTCATTTTGGTGAAAATCTGTGCCTTTTAAAGGATGACCAACTGAGGGTTGTTAATCGGGAAAAGAAAGGAAAACGAGGAAATTATTGGGGGGGGGGGGCGCACCCCCCCTAGTGACGCCACTGCACGACAGACGTCGTAGTAGCAGAAAATGAAATACATACACATAATATCAGCCTGCATACAAGTTCAAAAGCCCAGAATTTGAGTGTTTTTATTCTAATATCAAACTCTAGAACAATGAAGGTCTCCCCCCAACCGTTCTTGCCCGTCACATTTTTCACCCCTTCAGCTTCATGACGGTACTATTCCAAACTCTTCCCCGTCTACCCCTGGACTTCCTACGTCCTACCTCCCCGGTATTCTTGTTATTATAGCCTACTCTCTGTGTCCAAACAGTTTAGTGGGCCATTTTCTACTTGGTGAATCCATTAATTATCTTTCACACGCCACTCCTTGTTGTTTACGTAATGCGCGGAGAGGAGTCTGCAGATTGCTAAATGGGCGCTTTCCGCTTCACCAGCGTCCGACATAATAATAATCGTATGTCCGTCCTGAGAGAGATAAATATGTTCACGATTAGGAACCGAGAAAACAACTCTGGCTCGTCGTATGTTATGTAATCATGAGTTTAGAATATATGGTAATATCTTTGGCAATATTGATTGTAGTAAACGTCCATTTTAAAAACATAGCCTTGTAAAGTACACATAACTATTTTTGAGAATAGAGCTATGTTGTTTTCGTCGGCAATTGGCATCACATTTGATTGTTTATTGTGATCGATGCCAATAAGTTATCAAAACACAAACCAGAGAATATTCCATGCTATCAATGATGAACAAATAAACTTGTTTACATTTCAAATATATACTCGGTTGTCAATAACGATTCTTCCTAATGAAAAGCAATTTTTCTAGACATAGGCCTAGTCCTCAACACAATCGTCTGCACCACTATAAAACTACTAATATTATTGATATCGAAAGTTTTAGACATTATTTTCTGGGTCTCGCGTAACATTGAAAGTTATACATTAGCAGTGTTAACGCATTAATGTTATGGATGGATTATTTATGTTTTATTAATAGTCCAATTTAGCAATTCAAACTTGAAACAGGTATAAAAATGAAGTAGTATAAGTAAACGGTTATAAGATTCTAAGTAGCATTGGTTTGTATGTAACTGCTGTGCATTTAGCCCTTACCCCACCATAGTTGGCCGGTGGCCCTACAAACTACTTCATAAAAATGAAATGTGGGTGGCAGGTCATTAATTAAGATAGCAAGGCATAAAAACCTTACATTCAAGCATCATTCATTCATCATCCATGTTTTACTCTACTTTCAAAATTTAAGTTCGTTTTTAGATTATTTTGCAATTTTGTTTTTTTGCAAGTTCCATTAATGCCTCCAAATTATTATTATTAATAATCATATAATAAGTTTTAGTGAAAGCAACTGTATTATTCTATATAGACAGACTTATCAAAAAAGGTGATTTATTTTCAAAGCTCAATCTTTGTGCAAACAAAACCTTCTGTATAGTTTCGAGCCCAGATTGTGCAACAGCTGCACTATACACACACACCACAACAAATGCCGGCCGGCGCGGCGTGCTGTGTTTTCTCTGACCTTGGCTCGTACAAGAGTAAAACAAGCAAAACAAACAAACAGTGCAGGAGGCAGATATAAAAAGAGGGCGTGTCTTACTAAAACAGATGTGAAGGTCACCTTAGCGTCGAAACGATACACCCGACTGCGTAGTAAGGATTAAAAGGATGGTGTGATGTGATGTGAGAGAGTAAACAGATCATTTAGCTTGGGCTAGTTTAGTGGGAAGTAGACAAGTCCCAATCAGCCAAACAAATTGCGCGCCTGAAAATGAGTCATTTATCAGTTTTTTACTTTTCGTGTTGCTGTATTGTATTTCAGTACAACTATTTCTGTTACTTTGTTTATTTTGTGTGCAATTGGCTTTATTAGTCCCCCTCCTTTTTTTTTTACAAGCTGTACATTTATTTTTGCTCTAGTACAGATCGCTATTTTGTCTGTTTACTCGAGTGGGATTTTTCAGATCATGTAGCTTCCGCTAATTTAGTGGGAAGTAGACACGGCTCAATCAGCCAAAGAAATTGCACGTCTGAAAATGATCAGTTTTTTTTTGTATTTCAGTACAACTATTAGTATGACCAAAGATAAATTGTCATGGTATTACTATGTTTATTTTGTGTGCAATTATGGTTTTATTAGGCACCTTTTATTTTTTTGGAAGCTTTCCAAGCATAACATAGGTACTTTTAATTTATTTTTTTGCTCAAGTACAGCTCACTATTTTGTGTTTGTTCCTTCTATGGGATTGTGTACAACTACAAAGTTGATGCACGTTTATAGAACTGGTGGTATTCATGTAATTAAATTAAAATATATAATTAACTAAAGCAAGGGTCGGTAGTACCTAAAAGAGCTAACAAATCATACTCGGACAACATGTTTTATGCAAAACAAGTTTCTTGACTACAAAATAAAAATAAAAAACGTGTTTGTGCAGTGAAATCTCGTTGTTGGTGGAGGTGCCGGGTATTTTTTTGTAAAGTTTGGGTGACGCCAGCCTCGCCACGTGACCCCTAGTCACCAAAAACATCCCGTATTATCCTTGTTCAAGGGCAATCCCAACCTAAAAAACGCATGTCAATCGCGGTAGTTTGCTTTTTTTGTGGAGACGTGACAATGACATACGACAAGAATACTGAAAAATAATACAAATAAATTGAAATTCTGTTGATTCGATGATAACAGCTAGAACTACAACAGGAGGAAACCCCGGGAAATCCTACCTTCGGGTATCGATCTGATGACCTTCAGAACCGAGCGTAATTATTAGCAAGAGTCTCCATCGTCGTCGGGGAACTTTCCCCCTCCCTTTGACTACCTCCCCGACGGCGACGACAATGACAACACGGACGGATGATGACACAGACGGAGACGACCACGACGTGGGGGAACCCCTGCCCTCCCCATACGCTTGTGGCTGGTTCTGACCAGCACAGGCCTGTCCACCCCTTGTCCCCCCGCGTCATCCTTTACGTCCCTTCCCTTTCGTCTCAAATTAGCCAAGTTGCATACATATGAAGCCCGTTAAGCAAAATCCAATAATTTTTAAAATTGGAAAAATGTTGATAAAACTCCCAAGGTTTGGGTTTCCCCAACCCCAAAAAAATTTTTGGTGCCTCCAAAATTCCCAAACCCCGGGAAACGTGAGAAACAAAATCCCGCGGCCTTAAAAACCCGGGGGAAAAGGGGGGGGGGGGGGGAAAACTCAAATTAAAAAAAAAAACCCAAGGCCCCAGGTGGAGGGAATTCCAAATCATGCCCCTTTAAAAAGAAATTTTATGAAGATTTACCCCTGCCAAAACGCGTGGGGAAAAAACCCGGCCCCCCTTGGCCCGAACCCCATGAAGCAAAAGAAACTTAGCCCGGCATAAACAACCCTTTTTCAGCTGGCCTTCCACAGCGGGGTGAAGAATAACACCAAATTTGCACCAATTTATTTTTTTGGGTGCCTCGGGGGACCCAAAAAGTCCACCTTTTACAATTTTCCCTGTAAAAAGGGCCAGCCACCAAAAAAATTCTGCCTAACCCGGGAATTACCCCCTGGATTTTTAAAGGGAATTTTTAACCCAAAAAAAAAATGGTTTTGGAAATTTGTTTGACAAAATTTATTTCCCCCAAACAAAAATTTTTTTAAGTGGGCCCGCCAAAACAAAAAAAGGGCAGAAAAAGGGGAATTTTCCTTTGAAGGGCACCCCTTTTGGGGAAAATTTGCGAAAATAAACCAAAAACTTGGGACCCTCCAAAAAAGGAAACCCACCAAAAAATTCTTTTTCAAAGCCGGACGGGGTTACAAAAAGGAAAGTTTGCCGGAAATAACGGGGCCCAATTTTTGGGAAAACAAAAAGGTTGTTGAAAAAGGAACCCCAAAGAGTTTAAATTATCCGGGATGGGGGAACCCCTAAATGGTTTTGGCCAAACAAAGAAAATTTCCCAAAGGGGGGGTTTGGGGGGGGGGGGGGGGGGGGGGGGGGGGGGGGGGGGGGGGGGGGGGGGGGGGGGGGGGGGGGGGGGGGGGGGGGGGGGGGGGGGGAGGGGGGGGGGGGGGGGGGGGGGGGGGGGGGGGGGGGGGGGGGGGGGGGGGGGGGGGGGGGTGAGGGGAAAGAGAGGATCCCCAAGGAAAATGTATGAAAAAGGGAAATAAAAGGGAAAGAAAAGACGGGGAAAACCACGGAAGAGATGGAAGGAGACCATAGAAAGAGCCCTAAAAAATAGAGGAGAGAGCTGGGAGAAATGTAGAAAAGACCCCGGTTTGTGGGAGGAAAAAAAAAGGGGAAGTGGAAAATTTTGGGGGGCCGCAAACCCCCAAAGCTGATCTTAGGTGGGAAAATAGTTTTTTTTTTTTGAAACAATATTTCAAAAAGATTTTTTTTTTTATCGTGTTTAAATAACTTATAAAAAAAAACTTATTTGCGATTTTTTTTTCATCCAATAGCGGTGGTTGTTGTTTTGTCAGAATGTCTGTTTTTTTTGTTAATAATGTTGGCCTTTTTGAAGAAAAGTGAAAAACTAATCTAAATTTTTGCTACATAATAAAAACTTTTTTTCCCCACCTAAAAAGCGGGTGTTAAGTCAATTAATTTTTAAAAAAAACATTTACCTGTTCTAAAAAGGTTTTTTTTAAAAATTTTTAAAAAACCCGTTTTCAATTTTTAAACCCTTACAAATTATACAATTACAAACCAAAAGGTGAAAAAGCAAAATTTTGAATCAAAATACATGAGATAAGCTTGCCCCCCAAAAGTCCTTTTTATTATATTCCCCAAACATGAAAAATACATACTATAGATAGAGTGCCACGAAATCATAACATTTTAAGTTTTAAAGTGTGGGGGCATAAACAGGAGTCCCTTCCTTTATATTTTGGGAACTTTTAATTAGTTTTAAAATTCATGTCTCAAAGCTGAAAATAAGTATTAACAATTTTGTATCCCTACAGGGGCAGTTATCATGGGATGTTTAATAAAGGGTCTCAATAAAGTGTATTTCCCTGCAAAAATGTATTTCAATAGAATATTTTTTTATTGCGCTCTAAAAAAAAATAAAAAACAAAACGGGGGAAAAAAATTTTTTAAAAATACAAAATGTACAATTTAAAATGAGTGTAAATTAGCCTCATAAAATAATTTTAAACATTAGTCTCATGAAACATAATTTTTGTTTTTAAACAATACACGGGGTAATAAAATGTTTAAAATAATATTAATTAAAAAAATTTAATAAAAAAATTAAAATAACCCAAAAAAAATTTATAAAAATTGTTAATATGTTTTTTTATTCCACAACATGGGAAATTTGAAATCTAAATAAACATTTTCCAAAACGAATGGCAAGAAACCCCTTTTTCGTAAAATTGGGTTGAAGACAGACAATCTTTTTGATGTCGTTTTTTGGTTATAATTAGATCACATTTTTCCACGCTTTGTTAATCTGTATAGTGGTTTTTCATTTTGGTTTGGTCGGGCGCCTGAGGCTACGTTACCCTAGAGAACCTCCCAAAACCGGTTTGACCGCTGAAAGCCGAACTGAAAGCACTGTATTAATTGTTTTGTGGCCAAAATTCACTTTTCTTGATTCAATGCAAGCCAATACAGAATGGGAGGCAAGCCCTCATTAGAACTTCAATCAAATCATGGAATAGTTATTTGTAAAAAAAAGGTGAGAATCCATAAATTTCCATAACTGGCCCCTCTTAAAGACTAAAAAAGGGCTTTCCCGAATAGGCTTGCAAGCAGAAAAATATTTTAAAAAAGGGTAATGTAAAATTGATTTCTTACAAGTTGTTTTTAAACTTTAAATCTCAATTACTCCGACTTATTGGTCCCTTTTTCTACGGTTAGACGATGAGCAATGTTGCCAAGAAAACCACAATGTTTGAAAAAAATTTTTCAATAAATTTTTCAAAAATTTCCCCAATTATTGGGTTTCCCCTGAATATGATTTTGAAGTTCCATAATTCCCTTCACACTATGATAAAATAGTTTTTTTCACTTAGAAAAAAAATACAAACCATACAGTTTGGGGTTTAAAAGCCTTATTCCCCATGTAACTTGGGAAATTTTTTACCTAGTTCTTAAAAACCCTTTTTTTGACTTTACTAGTTTTAAAAGGGCAAAGTTCTTATTTTCTGTTTTCTTGTCCTTTTAAAGTCGGGGTGTTTTTTTTTTTATCTCCCACGCTCATGGATACGAATACGATCAAGTTTTATTGTTTCCCAAAATTTTTTCCCCACAGTCAAAAATTTAAATCTCATTTAAAAAAAATTTTCGAAAGACCCTTTAAATTTTGAAAAAGAAAAATAAAAAAGCCTATCCCACCCCGTCACATACTATTTCTATGCCCAAAATGTTCCCAAAAATGGCACATAAGTATTCAAGATGATTCCGAATCTGGATAGCATAAAATAATCCTAAAAAAGTAAAAAAAAGTAGAACCCCATGATTTTTTTTCTGGTTGGGGAAAAGGGCCACTTAGATAACCGATGAAATTAAAAAACTCCACCCTTTAAAACTGAGTCTATAATAATTATTTGACCCTTAATATAACAAATGGATGGAAAAAAAAATTTGAAATAAAGGGCCCAAAATAAACCAAGCAATTTTAAAAATAAGTTCCCTGATACAAAGACTTATCTTTGCCTACCTTTTTCAGTCTTGTGCACTAATTGGAAAATTTACTAATTTTTTGTTTTTCGAGTGTTTGTTTTATCACAGGAAAAAGTTTTTTTAGTACAAACAAATGATGCCCCCATAAAGGGGACTTTTAATAGGTATTTACAAACTAATACACCGAATATTTACTGTAGGTAGGTATGTATTTTTTTAAAATTGTGCTGGGGGTGTTAACTCCAACACAAATTGTTTTTGGGGGGTTTAATGTCCTGAAGCATCTCAGGAACCTACCTAAACAACGACTATGAAAAATTTTGGGAGAGCCCCAAAAAACTATGTAGAGGCCCAATAAATTTTAAAGGGTTGAAAAGAAAAAAAATGCGACGATAAAAAAACCAAATCTCTACGAAACCCTAAAAAAACCCCGTTTGCATATTAAAATCATTAAGTTAACATAAATTTAAATAAACAGTATTTTACAAAATTTTTTGGGAACACATCACCATACAAAAATAGAACGGAATTATGTAGTATGTTTTCCAAAAGTAGTACGTAAAATTTGAAATATCAGGGTTGGGTGGGAAAACATGATCATTTCTATAAATGACTTTCACCACCCAACAAAAACACAAAAAATAACAAGAAAATTTAAACAAGTCCCCGAAAAAATTTCTGAGAGGTAGGAAATGGAAAGGGGAATAAAAAAAAGGTTTCAAATATCCCCAAAGAAATTTTATATTAGGTATATATTTTGCAAAAATCATTGAAATAGTTAAATGTACTAGCACAAAACGCAAATTACAGAAAGTAAAAATAAAACAATAAATTAAATAAAATTTAATTTTTTTTTTGGGAAAACTTAAAAACACACTTTATGCAATGCTTGCCCAAACTTTTGTATGACTAGCTAGACAAAAAAAGCCAAAATAAACCAAAAAATTTTAAACTTGCAATTTTGAGGCAAAAACAACAAAGCAAAAATTTTTACTTTAAACAAAGAGTTCCCTTTAAAACCCTGATCCCTTTTATTACCTCTTCATTTTTATTCATGTTAAAATTTCTAACAGACCCGTTTTTCCCGCCTGTACCTTCTAGTTTTTCTTCCCAAAAACCACAATCATAATCGAAAAAGTCCGTTAACAACCATAAGTGGCCCAAGATAATAAAATTTGGAAAAAAATTATATTTTATAACCAAATCCACGGGGCGTGACCCTGTATAGCAAAAACCCTACGTGAGATACAATCCTCGAATAAATAAGTCCCTTTAAAAAGAGGAGTGAAATAGTGGGAAAAAGCAAACTGCGTAGGGATGGAAATGTTTGCGGTGGCCCGGGGGTGCCCCAGAGGAACTATACTACCTATCCTTTTTGGGAGGAGGAAACCCTTCTAGAGTGGGTATCCGTTTCCCGTTAGGGACGACATCGAAGAAGAGCAAAACGGGTTTTGTCATTTCTGGCAACATGGGCGAAAAACGTTGGCCATCTCGTCCGAACAAAAAGAGGAGAAGACGGGCAAAACATGTTTGATTGCTCTCGGGAAAAATGGCAAAATTTAAAGGGGGCCCGGGAAGGAAAACGTTCCAAAGAGGGAGGTAACGTTTGGGCGCGAGGGGGGAAGGGGGGCGAGTTTTCTTGGGAAAGGGCCCCGCGCTCGGGGGCGACGGCGGGAAAATTTTTGATTGGTACGACGGCCAAAAGCGATGGAGGGGGAGATTGATCTTGAGAAGGCCACGAGCCGCTGGACGGGGAAAGGTTTTTTGGTGCACGGCCGAGGGCGGCCCCAAAATTGGGGGGTTTCTGAAACTATTCACAAAAGGATATATACAAGTTATAAATTTTTTTTATTTTTTTTACTTCACTAAGCATTTCAAACTAGAAATAGTGGAAGCCTAGTAAAAATGTGAGTGAATCATTTGTTCCTAGTCATCGTTCGAGGGTATTTTAATATAAAAAAAAAAATAATTTTAAAAGCCCTTTTAATGCTTTATGCATTAATTGTCCTGGGGGGGTTGCCCGGTTTTTAAACTCTGTGGTTTTAAATAACTCGGTGCCCAAACTTTGGCTCTAGTGTACGCAAACGAACGTCTTCTAAGCTCTGTGGCTTAACTTGGTGCCTATATACTTTGGCTCTAGTGTACGCAAACGAACGAAACTCTTAACGACACAATTGGTCAATTGGTTCTGGCACACAAAGCTTTTTGCAGGTCGTGCCACCATAATACCAGTACTAACTGCTATGAATCATCAACATAGTAGGCCGTGACTGAATGACTCACTTTGAGTAGTTCTTTGGGCACGGCCAATGACATAAACTAGGCCGCTTTTTTAGTCGCGTTGATGTATGAGCTTTTTTAAGTTTTTAGTATGCGTGGGAACTCTTTACTTCTTCAAGTTCCATTGCAAAATCATTTTTGTTAAATTAGGATAATTTTTATAAAGTAGTACTACCTAATTGCTATGGTAATACCAATTAATAGAATGTAAAATATCTGGAGGCCCAAAGACATGCTCTTTGTACGCATTGTAGGCGATTGTTGTCAAGTTTCTATAGTTAACTGTTAATTATTATACACTTCAAAAAACTTATATTAAAACTTTTATTTCTATGGATTCTGGCTAACTTTTTCAACTTTTTCTTTCAAAAGGTACTATGTACATCACATACAATACATCATACACCTGAATGTCCATGTAAAATATGAACGTTGTAGCCTCACCCGTTTGGTCAGAATCGGCCCAAATGTCACGAAAATATTGCACTAAAAATCGGAAAAAATTGTAAAAGTAAGATATTCATGAGAAATATTTCTTCGATTGTATCCAAAAACTTGGCAGGTCTAAGTTCAGAGATTTTGAAGGTCCCCTCCAAGTTTCATCAAGATCACATATGCCATTTTCCCGGTAGAGCACGAACAGACAACAAAAAAAAAACAACACCAGAGCTATTTTTTTTTTTGGGGGGGGGGGGGGGGGGTCAGTGTAATTGAAGTCTTCGCTTCGATCATTCAATAAGCTTTGCATAGCAAAGCGCCAGACGCTCGGTCTTCTGTCCCCCACTCCGAGCGCTAGCATGCTGATTAGAAGCCTGCTTGAGGGGAAAATTATTTCACTGCCAATTGATACTTCAACGATTTGAAATTTAACTAAAATGCAGTGGTTTATTTGAGTGTGTTTATTCAAGTTTACTCACATCGGTTAAATGAATTAAGATCAGTTTTTAATTATAATTAAATTTAAGTGTTAGCTGAATGTCATTGGGCATGGCAGTGTAGATCAGCTAGACAGTAGTACTAAGGTGGCACTACAAGTGTGAGGAATTGACAGTGCAAAGCCCAATTGCTCTTGACATCTGAGCTACTGAGAATGATCTAGAAGGTGGATGTCAATTAATTGAAACTAGTTCGCTTCGCGAACACTTTTTTTAGTCGCATTGATGAATGAGCTTTTTTGTAAGTTTTTAGTTTGCGTGGGATCTCTTTACTTTTGCAAGTGCTTTTTGAACGCATTGTAGGTGATTGTTGCCAAGTTTCTATTGTTAGTTGTTACTATACCAGTACACAACAAAAACTCGTATTACAACCTTTATTTCTATGGATTCTGGCTAACTTTTTCAACTTTTTCTTTCAAAAGACAATACATCATCATTACCTTAATGTTCATGTGAAATATGAACGTTGTAGCCCCATCCGTTTGGTCAGAATCGGCCCAAAAAATCACGAAAATATTGCATTAAAAATCGGAAAAAATCGTAAAAGTACGATATTCATGCAAAATATTTCTGCGATTGTACCCAAAAACGTGGCAGGTCTAAGTTCAGAGATTTCAAAGGTCCCCTCCAATTTTCATCAAGATCGCATATGCCGTTTGCCCGGTAGAGCGCGAACAAACAAGACAGAAATACAAACAAAAAATAAACATTGAAGCTAAATTTTTTGAGGGGTCAGTGAAATTGAAGTTTTCGCTTCGCTCATCCAAAAACAATGTGGTGTATGACGTTACATGCTGTTTGCATGGGAAATAGTTAATGTAAAACTTTGTAGGCCTATCTCAATAACATTGAAAATATTTACTTTGAGAAGAAGAAGAAGATATTATGATGATCTAATTGACTAATTCTAATGTTTTCGGTACAGTATAAACCGGTAACTTTGAACCTGTTTCAACAACAAATACCTAATACATGGTATATATAAAGTTGTTCCGAATTAGCCTTGTTGATGCTGGCGTCGTCTGCGGGGAATCATGGCCAACTAGCGACATTGATTTCGATAATCAAGAGCTGATAGTGATAGGGCATTATTCGCGCCGCCAGTGTTGGTTCGGAATTCGGAATGCTTACAATTTTTAATTCATACCTCTATTGAAAATCAGTTCTGTAACTGAGTGGGTTGACTCTAAATAAATACAATAATTATGAACAATTCCATATCATTGTCAAAAATGCAAAATATTTTCTCAAAAGGCCTTACATAACATCACCGGTCAACACATTAACGTTCCACTATGGCGCTTGTTCCGGAAATGTGTAAAAAGTGAAAAACGTTTTTGTCACATACAAGGCTAGGCCTAGGCTAGTCAACTACAAGGTTCAGGTAAACAGCAGGTAAATAGAAATACTGCCAAAGTTACAAAATGAGTGTTTCTCAAGTTAAGGCCTATGGTGGTAAATAATATGTTTTCCAATACACCAAATCCATAAGTAAATCAAAATTAAACAATTCTCACGATATCTTAGTGTAAACATCATGAATACGTCAAGATACATCCAGGTCCAGCCCCGGTGGGCGACATTCCCCATTGAAGGTAATAGCATAGGCCATAGTACTCGATTAGGGCGGAAGTGACGTTTTTTAAATGCCAGCTGTGGGAGAGCAGCACTGGCTCTGGTGTTATCATTAGTTTTCAGTCAAGTTTTGATGAGAAACTGGATGTAAACACCGATGTTTATCGCCATTAAAAGGGATATTTGAGCAAATTTTAGCAAAATTACTGCAACCATTGTTATAATAAAATCAAATAGGCCTATTAATTTTTAGTTTTGTACATTACTCGAATGTCACGGCTTTCCACGGAACAGTTTAATGGATTGATGACAGAGAGATAGGCCTCGCTTGATAGCCGTCACTTGTTTTTGTTTGTCTGAAGTAATCTGATGTTTTGTCCGAAATTTCATTGTTGTAACGCAACAATCGATAGCCAAAAATAGAATCGTGTCCTATGCTATGCTCTGAGCACACCGTGTGAGGGGTCAAGCAAAAATAAATACAATACAATACAATCCAATACAAAAGAATAAATTAATGGTACAGACTAAAAATAATTGTCGCTGTTTTCCCGCATGAAATGGAATTGTTCATAATTACCATAAATAAGCCTACAAATATTTTGATTTATAAAATTTTCGTTTTCTAGATCAAAAGGTATAGGGCCAAGCCTATATCTAGTCCACTGGACTTTTGAATTTGTATGAGGCCCTAATAATTAAAAACATGGAAAATAATAAAGGCTTACCCTAATTACTATTAATAATACTAGGAAACGCTTAAGTCCGCCGCGTTGTTGATGAGCGTAATTGGTGAATTGAGCTGCCATGTTTTGAGGATTTTCTGTTGTTCTGTGAAAAATCAGACTTTGTTGAATTTTTTTAAAATTAAATCAAATAAAATAAAAAAAATAACTTTTTTTTTTTTTTAATTAATCATAATTTTAAAAAAAGAAAAAATCGTAATATTGAAATTTTCATAAGAAATAATTATTGATTACGCTCAATTTCACACGAATATATCAATTCATAAATTAAAGTTCTGTGAAAAAATCATTATATCGATAAAGCATGTAGGAGTTATAGTTGAAGAAATTTTTTAAAATCGAAAAAAATCGTAAATTGCGATTTTCATAGAATAATTTTCGATGCACTCAAAACGTGGCAGTTCTTAGTTCAGAGATTTCGAAGGCCTCCATAAAATTTCATCGCAACGAGTATCGGTTTAGCCGAATCGTGTTAACAGACAGACAAAAATACAGAAGAAAGAAAGAAAGAAGAAAAAAAAAAAAAACATTCGGGATTTTTTCTCCAGTGTAGTGAAATGGAATCTTCGCTTCGCTCGCTACGCTCATCCAAAATTTCAAGTTGCATATTTTGAGTTGCATGAGCCAATGATATTCAAGTGGATGCCTACTTGACCTATTGAATGTTAGCAATGATTAGTACAGTAAGATCTCTCTTATCGAGTTGGATGAGACCGGGGCACCTCGGATTGCGAAAACTCGGATGGCGCGGATCATTGTTGTATTTGCTCTCGTAGCATAGCCTGATGTGGTAAAATGATATATGACCACATGTAATGGATAAAGGAACATGAAAATACACACAGTACACTTCATACAGGGTATACTAAATGATTTAATAGCTTGTAATTCAAGCTCACGAACACACCCTACACAATTAGGCCTACATCGCTAAATATGTCTAGGGCCTAGGCCTAGGCCTAAACTCGACGCAGTAGGGGCCCGGACCTACAATGCAAACATAGGCCTAGGCTAGCTCTCTTTCCATGTGGGAACACCTCTACTACTATGCCAGCGCTGAAGCTCACGACGCAAACGATAAGTCTGGGAAGAAATAAGATCAAGCCCAGGATAACATTCAATGCGTCGTGATACGACAACTCAAATCCAATCTTTGAACACTGGTGTGGATCTGGACGTATCACCATGCCAGTGCGGGGGGACCACTACACCTCATATATGATCGTAGGGTTGAACATCTGGCTTCCGGACTCCCGTACATCACCTGCCGCTGTAGCGGGCTGGAACATACACAAGCTCAAACTAGATCGTAGGTTGAACATCTGGTCTGCACCTCCACGTAATCACCTGCCGCTGTAGCGGGGCTGGAACAATACACAAGCTCAAACTAGATCGTAGGGTTGAAATTGTCTCCGGCAACCTTCAAATAATCACTGCCTTTTAGCGGGCTTGGAAAATAAAAGTAACAGATCGTAGGTTGAAAATCTGGTTTCCGCACCTATACATCACCTGCGCTGTACGGGCTGGAACAATACACAAGCTCAAACTAACGTGCGGTGTTGGGGAAACTTATTCCCTAAAACATTTGAAAATAATTAATTCTAAATACATTAAAAATCATTTGAAATTAATATAAACAGACAATTAATTTCATAATAATCAAAAAATCAAACTTCTATAAATGTGCACTTTTCTAAATAAAACATAATGAAAAAATAACATTTTTGCAAGTTTTTGTTTTTTTTTTTTTTTGTGGTTTGATTTTTTATAAATTATTAACAACAAAAATAAAGGGGTTTTTAAAAATTTTTTTTTTCTAAAAATTAAAAATATTAGACTTTTTTTATTTTTAATACTGTATTTTAAATTCAAAACATTTCGTTTTTTTTTTAATTCACAATATTTTTTTTCCGATCTTTTCGAAAAGCTTCGCTCGCTACGCTCATACCAAAATTTTCAGTCATAGTTTGAATCATGAGCCAGATACTCAAGTGGTAGCTACTTGACCTATTGAATGTTAGCAATGAACTAGTACAGTAAGATCTCTCTTATCGAGTTGGATGAGACCGGGGCACCCTATCGGATTGCGAAAACCGGATGGCGGGATCACATGTTTTATTTGCTCTGGTAGCATAGCCTGATGTGGTAAAATGCATAATGACACCCTGTAGGATAAAGGAACAGAAAATACACAACAACTTCATAAGGGTAACTAAATGATTTAATAGCTTGTAATTCATGAGCTCGACGAACAATACACAATTAGGCCTACATGTGTGAAATATCTGTCCTAGGACCTCCTAAACCTGCCGCGTAGTAGGCCTGGACAATGCAACAAGCCCAGAACTAGCTCTCTTCTCGATGTTGGGAAACACTACTATCCAGCACGAAAGCTCACGACGCACAGATAAGATTGAAAACAACTAAATATTAACAAATCATACTTCAATGATAGTATACGAAACATAATTCATTTAAAACAGCATGATGTCGAGATAGACTATCTGATGCACTTTCAAAGGCGCAACATAACCTAAAAAAAAACTAATATTCTGGCGAAGCACTGAAGTTATTCGTAAAACATTTGAACTGATTACTATTTCACTGTAACTCTAATTGATCAGTTGAATTGATAGACGCTACATAAGTTTGATATTATCGCATAATTTTATTTGTAAATTTCTAATGAATGTTCTGCAAATTGTATATATTAATATTTAGTAAAGGTTGGCTGTTTACAGTTTTTTGTTTATGTTTTATTTACGTATAAAAAATTAATTTTTTTTATTTTTTTTTTTTTGCGCTGTAACACGAACATTCGATAATGAAGAATTCCATAAGTAGATTTTAATTACAAAAATTATTTTTCTACCACGAATAAACCAATACTGGTTCCAAAGAAATCCTCATCACCAGTCAGAAGTTTGCTTAACTAAGCCTACCCAGGCATCTTAAATGGCGGTGCCGATTGCAAGTGGATGACTCGAGTGACGCTTCGAATTGTCACTAGAACGACAAGGTGACTAATGTCCAGTTTCAAACTTTAAAAGTCTTCCTCGGCCATTTTAGCCGTAAATGAAAATATTTTATGTATTAAGTAGGATAATTAATATTTCAATAAACATTCTAAGACTATTTACTGACTCAACCCTGGTACAAGGTATCAAAAATAAATGCTGATTTCACAACCCAAAAATAAAAAGTTACTGTCCGACCCTAGTTGGTTGACTCACTGTTTTCGGATCTGTCCCTGGCTTGATGAAGTTGATGACCATCTGTGAAGGCACCATTGAGATGGGGGCCGTGTACGTCATCGTAGGGTTGAACATCTGGTCTTCCGGCACCTCCACGTACATCACCTGCCGCTGTAGCGGGGCTGGAACAATACACAAGCTCAAACTAGATCGTAGGGTTGAACATCTGGTCTTCCGGCACCTCCACGTACATCACCTGCCGCTGTAGCGGGGCTGGAACAATACACAAGCTCAAACTAGACGCTGACGGTGTTGGGGAAGCTCATCACCAAAAAGGAAACGATTTTACAGAAAAATAAAATTCAATGTCCTAAATACATTTAAAAATCATGCTTGGCAAAATAATAATATAAACAGAACAATTAATTTCAATAATAATACAAAAATATCCAAACTATAACTATAAACTGATAGCACTTTTCTAATATGACCAAACATAAACCTGAAAAAATAAACAATCATTTTGCGAAGCATTATTTTTGAAGTTATTTTTCTGTAAAATCATTTGAAAATGATTTAACTTTATTTTTTATTTAAAAAAATTTGATATTTGAATTGGTAGGGTAATTATTAAGTATTATATTTATTTTGCATAATTTTTATTTAATGTAAATTTCTATTGAATTGTTTACTTGGCATTTTTTAATATTTAATTTATTTTAGTTGGGAAAGGTTTGGCTGTTTATTTACAAGTTTTTGTGTTTGTGGGTATAATTATTAACAACAAAATAGTTAACTTTTCCTAAATTATATTAGACTTATATTATATACTGTATTTTAAAATTTCAAAACATTTCCATTTTTTTTTTTTAATTTCAAAATATTTTTCTTCCGATCTTCGATGATAAACTAGTAATACCTGGTTCCAGAACGAGACCCACCTTGCCATCCCGGAGTAATGACGGTGCTCGACTGAAGCCTGAGAAGGCGATCCTGTGCCGGTGTCTTTGATCGGACTGCGTCCATGCACTCGACGGGCACCGAGCTGCTGAAACTAGTCGTCGGGTTGGGAACCAATCGCTCCACGGGTTGTTCCACCTGTTGGCGTGCTTTCGCTCGGCGCTTTTGCTCACGCCGCCTACGAGTTTTATTATTCAAGCTATGGGCATTAATTATTTTCAATGAAACGAATTCTCAAGACCTAGTTTAATCATGTTTTCAAGGAAAAAAGGACAAGACAATTGATTTCTTGATTTCACAAATCAGGAAACACTCCCGTAGGTGTAATTGAAAACTGCTTTCGATGAATTTCTTAATTTCTGTATTGTTTTCCATATTAGACAATCTATGGCGGGAGTATGTAGCCTACTACAGTCAAAATGACCTGCTAAAAGAAATGGCACAGTTCAGGTCAGTGGCATATCCAGGAATTCATAAGGAGGGGGGGGGGAACCAATAAATTCATAGATGTACCGAAGGCTAAGTGGGGGTCCGGGGGGGCTTCAAGGTCATGTAGGTAAAAATATGTGCATTTTAAAGCATCACAATAATGACCAACTTTTTACCTTCTAAAATTCTGTTTTTAATCCAAAAGTTTTCTCTTCAAGGTATTTTGGGTGAAAATCTGTGCGTTTTAAAGCATCACAATAACCAACTTTGTACCTTCTAAAATCCTCTTTTGGTCAGATGGTAATTTACCTTTAGTATTGCGGTAAAACAGTTATTCTATATTCTCCATTAAAACCTCAGCACTTTCATACTTTTTTTGGCAAAAGGGGGGGGGGGTTGTCCCACCCTCCAACCCTGTGTCCCTGTGATACGCCACTGGTTCAGGTTGAGATACTATATGACCTGCTGGGGAAGAATCTGCACCAAATAGCAGTGTTTGAAACAAGTACCTGCAAATTGTGTGGGTGGCACTGGAGAGAAAGATACGCAGGAATTAATGGTATGCCTACATGCACTGTTTGCTTACGACAAGCACTGGTGTACCCAAAATAAGGAGTGAAGCTAACCCTTCTTGAAGGACATAAATACAACCCAACCACATGTAGATCAGAGATGATGTTCTGTTTTCATACACAAGACGGATGGACAGAGAAGTGATGCATCTTCGCACCCTATAACTAGGCTATAATCTAGCTAGATTAGGGTGACCATAATTCTAAAATCAAAAACCGGGACACTTTCGTTTTGTATGGACTTGTGTGGGCTGCCCAGGGTCTGGGGCAAAGCCCCAGCCGCCGGAGGTGGAAAATTATTCGGGAAGTTTTTCCCTCAAGATAGCTTGTAGTGAGATCTGAGACAGGTCGGGTTGGGTTGGGGGCTGGCCTATGCCTTGAGAGTGCGGCGCAAGTAGAAAAGTCAGGTTCCAGGAAATGATAAATAGGCGCAATGACTGACGCCGACGAGACACTCGACTCTTGATTGTTTCAACCCGCTCGCGGCTCACCGGCAGCCCCCCACCCACCCCCACCACTTCCTACTCAAGCCGAGACAAGTTCACTGCAGCAACAAAGTGGTAGCCCAGACTCAGAGAGAGTTGTATTTTGTAGTATTAGTATTCATATATTTAATATTATTTTGTATTAACTAGTATTGGCTTTCTTACGAAATACGAACTAATTGGATGAACTCTAAAACCGGGACATTTTGCCGTCCCGAGAACTATTTTCGAGACACCGAGACAGGCCACAAAAAACGAGACGATCCCGGAAAACTGCGACGTCTGGTCACCCTAAGCTAGATCATTGTTTTGTAAACACCAAATATTGTAACTAACATCGTATTAACATGATAAATAAATACTATATCATACATACTATACAAGATAAACTTAATAACTTGATATACTAATAAAAACAAACAAGCAGAAATCAGAAACATTTTCAGTGTTCAGCATGATAAGTTTTTTGCATTCACTCAGTTTTGATTATCGCGGAGGTGCAATCTAACTTGAGAGAGACATGAACCAAAAATGGGACTTGAATTTTAAAGGTGGACATAATATGTTTAGTCTTGAAAATACAAAAATAATGTTTCATCACAATTTAGAAAAATCTAGGTTACCATTTTCAGGCAAAACAAAAAAGTGTTAACTGAAGTACCGTAAGTACTAAGTAGGGATTTCTTTCAAAATAAAATACCAATAACCGACCTACATACATAAGACTTTTTCCTATTTTTTATTTTATATTAAATTAAATTTCTTCAAAAACTAGATTCTAGGCTTTTTTAAAATTGACTGTCATAAAATGTTTCCTCTCATCAGCTGTTAAGGCCAACAGGCTGACACTGATATTAAGCTTGACATGATTAAATAATAAATATACACCCTTGGTAGTTTAAATGTTTAGTAATTTACGACTTAAAACCGATAGTGGTGGCTCGAGAGCTAAGCGCTTGACTCTGATTGGGGAGGTACCACATTTGAATCACAGTGAGACCAGAAATCCCGACTGAAGGTTTTTCAAAAGGCTTTCCTCAGTCGCAGATGCGAATACAAGGGATTGAGTCCTCTTAAACAGCCCTCGGACATCCCTTCACAATTGTCCTATCTGCAAGTTCACCTAAAGAGGGGCATATTGCACCCTATAACAGGTTTAATTCCCATGGTAAAAAAATGTGACTTAAATAAACGCCCACTTTAGGAAGCCCCACGCGTGATTTCCCCTTCCAGCCTAGAGCTGAAAACGAAGCTGTAGGCCCTATTAATACCAAGAGAATGCCCAGTGTTATTTGACCCATTCAGTGTGCATGTGCATCTTTTGTCCGTCACTGGACTTTATCTCAAGGTCAACTACTGAAAGAAAGAGGGAAATTGGCAATGATTTACGACTACAATAGGTTGGTAGGTACTCGAAGAAAGGTTCACGTTAAAATGTAGTTAGTAGAGTTGTTTAAGCATTTAGGGATTTAGACCTAAACAAAATTAGGCAGACCTAACCGATTGATATTAGCCTTAAAGAATAAAATAGATAAAACTCTCACCTAGTAGCCCTACTTGGCGGTGGCGGTGGCAGAACTTCAGAAATTTCTGGAAATAAATGGACAAGATTAATTGGATGAGCGTAGCGAGCGAAGCGAAGATTCCATTTCACTACACTGGAGAAAAAAATCCGGAATGTTTTTTTTTTCTTTTTTTTTTGTATTTTTGTGTGTCTGTGAACACGATTCCGGCTAAACCAATGCTCCAATTGCGATGAAATTTTATAGAGGTCTATGAAATCTCTGAACGAAGAACTGCACGGGAGGAAAAATCGATCGAAAAATTATTTCTCATGAAAATCGCAATTTTACGATTTTTTTTTATTTAAAAAAAAAAAAATCTTTGCCTTATAACATCTACATGCCTTATCCGATTGTAATGATTTTTTCACAGAACCTTAATTTCATGAATTTATATATTCGTGTGAAATTTGAGCGCAATCGAAAAATTATTTTTCATGAAAATAAAAATTTTGTGGGTTTTTTCTTTTTTAAAACATTTTTTTTACTTATAACACCTACATGCTTTATTCTATTGTAATAATTTTTTCACAGAACCTTAATTTTATGAATTTATATATTCGTGTGAAAATTGAGCGCAATCGAATAATTATTTCTTATGAAAATCGCAATTTTTCGTTTTTTTTATTTTTTTATTAGTACGATTAATTAAAAAAATTAAAAATTAATGTTTATTTTTCATTTAATTTGATTTATTTTTAAAAAATCTTCAGCTTAGTAATAATTTTTTTACAGAACAACAGATAATACGCATGGCAGCTCAATGCACCAATTACGCTCATCCATCAACGCGGCGGGACTTAAGCGTTTTCCTAGTAATAAACAGGGGAAGAATTAAGCACAAAACATTGCTCAAAGAAAAGGTAGAAAATCTTGCCAATCGGTAAGAACAGAACAGAACACTCTAAGTAAACCTTGAATTGTAAAGGAAAATTAGATCAATGTTCCCCTGCTTTTAAATTTACATTACCTTTGAATGTGTTTTTATGAGGATGTATACAAAAATGTATATTTTAAGTGTACTATTATTTTTCCATACGTTATTATAAAATGAACTCTAGAATCAGGAGCAGGTCTTATGGTAAAAACGAAATTTTCACCGCTAAAAACTGTAAATTATAAATCATTTTAAAATGGCCGTCCCTCCTACCAACCCCCCCTGGCAGCAGTGAGGCCCACTGCGTAGCACTGCTGCCAGCCCCCCTACTAGCGAACCTAGTGTGAGAAGGTTGCAACTTCAGTTTAATTGGTACAACCCCCCCTGGCAGCAGTGTTGTCTAGTACCGTGCCCTGCTGCCAACCCCCCCTGCCAACCTGGATTAGGCCCTGTTTAGGCCTGTATCGGGAATGGTATTCGTCCGACTGGCAAGTAGTAGGGCCCACTGTTTAGTTTAGGTCTGTATTAATACGAGGAATTGGAATTTGACAACCTGGCCACCCTCCCTGGCAGAGAAATGATACCGTGTACTGCTGCCAACCCCCCCTGCCTACCTCGTTTAGGCCTGTATCGGGAATGGTATTCGTCCGACTAGCAAGTAGTATGGCCTACTGTTTAGTTTAGGTCTGTATTAATATGAGGAATTGGAATTTGACGACCTGGCCACCCTCCCTGGCAGAGAAATGATACAGCTACAGGCCTAAACGAGGTAGGCAGGGGGGGGGGTTGGCAGCAGTACACGGTATCATTTCTCTGCCAGGGAGGGTGGCCAGGTTGTCAAATTCCAGTTCCTCGTATTAATACAGACCTAAACTAAACAGTAGGCCCTACTACTTGCCAGTCGGACGAATACCATTCCCGATACAGGCCTAAACAGGGCCTAAACCAGGTTTGCAGGGGGGGTTGGCAGCAGGGCACGGTACTAGACAACACTGCTGCCAGGGGGGGTTGGTAGGAGACACAGCCTTTTAAAATTTAAACACCAATCCACCGCTTTTGGGCAGAACAAAACCGAAGATGCAAATAAGTTTCACCACAAATACCTGTCTCTGAATTCTCATAACTATATTTTATTGAAATCTGCAATTCTTTTACAGGGTCCCACACCCAAAATTTTCAAAATATCAGGGGGGGGGGGGATACAGAGCCTTCAACTAAATGTTAAATTATTATCACCACCAATTCACCGCTTTTGGGTATAATAAAAATAAAAATTGACTTTTATTTTCACCCCAAATAACTGCCTCTGTCTATAATGCATGTACAAGCATAAATCAAATATTAATAAAGAGAGCTCTGAAAAGTGTAAATTATTATTATTACATATTATTATTACATATTATTACAGAAGTGGATGGCGTGAGCTGGTGGGAAGAAGTGCGAGTGAACCTGAAGAGGACATGACAGGCCTGGCAAGCCGGTGTTAACAACTCATAAAAGGCCCTAGAAAATTGGTGGCTATAGCCACCCCCTGACCTAACTCAAGTTGGAAACAGGAGTCAGAAATATATATATATATATCTTTAACCGATGGTAAAGGTATTTTTTTACAAGAATAGGGTATATTTCAACATAAAAATAAATAATGTGGGCAAGATAAGGCAAATGCCCAGTGGGAAGTGCCATCTTAATAAGACAGACATTCCATACTTGTGTCCTACTCTACCCTACCTTATACAAACATATTGTAGTGTTTTAGTTGTTGATGTCAAGTAGCCCTTTGAGACCCTGGCTACACATTGTGTAGATCAACTTTAAAATTTTAGTCTGGGTTAATAAGGGTTTTTCATTTGACCCCAACTTTTTTTTTGAATAAAAAAATAAAAATAAATACATATTTCTAATTACTAATTAGCCTACTGTAAATCCATTTGGTTTCATGGTTCCAAACACGTAGCTTGCTACCATGTATTTTGTACAGGCTACTATGAACATTTGCTAAACAAATTAACTACCTACGGTACTATGTACTACAACTAGATGCTAAGCTTGGTAGGCTACCTACTTTGTTGTCTTATGTTGTATCCATACTCTTTGATGATATCATCATCCGATTTAGGGGCTTGTTTATTCGCTCTGAATAAGTCGTGTTTCCAGGATGAGGGATACATGATGTCCGGTCTGGAACGTTTGTAGCTGCAGAGAAAACATACATTATGCCTGTGTGAAATGAAAATGAAATTGCACGGTTGATCTTTCAAAACATAGTACATGGGGTGTAATCAGTGATAGAAGTGTCCTGTTTTGTCCAAATGGCTAAAGTGGCAACTAAAGCTCACTTCTTGGTCTTGCCTACATTACTAAGTTGCCATAATTATTGTAATAATTTACAATTTCAGAAAAATATCTCTCAAATGAACTTGAGATTATATTAGGGATGCATACGATAATCGATATTATCGATTGATAATCAATAATGGATATAATTTCGATAACGATAACCAACATTAATTATCGATTATCGAAATATCTAATAATTGGTCAATAGTGGCACGAACCAAACTCTAAAGACGAGATTATCTCACGTTGTACCATGCATAGGCTGGGCTGCCGCTGATGGTGTCACACTCGAGATTTACGTTTGGAAATGAGCCATCAGTCGATAACGAAAACCAAACACATGACATCGAAGACAGCGAGGCAGCAAACGGAACGTGATTGTATTGTTTTGACTTACACTTGCTACACTTGAGGTTCCACTTATAGGTCAGAACAGGCCTTGTTGGTGATATCGATATTATTGATTATGACATAACCATTTTGATAATCAATAATAATGGAAAAAGTATCGATGTGCATGCATCCCTAGATCATATTATTGAAGAAGAACTTGAAGAACTTAAGGTAAATCAACCGTGTTTTTGATTTTCTCAAATATGCAGCCAAGTAAAAATATAGTAAATTGAATTGAAACTTGGTATGAAACATGGTTAGAACTTAGAAGTTACATCAGCAAAACAATTACATTTCATACAAATTCTGATTGGGCAAACGGCAAATATTACCTCTTCAAAATAATATTAAACTTAAGTTCAACCTAGCACACCATTCAACGTAGATGGTTGGTTGGTTCTGTGAGAATAATTTTAAAATGTTTTTCTTAAAGGTGTCGAAGTCGAAGAGAAAAAAATCAAAAAAGTTATTTTTTACAGTAAAATTGTCTTTCCCCCAACTTTTTTAATTTGGCAATACAAATTGGTACACAATACCGGTAAACAAAAACGTGCATAGAAAAGACAACTGTAATACATTTCTCTTTTTCCTTCGAAAACTCCAAGAAAAATAGTTGAAAATTAAACTCACAAAAACACAACCATCGTTGAATGGTGTGCAAGGTGGAACTGTTAGTTTAAAATGACATATTTTGAAGAGGCAATATTTGCCATCTGTCCGATCAGAAAATTTAAAAAATTGTTTTTACGGTTTAATAGAGCTAGGTTACAATTATTCCTTTCATTATTTTGTAGGCCTTCCTAGTTGCATATTTCTTACGGTGAATTGAACTTTTACATGGCTAATGGTCTAATCTGCTGTGGGGGGTTGTGTAGGGCCTATGTTGCAAAGTGAACATGACTGAGTGAAAATCACTTTATTTCTAGGGATTTACAAACAAGCAAGACAAAAATGTGAAAGAGGCAATGCATCTACAAATAATACATGTACTGTCTTCTGCAGTTAGCCCCACCATAAAACATGCCATATATAGGGCATAGATCGACACTAAAACACCGATTCTACAGGAATCTTAAACCAAACCTCACATGAATCTTAACATACTAAGGGTCTATCTCACTCTCAATGGCATTTTGTTTTGGGAAAACTTCCAGATTTAATTACGTTCTACTACGAATCATCTAGAAAAATGCCAAAAATTAACATATTTATTAATTTCTTTTCTTTTTCCGTTCAGCAAAGCACAAACTTTTCTAAATCACATTAAAATCAATTAAAAAATAAGTATTTACAAAAATTGGGTACGTATCTTCTCCCCCCCCCCTTGCATCATTTGTGGAGCACAATTTGCAGTTATATCTCACTCTTGGCAGCCCCCCCAAATATATTTCTGTGTACGCTACTGGTCTAATATCCCAGAACTCAAGCCTAAACTAATTCAACAAAGATCCCAGAGAGTTTGGTCAATGGTCACCTCCACCAACAGAAATATTACAACTACAACTACTGTAGGCCTACATATGTATTATAAATACTATAAATACTATTATTATTATTATTATTATTATTATTATTATTATTATTATTATTATTATTATTATTTATTATTATTTATTTATCTTTAAAAACAGGTATTAAATTTACCCACAAGTGTTAGGGGGACAACACTAAAACTAAACAAATAAAACATATACAATACAAATACGTCACCTATACAAATCATTAAATAGGCTACATGAACAAGTACGGTACTAGAAAATTAAAATTTTACAACAAATACAAACAAGAAAAAATTGAATAACAAAAGAATAGGCAAGAAAAAATACTAGTACCGGTATTAGGCCTATGTATTAATTTGCCATTGGGAAACCACATTCCACACATGCATGTTTAGGCACCAACTAATCCAATGACCAATAAAAAACACAAAACAATACAGTAGGCCTACAGTACAATACAATACAATTTACAAACATGATGCAGAAATAGGGCTACTACAATGGTGTATGGTACACAATGAATAATATGCACAATATGATAAAAAATCAATCCAGTAATAGAGTGGATTGGTTTGTTAACGTCTCATATGATAGAAACTAACAGAAAACTAATTATGTTAAATGCTAATCTTCCAACCGTCTGAACATCAACATTGTTTTTTTCTTTTTTTGCATTAGCAGCAGCTATAAGAATTAAATATAAAAAGGTTGTATAAAATTTAAATAACATTAAGCCTCAATTGCTTTGTAGCATTAGTGATGGCATCAGGTCAAAAAAGTTGAAAAGTTCAGTCTATGACAGCAGGTGACTGAGACTTACAAAAGTTTCATTTCCAAGAATATATTTTAGGTAAAGATCTGATATTATTTAGGCCTAAGATGCTACAAATACATAAATTACAGAGCTTGGGTATTAAGTTAGATACATTTCAAGAGGATGTGGGAAATATGAAACCTACATTCAAGCAGCCATACCTAAGTTTCAGACGCTTTGCTGCGAACCACTCCTCCGAATCGTCGGAGTAAAGGGAACCGTGATAAGAAGGCATTTCTTTTTCAAACTCTGAAACTACAAAAAATACATTTTTAATCCAATCCGAATGATAAATCTAGCTCAGAGCAAACTTTTTCTCAAGCATCCAAGCAAGATAATATATAAAATAAAATAAAATATAAATTTAGTGGTTAGTTACGGTACCCTATCTAATAGAATTTTAAGACTTAAAAGAACCGGTAATTAAAAGTAAATAAATTGCTGGAATTACAAATAGGTATAGACAAATCCCTATTGTGAGCTGTGCACATAGAGCACACAGTAGGCTAGATATATTTTACTAATAAATGCTCTAAGACCTGAGTGGGCCAGAAAAATGTTATCTGCAACCAGCACAAACACAGAATTGATTAATTTACATATTTTATATTATATTTATATATGCAACTATTAACGACCCCCCTATCCAGATGAGAACTTTTTATTTGCTGTTTCTCATGGTCCCTATTCATAGCAATTAATTTGTGCAGGAAGACAAAGGGTGAGACTATAGGGCCTAGGTTCTACCTAAAGTTTAAAAATTTGGTTTAAGCTGCTTACAAGTTAGCCTAGTGAGAACTACTCTACCATATTTATACAGCATGCTTCCCACCTTTTTCTCAGTTAAAGACAAAATCTTGTTTGTGTTTAGCCTTGAAGAGCAATCAACCAGGTATAGACACAACCGACAACCAGGATGATTTTCCGAACATGCATTGACTCGACCACAAGCTATGGGCTATGGATAGTAATAGTATAGAGACCTAGGCCTCTAGGGAAACAGTAAGCCACTGTAGACCAATTAAAGAGACACAAATCACACTCGCAGAAGGGGAGGAAGTGGCCTAACTTAGTCTACTAATTCTTTAGAACACACCATTACCTATACCTACAAACAATCAAACACAAATAGTAGCGTACACAATCATGGCTTTATTAATAAAAACAAAGTTGAGATTTTCTTAGGGTTGGGTGAATTACCAATTTAATTTTCCTAAGAGAGTTTTGACATCATCATTAGCTAAATGTAGGCTTACATCACTCATTTAACTACGGTCCCATAAATCGTTGAAATAGGCCTATCATAAGACTAGGGCTACATCTCTAGGCTAGCATGAGCTTATTGATTGGATATTGATTAACGTCTCACATTAGATTGGAGAAGGGTTAACAGGTTGGGAAAGCAAAGCAAACATAAATCCCAGCCTGAAGGGCTCGGGGCGACAAAACTTTTCACCTGCTGATGACAACTGCAGCTAATTTAAAGTCGTGGATTAAGGTAACAACTTTAAATTAGCTGCAGTTGTGATCAGCAGGTGAAAAGTTTTGTTGCCCCCAGCCCTTCAGGCTGGGATTTATGTTTTCTTTGTTTTCTTTGCTTTCCCAACCTGTCAACCCTTCTCCAATCTAACTAGCCGATAGGCATTTTTTACACTAGAACGTCTCATATTAATGCACTTTGGTTATTCGAGACGATGAGTGGTGATAGATGAGGATGAATTGAACAGAAGGGAGGAGAGGAAACCCGGTACCGGCATGTAGCCTTCTCCTTTCAAAAAGTACCAAGGAAAGGCCCCATCCAAAAGGACGGTGTAACTTTGACAGTCATATAGGTTCCTCCACTAACCCGGACTGCCGAGCAGACGTCGAGGAGAATGAAGCCGTTACACTAGCTCTCGAACCCTCCATCTGCTCTAACCAGCAATATACGTAAGTTTCAGGGCAGAGCGGTCACCCACTCTACCCCTGACCACGCCCGAGTTAACTTCGGTGTTCGAGTGGGAACCGGTTAAACTACCTCAGCTGCTGGCTATGAGCTTATTGACAGCTTGTCGTGGAAAACAGGTTGAGGGTGTTATGCATTCTTATTCAAAATTGCATGCTGCGGCAAAATAATACGAAAACCATTTTAAAACCATTTTCCCATGAAGGTGCCGTTTTTTACATTACAAAGGTAACACACCTACAAACTGCGGAATAGGCCTATTATTAAATTATTATTATTATTTTCCAACATTGCCATAGGACAGCTAATTTTTATAATCACACTGGCAACAACTGGGTCACATAGCAACATTTAGTTTTTAGGCACGTCAACCATTGGATCATTCATTGGCTTATGTGCCCCTTTCACCCCACAGGCCTAGGTGATGTGGGGAGGTTTCCCTTGCTTGACAGATCCAGCCACAGTAACAATTAGTATTGAGTATTGACAATAATTCTGGTTGGCACTGCAAGTTGTTGCTATATTCTTGTGAAAGTTGGAATGCCATGACATGATGATTGACCAATTTAAACAGAGTGTATGTTGAGTCTAAAACAAAACTTCAAGTTAGCAATAGGCAATCATGTCGGCAGTTTTTTTATCAACTAAATATCTTAACAGTTGCCAGCCTTTACATCCTGGAAGTCGCCTGCCACATCAAGTCTAACCTGGGGAGACTCAAAATTAACAGCAACATCCACAGCCATCACACCAGAAACCGTGAGAATGTACAAGTCCTGCCTCGCAGATTAGAGTTAACTCAAAAGAGTCCAGACTTCCTCGGCGCAAAGATTTATAATATTTTTCCTAAACATATTACCGAAATTGAAAACTCACGCGATTTTAGGAATACTTTAAAAAACTTTTTAACCACAAGGGCTTTTTACAGCATTAATGACTTATTTGAACACTAACCTTGTGCCAGTCAGTTCTTCTCTTATCACCATTTTATTTTATTTTAAGCATGTTCATCTGTATCTGTGATAGCCATCTGTGTTAGCTCAAAAGCGAATTTGAATGTAATTTTAATTGTAGGCCTATTACCGTGTAAGCTAATGCTTTACTGTAAATGTTTACTACAACCAATAATTTGCTGACCATGTACCATGTATAAGTGTTATCACACATAATACCTATGTACAATAAAGAACTGAACTGAACTGAAACGGGCTTAAGGTTTAGGTTAAGGTATCACGTAGTAAAGAGCGGTGTGTGACGAGCGAAGCACCATTGATATTTGATTATAACATGCTTTGGGCAAATTTACCAAATTGTCAACTCCTTTTGGCATAAAGCCTGCTCTACAACATCAACTCATACATCATAATGTACATGAATGACAAGATGGCTAAGATAGACCAAATTCCTAGCTGTAATGTAACACTAGGTAGGCCCATGCCAAAGAGGGTAAAGGTTTTAGAGTTAGGCCTAACTGTAATTCGCGCGAGCAATAGTGATTCGACTGAAGTGATGTGTGAAAACAAATGTTCAAAACTATTGGATTTAAATCAGTTAAAAGTGCAAGGAGTGACTTCGTATATCACAGAGCTCGGAAACGGTTCAGGCAAATCAGTTCGGGCTGAAACGGTTAAGAAATCTGTGAAAACACGGTTGTATGACAGCTACTTATTTATGAGATTTACATGGTGCGGTGATAAGAAAAGGCCTAGCCCCGAGTGCATTGTCTGTGGTGAAATATTAGCAAATCAAGTTATGGTTCCTTTCCTAGCAAATTGAAACCTCATTTATACTAAACATAGGCCTAGTAAATAATTTACATCAAATTGCTGATTTTGTAAATATATATTGTTTACCAGACCTGCTAAAACTTAATAGGCCTACTTGGTTGAAGGGGATGCATGCCACACAATTATGAAATGTTGCAATGGGGTGCCTTGAGTTGAAAAAGGTTGGGACTGTAGGCCTAATGTTTGTGAAATGAACTGTGTAGCCTAACTGGCTAACAAAGACATTTAATAAATAAATACAAAAAATAGCCTGTCAAAATGCTTAACTTAACAATATGAAAACAAAGTTAATCGTTGACTTGACGTTAATTTGTGAAGTGGATTGAAAGGTCAATGCACAATTGACTGGTAACGAGAACGGTAGGCCTAGGCCTAACTGTTACAAGAATGGTTAGTTTGATCTTGTGTGATCGAGCAAAATTGAGGGGCCGGGAGCATAAACTGTGTAACTGACAAATAATCGTTCTGAGATACGAGCAGTCGCGCCCGACCGGTAAAGCTAGAATCCACGCGTAGACTACTGCAAGGTCAATGCACAATTGCCTGGTAACAATATCGACAACAGGAAGAAGGTCATCAATAATCACTAAGGACTGCGATGCACATAGCCCGTCAAGCAAGCCGACGGGAACAAATAAAATATTAAGTGTGAAAGTGTGTTAGGCCCTAAATATATTTTGTTATAATTTGGGTACCGGTACCCTACTTGTTCATTAACGGGACCCCTCGAAAAGTGAAAAGTAGTAGGGTTGGGGGGGGGGGGCATGAAGTGCGTTGCCGTGGTCAGCTAGGCCCCCCACGGTGCTTTGCGCCCCCCAACCCCACTAGCCTACTTTCCTTTTCGGGGGAAGGGCCCCTATAATGAACAAGTACCTAATTTTGTTATCCGCAAATTTTTATTTTATTTTGCATAGGCCTATTACTCCAAAATAGTGTCGGGCTAGGTCCTACACTTTTAACAGCCTGTGGACATCTTGATTCCGATTGGTTCCAGTACCGGTCATGAACGGAACAGCAACGTTACGGAAAGTAAAAACTGGCAAAGTTCCCGTTATTGTTACCAGGATACAGGAACGGCGAGCTTTATTGTGCATCGTGTCGTAAGTTAACATGAGATTAAATTTTCTTCCCGTTGTGGTCATCGTTATTGGAAAATTGTGCATCTCAAGCTACAACAGCCCAGGTACGTACGTGGCCCAGCAACGGTAAAGGGAATATTGGCTATGATTTAATTTTGCCCTGTAACTGTAATGATAATGGGAAGCATTTGCCGGGTCCTTTACTCCCGTTATAATATCATTCGGCTGTAATAGGGCCTAGGCTAGACCAATAGGATGTTAAGGCATAGGCCTAGGCCTAGCCCTAGGCTAGGTCTAGGCTAGGGCCTAGGCCCCTACGCGAATTTTGTCCAGCCTTGCCGCCAGGTTATATAACTGGCCTAGTGCCCCCACCCCCTGTGGCCTCATCAACTAAATTAATGGATCAGGGCCTAGGCCTTGCCGGAAACTAGGCCTAGGCCCTACTTTAAGCCCTACCTGCTTCTGCTTGGCACAATTATTCAGACCCAACGCCTAGGCCTAGCCTAGCTTACCTTTGAGGACACTGGACCCTACCCTACTTTCAGGGTTCGATGGTAAATTGAAATGGCCAGTCTCGGCCTACGTACAAAATAATATGAATGGCCCACACCGAAATATAGATTTCAAATCAGAAATCAATTTTATAACAAATTATGCACAACCCACTCGCCGCAGTATCCTAAACGCAAAGGCAGAATCAATAAAAAATCGATTGTCAGTGACAGTCATACGGGTCGAAAAACGAACGAAAATGCAGCAGATTGAGCGACAGGGTTGGACTTAACAACCTTCAAAACTTCAGCGACGTTTGGCAACCAAACTGCTAAGTAGATTGTGGATTAGGGTTTGAGTGATAACAATATTTATTGAAATATGGTTAAGTTTATCTAATAAAAAATATATATTTGAGCGATTGTCGAAGTTAATGTTTTGATTTGGCGCCCGTTATCATTGATGGTTTATAATTTGTTGACGGACAGTTGGTAGTAGTAAAGCAAAGGTAGCTTCGATAAGCCGTACTTCAGCCGGAGTGCAGCCAATCACATAGCCCGAAATGGGCGGTCATTTGAATGAACGAGCTAACAACCTTTTCCGTCGCTGTGCCATGGTCTTGAACTGTATTTATTTATTTATTTATTTATTCTACCCCTGGAGGCCTGGATAGGGTGACCACATTTCGAAACAAAAATTCCATGGCACATGGTGTTTCGGGGGAAGGGGGGGGGGGGGGGAGGGTGCTTTTAATAATGGACTTTTTTTGTTATGTAAAAGATATTTGCAAATTTTCTCGCTTTGTGTATTTTCAAATAGTCTAATATCGGTCTTGCCTCTTACACTATTATAGGCCTAATACACAGTGACAGAACATAGTTTTTACGACAGTGTTTTGAATACACATTTAAAAAATGTAACAATTTCGTCTTCATTTTTAACACCAATATTAGGCCCTTACATGCATTTGAGATGTGCCGATTTATTTTAGGGGGAGAAGAGCCTGGGGAAGATTTCGCATTTCATTCATTAATTATAACTGTGAAACTTTATTGGGTAGGTGCGGAAGGGGTTCAATGTGGTACTGTGTTGTATGTTTAGAAAACAAACTTGGACTTGGTAAGTTGTTACAACAACAAAACAACAAAAAAGATTGAAAGGTTTACTCAGTCTCCCAGAGGAAATGCTGGGAAAGCTTGAGCAACAACAAGAAAATGAAGAATAATTAACAAGAGATATGTATTTAAACATAGACAAATCATGCAGGTTCCTCCTTCCTAAGATACAATATATCTTCTATCTTTTTGCTAAAAAATTGAAGATAGCACACAAAAATGTATCTTAGATAGAAGATAGTCCCTATGACCTATGTTAGAAGAAGATAGTGCCAATCTCTGTACGTCATAAACTTCAACATGCCATTTCATGCTTTTTGTTACTGCCACAACCACAGTAATTCACACCAAATCACACGCGAAAACAACACACTCCAGGCACTGGTACCTCAAGAAGATGCATATTATACTGTATGCAAAACCGCCACCAAGATGACTCTGCTGCTAAATATTATTTCTTCTGAAGTTATAACTTAAAAGAACAAGATAGAGGTCTATACTTACATATATATTTTTTTAAATTCTTGTATTTTGTAGGTATCTCTTCGTTCTAAGCACTTTTTTTAAATTTCTTGTTTTATATTTATCTCTTCGGTCTTGGCGTCTTTTTCCTGCAAAAATGATTCAATAAAATAACATATGCTGTGAAAACTCACAAAATGTAGACTACACTACAATGATCTTGTTTATTGCATCAAAGAATGAACTGGGCAAGAGCAACCCCTAGCCCAAGAAAATAGCGCCATTTAGATCCACTTTAGTGCATTGGGGGTACAAGCATGACAATAGGTGAATAGGTACTTTATGGCCTCCTTATCAATTACTTATATGGATCCACACAGCACGATTTTAGCAATTTTCTCACTGGAGGACAAAAAGTTAAAATCTCTAAAACAATCATAGTTTACTGTAAACATGATTGATTACCATTAGCACCAGAGGTATTATTTGTTTCCGAGCGTTATTGAATGTAACTTGAATATGTAATAAATACTTATCCAGATTTTAATGGTATTTTAAAAATTCTTTATTTTCCTAACTAAATGATTTTCACATTTAACCATTTAAACCGAACATTGTCCAATGACATTCTAACCATGATTGTAAACACATTTGAAATCAAATTATAAAGAATGTTTACCCCAATTAACAGTAATTATTTAAAAATTAACCCAATGATACGACGCGCTGGCTGTAGAACGAAAGGGGGGGGGGGTTGTTGACCAGCGTCGGGGGTTGAAGGTCGGCGTCGGATCGCGTCCACGCAGCCAGGCAACTCTTCACCTCACACACTGACTTAACACGTCCACACTCGGTGCCAATACAACTATTTGGCTATGCACACGTTCACTTCTCAAAGCTTGTAATAACAACTTTGTATCAACTAGATCATCAGACACACATCCGCTCAGCGACGGTCGGCAACACTCCCCCCGTCTTCCACCTCTGTTTCCCTGTCCTCCCTCAAGCCCGTTGCACCTCCTTCTTGGCCATTGGTTGGGTTTCAAAATTCGAATGTTTTAACCAATAGCCCAGAAGCATAAAATTACAAATTTACAAAAAATCCTTTGGACTTGGAGGGCCGTTGCTTTCTCAAGACGCATCCCCCTAAACCAACAAAAATCTAGACCGGAAATATGAACTCTGCCGCCAAAGTGCCCACTCACTCTCTTGCCTGCAACCGTCTCCCAAAGTCATTAACTAAAGAAACTAAGTGAGGGGCGCGAAACAGGCCCTCACACTACCCTTCATGCCAGTGATAAGGTCTGACCCACCCACCACAAGCGGGGAAACTTTTACAGGCGCGTAGGAACCTTATTTGTAGTGGGGTGGGTTGGGGGGGGGGGGGGCAAAACTAGAATGGAGTGAAGTTAAGGCTATTGTACCGCCCTCTATTTTAAAATCAAAGGAAGATGGCAATCTTATCTAGATGAGTGAGGGTCTTGAACAAAACAGGTTTGTAATATTTTTGGGTGGGATGTTATGTCTCTGTCAGCCATATAATATGCAAATTTAGTGACAACAGTGGGAAAAGTGAGCTAGGCACTTAATTTGCTGCACTTAATTTTTAGAGGGACGATTTTTTAAAATATTGTTCCTACACATCATTGCCTTCCACCTCCTTTTATAAGGAAAAACGTTTTTCTGAAATATCGTTCAATGCACAATTTTTTTGCCTTGAGATACAAAACATTTTATTTCATTTGTACAGTTTGACAATTTTGTTTTATCGAGATGACGAGGGGTAAAACCGCGTCTTAGACAAATTATAAAAATGAACAGTTGTAAAATATGAAAAAGATAGCTCTTCTGATGACTTTTTGTATTGTGTTGTATTGCATTGCATTTATTTATTTGATGGCTCATTTTGCCAATTCAATAAAGTTTAATTTATATAACACCAGTTCTATGCTAATATCAAAACACAATGTCAGTCAATATTTTTGATTTATTTTCAGTCTTCGGAAACCTCAAATTCTTACAATATGTGTTCAATCAAACGCATAATTTGATATGGCTAAAGATGATGTGGCAATAGCTCCACAAATAAGAGATAACATTTTTAAGGTGTTATTGAAAATGTAGCAACGTCTATTACATTACATCAGACAATCTAGACGTGCTATTGGAACAACCACTTCGTTTCATCAACATGATCGTACTATGGTATGGTCGAAGGATAATATTTCAGTTAATTTGGATAAGAATATAACAAGGTATTTGAGAGGTAGGCCTATTGCAGGCATATTCTGTCACATGTTTCAGGCAAGCGATTATGGGTGGACACTGTCACTAGAGTGTAGTTCGCTTTGCCAGCAACACTGACAAACACTGCACCTAACACGGATTGGCTGTATCATACGATGCTACTACACTGTAAACCCCTTTACAGCAACCTTCCTAGCGACAATGGCATGCACTACTTCGGGTGTCTAAAAGGTCTAGAGTAAAAATAGGTGTGAAGGGAATGATGGAAGGCTGTTGGAAACGAATCGTTGTAATCGAACCCCTGATACGTCACATAAACAGAAACATTGCGTTGACACCTGGTGATCAGCGCATAAAGAAATGCAGAGCTTACGCCGATGACGTAGCCTCGCTGTCACTACCAACGAGGACCTAACAGTAGTTCAACACGCAATCGACGAGTATGCGATAAGATCGGGTGCAGTAATAAACAATATCAAATCTAAAATTATGCCGATTGGGAAAGGGGAAAAATTAGCCGTGTAGATTGGTTAACTGCGGAAAATCAACACAAAGTGTTGAGTATATTTTATTGCAAATGTCCTGTTAGAATGATGCACTTAAACTGGAAGGATGCGCTGTCAAAAATAAAAGTAGCCGTACATCTACACAAAAACAGACAGCGGGTTAATATAGCCAATACGTATGTATTGTCTACGGCAGTGTACCTTGCACAAGTACTCCCGATTCCGGCACCGATAGCCAGAGCAATTCAAGCGGCAGTAAACGCATTTATCTGGCAAGGGAACATGTTCCGTGTAAGCAAAGATATTGTAACTCTACCGGAAAAAAGAGGTGGGCTCAATCTCATCGGCATAAATTCAAAATGTGCCACCTTATACGTCTGCAGAACATATAATCACATAAGACAACATGTAAACGGCGTAACCCAAAATTTATTCAATGCCCACACACCACCCAGTACAGACGCATTAATAAAAACAGATCAAATACCGTATAAACTTAGGTACATTCAACAATACTTCATTGAATTAAGTTATACGAAGCAAATATTCACAAATCATGTAAACATCACATCGAGGATATTATACAGCGAAGCAAGAAAAAATAGCGTGTGTGTACCATTACCTATAAAGAAAAACCCATGTCACAACTGGCCTCAAGTTTGGAAAAACGTAAATAACCATTACATCTCCTCCGAAGTCAAATCCTCATGGTTTAAAGTAATTCACAACCTAATTAGCACGAACGAACGGTTTAGTAAAATTAAACTGGTCGCGTCCCCAACATGTAACAAGTGCTTACAAACTGACACCCTGGAGCACCAGTTGACTGCTTGCGACGGTGCTGACGTGATCTGGGGCTGGTTTGCTAAAGAAGGATAGTATTATTATAAGGCTATTCGACCGCGTTTTCTATTTTCCAAAATATGCTACCATGTCAAAATATAGTGAACGGCTTTGAAACCTGGCTATTTTAGAAAATAAAAACTATTTTTTCCAAATTTTTCTGATCCGGTACACGGCCAATATCGCCACCTCAAAATAATTTTAAACTTCAATTCGCCAAGGCACACCATTCAACGTAGGGTGTTGTGCTTTCGTGACATTAATTTTCAACTGGTTTTCCATAGACTGACTGAGGGATTTTTTAAACACTTGTCTTTCCTGCGAATTGTTTCGTTTGGCGGTAAAAATCGGTACAAAATACCGCCAAACGAAAAAATTCGCAGACAAGATAATTTAAAAAAAAATCTCTCAGTCAACCTATAGAAAAACCAGTTCAAAATTAATGTTACTGAAACACAACACCCTACGTTGAATGGTGTGCCTTGGCGAATTGAAGCTTGAAATTATTTTGAGGTAGCGATATTGGCCGTGTACCGGATTAGAAAAATATGAAAAAAGTATTACAAAGGTGAAACAATTTTAGAGTAGGTCTGGTTTAAGATCATGATGTTTTTTGGACTATACACTACTCAAAATAAAACAAAGATTACGATATTTCAAAGGTTAATCAACCTCCTTATCAGGTTTTTAATGACAGTTGAAACAAGACAACAGAATGGGCTTTAAAACAAATAAACAATGCCAACTAAACAAATCAAATTACACCAATCCACCAAAGAATCATAATAATAAATGTGGTTGTAGTTGTTGTTGTAACATAAAAGAAATTATAAAATTTACAAAACAAACAAGAAGAAGAAACATTATGGCTTATTAGTTACAAAAACTTTCCAAATTCCAGGAAAATCAATGCTAGGTGCACTTATCACATTATTACTAACATACATCAATGCAGCCTCTTTAAGTTTACGTTTATGTGGATTGGCTTCATGAAGGATAATGGATGAGTTGTTCCAATCCACATAATGGTGATTTTCATAAACATGCTCTGCTAATCGAGAGGAACATACTTTATGCTGCGTGACGTTGTTCTTATGCTCCTTCAACCTCACCTCAAGAGGTCTCTTTGTCTCTCCAATGTACGCGGCACCACATTGACACGGTATTGAGTAAACAGCATTCTTGGACAATTGGGATTCGTTCTTGGGTTTAGTAACTGTTAATATACTTCTTAGGGAAGTAGGTGATTGAAAAACAGTACGAATCCCAAAAGGAGATAGAAGACGTCTGACTTTTTCGGACAAATTCGGATAGTAATCAAGAACTACTGTTTTCAGAATTTGTGGTGGAATAGGAGCTTGACTATTATTTTGCAACACAACAGCTGTTGAAACGGATTTCATCACTTTCTTTGTTTTACTTTGAGTAGTGTATAGTCCAAAAAACATCATGATCTTATGAAAAAAGTAGTTTTGATTTTCTTAAATAGCCCGGTTTCAAAGCCATTCACTATATTTTGACTTGGTAGCATATTTTGGAAAATAGAAAAACGCGGTCGAATAAGTTAGCGGAAAAGTTACAAGACGCTTACAATCCCAGACCACAGGTTAAAAGAGCCAAGACAGCAGATTGCAGTAATCTTCATAACTGCGCACACTGTGCATTTCCTAATTACTGCTGAAAGACCATTTAATGTATCGTCTTACCGGTACAAGTTACATGAAGAAGCAAGGAGCGCCTACTTAGTTCAAGAAGATTTAGACTTCCTATGCAAATATTTCCCTCCACCTTGAGGCAGGATTTTACCGTTGAGTGACTAAGCTATATATTAGTCACTCAACGATTTTACTTCTACAGGCAGAAGGAAGCCTGACAAAATACTCATGCTATCCTTTGGTTTTTTAATTCATTGTTTACTGTTTTATTTTTATTTTTAGATAATTAGCTTTATTTATGTTGATATGTCCAAAACGTGTCCTTGATTTATGTTACATAAAAATATGTATATGGAAATTGTACAAAAAGCTGTAAAGTATAAATGAATAAAGATTTTATAAAAATAATAAAAAAATGGCATGCACTATTTCGGGTGTCTAAAAAGTCTAGAGTAAAAATAGGTGTGAAGGGAATGATGGAAGGCTGTTGGAAACGAATCGATTCCTCGCACTCACACGACAATAAAACCATGAAAACACTTTCGGTCAGGATTGCCGATGTCAGCTGTCGACCGCGGATCTCGTGCGTTACGCTTGACCAACATCAGTCAGTGTATCATGCATGCCAAATTAACTTCAAATATTTTTGAAGTAAATTAATCTGATTTGATAAATAAAAAAATAAAAAAATTAATACCAATAATAAACTTAGTTAAAATGATTGGATTTAATTGTTTAAGAACTAGCCCCCAGAAAGCACACACTACCGTACATATTGCACTTACCTGTAATTTTTGGTTCTTCGAGGCTATCACAGCGTCTTTTCCGGCAATCAAAGCGTCTTTTCCGGCAATCAAAGCGTCTTTCGCGGCAATCTCCGCATCTTTTCCGGCTATCACAGCGTCTTTTCCGGCAATCACAGCGTCTTTCGCGGCAATCTCCGCATCTTTTCCGGCAATGGTTGCCCTCTGCTGAGCAATTTGTTGTTCTCCGAGGTGCTTCTCGGTTGCCGTTACGACATATGTGTCGTTGATTATATCCAACAATGCTTTAAAATGCTGTAAGCAGAAACAAATATTTCTTAAGTGTTTATGCCCTAACATATGTATTTGGTAAGCCCTACCTGCAATGATGTACTATAGCATCATGGCGACATACAGTATAATGTACACAACAGACAGAAAAAACAAAAAAAACAAAAACAAAAACAAACAAACAAACAAAAAAACATTGGAGCTAAATTTTTTGAGGGGTCAGTGAAATTGAAGTCTTCGCTTCGCTCATCCAATAATTATAATTTTATTATTATTTTTTATAATGTTTATTTTATTACTAGGAAACGCTCAGTTGGACGCGTTGATAAGCGAGCACGTGCTATAGCTAGACCCACATTGCAATTTTTTTTAAATTTTAAATTTGCGATGTTCACTGTCCACGGGGCCATGTTTCCAATATTATTTATTTTTGGCAAGGTAGGCCTATTTAAGTAAACCTTTTCACATTGTGGATAAAATCCACCGCCATCTAGAGGACCTTGACATCATTTCCTTGGGAAAACTATTTGAACTATTTGGTAACAAATAATACACTGCTTCCTCGATAGTATTTTGATTACTTCAAGGTGGCAGTGCATAGTGCGAACCTCGTGCGACTTTTCGTTGCCATGGTAATGTTACTTTTGTTATAATGTAATTTCCATACACTACTTATCGGATCAAAATAAAATTAACGTATTCGTGACCGGACGGACATTCTCAATGATTTGGCCACCTCAGATTTTGTCGCCGTTTAGTTTTTTAACAAAACTTTCGATTAACTTTAATGTAACTTTTTAACTTTTTGAACGATTTTGCCACAAAACTAATGGCATTCAATCGGGAACGAAGCTTGCGGATGGTCAAAATTTCAACTCGATCCGAGCCTCCGTTCGAACGTTATGGCGAGACATACAAAAAAAAAACAATAAACAAAAAAAACAAAACCAGTGACTATTTTTTCCGGCCGAGTCAAATGGAAACGCTCGTATCGCTAGCTTAATTATTTTTTTATTGGATGAGCGAAGCAAGCGAGTGAAGACTTCAATTTCACTGACCCCCCCAAAAAATTTAGCTCGGGTATTTTTTTTCCTTTTTTTCTGTCTGTTTGTTTGTTCGCTCTCTACCGGGCAAACGGCATATGCGATCTTGATGAAAATTGATGGGGACCTTCGTTTTCTCTGAACTGAGACTTGCCACGTTTTTGGGTACAATCAAAAAAATATTTCTCATGAATATAGTACTTTTACGATTTTTTTTCCGATTTTTAGTGCGAAATTTTCGTGACATTTGGGCCGATTCTGACCAAACGGGTGGGGCAACAACGTTCATATTTCACATGGACATTAAGGTAATGATGATGTATTGCTTTCTGAAAGAAAAGTTGAAAAAGTTAGCCAGAATCTATAGAAATAAAGCTTTTAATATAAGTTTTTTGATTTTTTGTGCGATATTTTCGTGCCATGTGGGCCAATTCTGACCAAACGGGTGGGGCTACAACGTTCATATTATACATAGACATTAGGCTTATGGTGATGTAGTACCTTTTGAAAGGAAAAGTTGAAAAAGTTAGGCAGAATACATAGAAATAAAGCTTTTAATATAAGTTTTTCACGGTAAATAATATTAATTGACTGGTTACAATAGAAACTTGACAACAATCACCTACAATGCGTAGGCAGCAAAACAAAGCACTTGCAAAAGTAAAGATATCACACGCAAACTAAAAACTTTAAAAAGCTCATCCATCGACGCGGCGGGACTTTAGCGTTTTCCTAGTAATGTTAATTGGATGAGCGAAGCGAAGACTTCAATTTCACTCACCCCCCCCCCCCCCAAAATTTAGCTCGGATGTTTTTTTGTTTTTTTTGTTTGTTTTTCCGTCTGTTTGTTCGCTCTCTACCGGGCAAACGGCATATGCGATCTTGATAAAAATTTGAGGGGACCTTCGAAATCTCTGAACTTAAGACTTGCTACGTTTTTGGGTACAATCGAAGAAATATTTCTCATGAATATCGTACTTTTACGATTTTCTTTGATTTTTAGTGCGATATTTTCGTGACATTTGGGCCGATTCTGACCAAACGGGTAATTTGAGTTTTTTGAGGTGTTAAATATTAAAACCTTTATTTCTATATATTCTGGCTAACTTTTTCATCTTTTTCTTTCAAAAGTCAATACATCATGTGAAATATGAACGTTGTAGCCCCACCCGTTTTGTCAGAATCCGCCCAAATAGCACGAAAATATAGATTTTAGATCTTTCTCACAGCCTTGTATGAAAACTTCACAGGAGATTTTATACCTTACTCACAGCCTTGTTACAAACAATCAAAGATCCAACAGACCTAATGATTGCTTTGTATGGGCCGTGTTAATATGTTTTTATTATTTTAAATTAATATTAACATTTTATAATTAAAAAGCTCATCCATCAACGCGACTACAAAAAGCGTTTGCGAAGCTTTCTAGTTGATAAATAGCAATTGTCGTAAAAGTTTGCTCCTTCCCATAACCTCTGGCTTTATAACGTACCCATGCTCTACCAACTGAGACACACTGTCTTTTACTACATTGCTATATATTGTGATTGTTGAGAGCTATGTTATAAATCAAACAGAAGATCGCCATGTTGTTGACATTACTGAAAGATAACATAGTTCTGAGCCAATCACAATTCTCATCTCCCCGACTGGGGATCGAATCCAGATGCAGCCTGACCTATCATAACCGTCAACAATCACAATATTATTTAGCAATTTAGTAAAGATTTGTCGATGGCTCACTTAATCCTGTCAAATAAGAATTTTTGGAGGAAAAAATTGCGATGTCGCTGAATTTTTGCAGAGACCTTCCTTAAATGATACTTATCAATATACTAAAACTCCCCTACAATCGGACTAGAGCTTCGGCCGCCATATTGGAAAATGGCGGCCAAAAGGTGTTTGTTATCGAATATCTCCAAATTGGTTTGAGATAGACAAAATATCTCAATGGCAAAAATATTTCCCATTCAATTCCCTACAAAACAGGTGTCTTCTATAGTTTTGGTAGGGACAACGATTACGTCACAAAATCATGGTTTATCTGTTGCTTATTGGAGTACCAGCTTATTTCCAAATTTTCACGCCCAGCATCAAACAATGCCCGGTAAATCCGTAAGAAATCGATTTAAATACAAAAGGACTTTTGTACGGGGTTCATGAAAGCTTCCATTAGTATTTTAAAAAATCAGTTCTGCAAAATCGGATTTTGCATTTACTCGGAATTTGGATTTTTCCATTGTTGGCATTTCCTAAAAAATGCCATATTTTACTGACCATTATTAAGCACTAAATAGCATTTGAGGAAAAATTATTTCTACGCCAATTGAAATGACTTAAATAATGATCCGATTACAACCAAAGTTTAAATCCAATATGGCTGCTAATTCCTTATATTCACAATATGAATACTGTTTTCGTGCTGTTTTTACACTCTTTTTGTTACATAATTCACTTTGATGTTGTGGATGTTAGGAATTAGCAGCCATATTGGATTTAAACTTTGGTTGTAATCGGATCATTATTTGAGTCATTTCAATGTGCGTAGAAAGAATTTTTCCTCCAATGCTATTTAGTGCTTAATAATGGACAGTCAAATATGGCATTTTTGAGGAAATGCCAACAATGGAAAAAAACAAATTCCGGGTAAATGCAAAATCCGATTTCGCAGACCTGATTTTTTAAATACTAATGGAAGCTTTCATGAACCCCGTACAAAAGTCCTTTTGTATTTAAATCGTTTTTTTTACGGATTTACCGGGCATTGTTTGATGCTGGGCGTGAAAATTTGGAAATATGCTGGTACTCCAATGAGCAACATATAAACCACGAATTTGTGACGTAACCGTTGCCCCTGTCAAAACTATAGAAGACACCTGTTTTGTAGGGAATTAAATGGGGAATATTTTTGCCATTGAGATATTTTGTCTATCTCAAACCAATTTGGAGATATTCGATAACAAACACCTTTTGGCTGCCATTTTCCAATATGGCGGCCGAAGCTCCTGTCCGATTGCAGGGGAGTTTTAGTATGTTGATTAGTATTATATAAGGAAAGTCTCTGCAAAAATTCAGCGACATCGCAATTTTTTCCTCCAAACGTCAATATATGATCTTATTTGACAGGATTAACTTGGTAGGACATCGGTTTGTACAGCCAGAGGTTCTGGATTCGATCCCCAGCCGGGGCAAACTTTTTCTCCAAATACAATTTGTGTTGAATATATTCTCGTATACTAGGAAAGTCCCGCCGCGTTGATGGATGAGCTTTTTTAAAGTTTTTAGTTTGCGTGGGATATCTTTACTTTTGCAAGTGCTTTGTTTTGCTGCCTATACGCATTGTAGGTGATTGTTGTCAAGTTTCTATTGTTACTTGTCAATTGGTATTATTTACCGTAAAAAACTTATATTAAAAGCTTTATTTCTATGTATTCTGGCAAACTTTTTCAACTTTTTCTTTCAAAAGGTACTACATCACCATAACCTTAATGTTCATGTATAATATGAACGTTGTAGCCCTACCCGTTTGGTCACAATTGGCCCAAATGACACGAAAATATCGCACAAAAAATCAAAAAACTTATATTAAAAGCTTTATTTCTATCGATTCTGGCTTACTTTTTCAATGTTTTCTTCCAAAAGGTACTACATCACCATACCCTTAATGTCCATGTGAAATACTAGGAAAACGCTTAAGTCCCGCCGCGTTGTTGGATGAGCGTATATGGTGCATTGAGATGCCATGTGTTACGCGGATTTTCTGTTGTTCCGTGAAAAAATCATTACTAAGTAGAAAATTTTTTTTAATTAAATTAAATTATATAACAAATTAACTTAATTTTTATTATTAAATTAAATAAAATAAAAAATTAACTTAATTGTTTTAATTAATCGTAATTTTTTAAAAAGAAAAAAATCGTAAAATTGCAATTTGCATGAGAAATAATTATTCGATTGCGCTCAAATTTAACACGAATATATTAATTCATGAAATTAAGGTTCTGTAAAAAAAATCATTACAATAGGATAAAGCATGTAGGTGTTATAAGTCAAAGAATTGTTTTAAAAAAAAAAAAACATAAAAATTTTGATTTTCATGAGAAATAATTTTTCGATTACCCTCAAATTTCACACGAATATCTTAATTTATAAAATTAAGATTCTGTGAAAAAATCATTACAATCGGATAAAGCATGTAGATGTTATAAGTCGAAGAAATTTTTTTTAAATCGAAAAAAATCGTAAAATTGCGTTTTTTATGTGAAAAAATTTCCCGATTGCGCTCAAAAACGTGGCAGTTCTAAGTTCAGAGATTTCGAAGGTCTCCATAAAAATTTCATTGCAATCGGAGTATCGGTTTAGCCGGAATCGTGTTAACAAACACACAAAAATACAGGAAAAAAAAAAAAAAAAAAACATTCCGGATTTTTTTCTCCAGTGTAGTGAAATGGAATCTTCGCTTCGCTCGCTACGCTCGCTACGCTCATCCAATGAACGTTGTAGCCCCACCCGTTTGGTCAGAATCGGCCCAAATGTCACGAAAATATCGCACTAAAAATCGAAAAAAATCGTAAAAGTACGATATTCATGAGAAATATTTCTTCGATTGTACCCAAAAACGTGGCAAGTCTAAGTTCAGAGAAAACGAAGGTCCCCATCAATTTTTATCAAGATCGCATATGTCGTTTGCCCGGTAGAGAGCGAACAAACAAACAGACAGAAAAAAAAGAAAAAAAAACGAGCTAAATTTTTTGGGGGGTCGGTGAAATTGAAGTCTTCGCTTCGCTCATCCAAATATACTACTATTAATGTAAAATTACAACTTATACAACTAGGAAAACGCTTAAGTCCCGCCGCGTTGTTGGATGAGCGTACATGGTGCATTGAGATGCCATGTGTTACGCGGATTTTCTGTTGTTCCGTGAAAAAATCATTACTAGGTAGAATTTTTTTTTTAATTAAATTAAATTATATAAAAAATTAACTTAATTTTTATTATTAAATTAAATAAAATAAAAAATTAACTTAATTGTTTTAATTAATCGTAATTTTTTAAAAAGAAAAAAATCGTAAAATTGCAATTTGCATAAGAAATAAATTATTCGATTGCGCTCAAATTTTAACACGAATATATTAATTATGAAATTAAGGTTCTGTAAAAAAATCATTACAATAGGATAAAGCATGTAGGTGTTATAAGTCAAAGAATTGTTTTTAAAAAGAAAAAAAAACATAAAATTTTGATTTTCATGAGAAATAATTTTACGATTACCCTCAAATTTCACACGAATATCTTAATTCATAAAATTAAGGTTCTGTGAAAAAATCATTACAATCGGATAAAGCATGTAGATGTTATAAGTCGAAGAAATTTTTTTTAAATCGAAAAAAATCGTAAAATTGCGTTTTTTATGTGAAAAAATTTCCCGATTGCGCTCAAAAACGTGGCAGTTCTAAGTTCAGAGATTTCGAAGGTCTCCATAAAATTTCATTGCAATCGGAGTATCGGTTTAGCCGGAATCGTGTTAACAAACACACAAAAATACAAAAAAAAAAAAAAACTTTCCTAATTTTTTTCTCCAGTGTAGTGAAATGGAATCTTCGCTTCGCTCGCTACGCTCATCCAATAACTAGGCTATAGGTAACAGCTCTTTTGTTAACACTATGTAATCGTTTTTTACAAGTAAACTTAAATAGAAGTAGATGTTTTGGATAGATATTTAAAAAATTAACAAATCAACTAACTGCACTCCAACATGTATATATATGTTTTTTCTTAAGCTTTCGTGATCCATGGTTAATGTTTTAAGTATCTTTACGATTATATCACGCACAGTATTATAGAAAATAAACTTTTAATCCCAACGTTTCAGAAAAACTATGTTTCCATTTTCAAGGGAAGGGTAAAACTCTTAAAAAACGTTGGGATTAAAAGTTTAGTTTCTATAAAACTGTGCGTTATATTTACCGTAAAGATATTTAAAACACACACACACATATATTTATATTCCCAGCTCTAGGGTTACAGAGATGGTTTGTATTTCTCCAGTTAATTTCGTATGTAGTCTAATAGGCAGTGCAATCTGCTCTACACACGTTATTAACAATGTATAAATAGAGCAAGAATTAGACAGAATTAAATTGGTGGCTGCATAGCTCAGTTGGTAAGAGCATTGCCCGGAAAGCCAAGGTCCCGGGTTCGATCCCCAGTGTAGTCACTTTTTTAATTTATGTCTAAAGTATATATTTTGAAAAAAGATAAAGATAGTTAAGGTAGTATATGTATATATATATATTATATTTGCACACATTGTATTTTCGGGTAATCCGTGTGGTTTTTATTCTAGTTCCAACGTTTTGGGCAGTTCTCCCTGCCCATCTTCAAGGAAATTTAAACATAAAACAATATCAAAACAAACAAAACCTTAAGCGCCTGTCAGACGATTGAGAAAATCGCGCGAGTTGGCTCGCGCGAGTAACTCTCTGGGAGTAGGCCTACACTTGTTTACATGGAACTCACCGCCTCCCCGTCAGACGGTGAGCCAGCGAGCGCGAGCTCGCGCTCGCCACGAAAAATGTCCAGCTTGTTCAACTTCCTAGCAAGTCGAGGTAGCGAGAGCCAATCAGAACCCACTACCATAACACGTGACCAGTGAACACCAATAGGTGGCGTTGTTGTTACCTTCATTGTCTGTCGTGTGACAAGGATGGTAATAAACTCGCGCGAGCCAACTCGCGCGATTTTCTCAATCGTGTGACAGCCGCTTTACTTCATAACATACACTGCAACTAGATACATAGACAAGACTAAATAGCTTAGAAAACATAGGAGCTCATGACAAAAGAAGCCATCAACACATCCTATTACTGTAAGCTGACCTCAGCGTACGAGTAGATCAAACTTACCGCCTCTTCTTCTAATTCCATATTTGTATGAATAAGATTTTGTCTGAAAAGTAAAGAACAAAATTTGAAATGCATATACAGTACTATGGGAAACATATAGCCGGACGAAAAACAAGTAAGGATTGCAAGGTTTTTCAGAGTGGAATTTTGGGTATATTAAAAAAATGATTCGATAAAATTGTTATTTTCATTGTCATTGAATTAAATCCTACACACTTGCAGCCTATATTTTTCAATTTTTAATTTTTTGTAGGTTTAAATCGCAATTTACATTGCTCAGTTCTCAGTTAACCGGTCACGGATGTTTGTTTAAAATTTCAGCGCAATCTGTTTGGCCGTTCGACCGTATGGGATTCGCACAGTGAGACACACAGACATCCTCACAGTCAAACACACAGACATCCTCACAGTGAGACACACAGACATCCTCACAGTGAGACACACAGACATCCTCACAGTGAGACACACAGACATCCTCACAGTGAGACACACAGACATCCTCACAGTGAGACACACAGACATCCTCACAGTGAGACACACAGACATCCTCACAGTGAGCGCCGTTACCTATTGACATGCATTGTTAACTTGTGATAGTTACCTATCAGTCGATCAATACTGATAAACTAGGGAAAACGCTAAAGTCCCGTCGCGTTGTTGAGCGAGCACCGGTACGTGCAACACGACCCGAGTACGACATTCCCATAATGTAACATACCAATAAGTCTTTAAGGTCTTGACCGATTTGGCTGAAAATTTGTAAAATAGGAGAGAATGGATAAAATCCACCGCCATCTAGAGGACTATGACATCATTTATTTGGGAAAACTTTTAACTTTTTGATAACAAACAATACACTGCTTCCTCGATAGTATTTTGATTACTTCTAGGTGGCAGTGCATAGTGACCAGAATTCTCGTGCGACTTTTCGTTGCCATGGTAACGTTACTTTTGTTAAAATGTAATTTCTATCTTCACTACTTAAGGTCTTGACCGATTTAGCTGAAAATTTGTAAAACAGGAGAGAATTATTTATTATTTATTATTTATTTGCAACAGGCAATTTAGCCCACTAGTGCAAATTTAATAGAGAAGGGAGGAGGGGAAACCCGGTACCGGCACATAGCCTACTCCTACCGAAAAGTACCAAGGGGACCAACGGCTTTACGTCCCATCCGAAAGGACGGTGTAACTTTTGACAGTCATATAGGTTCCTCCACTAACCCGGACTGCCGAGCAGACGGCGCCAAGGAGAACGAAGCTGTCACACAAGCTTACGAACCCTAGTCTGCTCTAGCCAGCGATAGACGTGTGTTTCAGGGCAGAGCGGCGACCCACTCGACCCCTGACCACGCCCGATGTCGCTTAACTTCAGTGTTCGAGTGGGAACTGGTTAAACGACCGCGGCTAAATCGCAAGGCGCAAGGCAAGGTACTTATTGACCCTGCAAAATTTCATAACGATCGGAACATTTTTTTTAATTTTTATTATTATAACCAACGATCGGATTTTTTCAAAAACTATACAGCAACCCGCCTAGGTGGTATGTACATGTGTGCAAAATTTCAGGTCGTTCAGAGAAACGGTGCGACCTGTACCGAAGCAGTAATAGAAAAAAACAAAAAACAAATCGAGCCATAAGAGTCAAGTGGAGACGCTCGCCTCGCTACGCTCGCTCAATAAATATCGGGACATTGTTGGACTATTTTATTCTGAGGGAGTACTGTTTTGGGAGGGTTATGAAGGTTCTACGTTACAATCATAATCAAAACTAAAACTGTTAAACAAAATACAACGTGGTGTTAAATCCGCACACTTATTTACTTGGCCTAGGCCTATTGCCTAAATGTTGACGTAATTAGGCACCAGTAGATAATTGCCTATTAACTAAATAGCAAATCCTGTTGAATGATTATGCTCAATACCTGTATTGATTGAGATCAACATCATCAGACATTTCAGCTGTCACTATACAGATCGCTCGAGTTTGAGCGGACAGTCGAGCAGTGCCAACTGCAAATATGGGAAATATGTATTGCTATAGTATCGAGTTGAGCATGAGCATATCATGCAAACATTTGTTTCATTTCACCCTCTCCCTCAACCTCTGGTGTAATTTTTCAAATACTGCGACTGGTCTCCCAAAAAACATAATTCTTTATTAAATGTAATAAAAAAAAACACGAATATTGATGGTTACCTTTTCCGCTTTTTACGTCCTTTTCGTGTTTTAAAGGTACTATTTGGATTTGCCTGCGTTTTTTCACTTTCAAATGTCCTAAACATCCTAGCCCTAGTTATTAAGATAAGGGATTTTCAATGGAGAAGAGCAGGGAGAAAAGGTTAGTCAGAGTCTTGCAAAACTCTCATCTAACAATAACAATTCGCGTGTAAAACTCGATGTGGCAGGGCAAAATTTGTGCAAATTTGTAGCTTCGTTAAGCCTAAAACACTTTTAAAAATCTAAAAAAACATAAAAGGTTATAACAGTAACAGAACAAACTACTGGTTTGGTTTATTTGGATTAAGGACGCGTCAACCGTTAGGTCATAATGCACCACTCTAGCCTAAGGGGTGTGGGGAGGAGGGGCCCTTGCTGGTCAGAACCAGCCACGGGTAAGGGGAGGAAGGGGGGTTTCTCACGTCGCGGTCGTCATCGTTTTTGTCATCGTTCGTTGTGTCATTGTCATCGTCGCCGGGGGGTCGTCAAGGGAACACTCATCTCGCGCCTGCATTCATAGAGTTTCATTTTCATTTCATTTTATTTCAGCACAGAGATTCTAATAATAATAGAAATAGTAATACTACAAAATATTTAAGAGAACAATTAATAAGAATAGATAAAAATAGATAAACATACATGCATTATGTGATGGACTAGAAGGATGATGGGACACAAAATGTGTTAGTTAAATTCAATTTTTGCAATGAAGAATTCCTCCAAGGAATAAAAAGGGTTATGAATGAGAAAAGATTTAATTTCAATTCTAAATGATGGTGGAGTATCGTTTTTGACGGATTGTGGAAATTTATTGTTCATTTTACTACAGAGGTATTCATTATTTTATTTAACGATTATTCATTATACAATCGAAATATTCGTGAAAGCTGTCATAGCGTTCATCGCTTCAATCTTTGTATATTAAACCTAGTATGTGTTTACTATCAACGTAACCTGAATGAGCGCGTCACGTGACTATCTGTCAGTCAGACAACACACCGTCACACTCACACGTCATAGTGCCTGGCTATCCGACATTCTTAACAATATTTCCTGTTACAATATTTGGTTATCATCTATGGCATGTTACTCTTTTCAGTTATTTACAAATTTTTAAGGGTGGAGACATAGGCCCTACGTACAACAGAGCAGAATATTTGAAGTGTAACAAGCAGTGAATAAACAATTTCCAAATAATTGAGACAACTAGGCCGATTCAGTTAGCTGTCGTGTTAAAATCTTAGCAAAACAGCATTGACAAGGAAATCAATCTATGAATTAAAAACTCCATCTCAGCGGGGTATCGAACCCCGGACTCTCGCTTGTCGGTCGGATGCTTAGCAATACTAAAATTAATTTATACAAATTGCAGTTAAAAAAATTACCAATAAAATAAACAAATTGAACAAAAAACAACAACAACAACAACAAATAAACAAAAAGTAATCTTTAGTATCAGAAGCATAAAATTATAAAGGAGAAATATTTGAAAATGGATGATATAAAAGAACAATAAACCAAAATCCAATCTATGTAGGTAAGTATTTTAGAACATAAATATATAGGTTTGTTCCCCTGTATCCACTTTCGGGTGGAAGATGGAGTGTTAATTCACTTCGCGAGTGGAGTAGGTGGAGCTATTTCACCCAGTTACAAAGGAACGCCTAACCTAACGTTTTCCAAATATCAAATACGTAGCAGCCATCAGACAACACTGGAATATTGTCTGTGTTGAGTTGTAATTTGTATGTTGGACGAGGTTCTGGATGTTTGGACGCCATTTTTATCGGCGCCCACTAGTTCCACTTCCTCACTACCTTGCCGAGCGAGTGGAATTGTTGGTACCACCCTTTCAAATAGTTTTACAGGGGAACAGCTTTTCTTCCACTTTTAGTAAAAGGTGGGAAAAGTTACACTTTTTTTGTAGACGATCCAAGCAAAAGAAACAAAAAGACCAATGTTGATATTAATAACTATCTGTGTTTTAATGTGATGCTGTCACTATAAATGCAGCAATCCGGTTCTGCTAATGCCTAAGGGTTTCGAGCCCGTGCTCTTTGGTCTGGTACCCCTTAGCGTGTACGACTGCATCAAGCTAGGAAACACAAGTGCGTTCGTACTTTACGCTTCACGCCTTAATGTTTTCTTCATATCCAGAAAGTTTCGGCCCATTCTCGTACATATTTTTTTTTTTTTACATTTTGGTCGCAGTTTGTCATTGGGTCACGTAAAATTTGGAAATATAGACAAAAAATTAATATTTAATATTTACTTTAAGGACGTGTCCGATTGCTTGAAAAACGTGGCTTATTCTTTTTCTCATTCTCAATATGACGTCATCAATCATCGGTAACGTCAGAAGCAATGTACGAACGGTCCAGATCGAGACTGAGAACGAGAATGAAACTTAATAATGAAAATCAATGTACGAAGGTCCAGATCGAGACTGAGAATGAGAATAAGAATGCGCTAGTTTAGACACGTCCTTGGAAGAAGATATCATCTGGTAAAGTTCAAAAACTAAAACTATTTATAAAAAAAAACATTACACCGCTTAAGAACTGGAGTGCCGAGATGCGGGACTAACGTGCATAAGTGGGGCCTTCTACCAGCTGACAGGAGCCTATGTGTGTGTGTGGGTGCGGACAGGTAGGATCCGAGTCACCTCCTGGTTTGCCCCCGCCTCGACGAACCATGTACCTTGCGCGATATCTTGGAAGCAAATGCGAAAGTAATGGCTGTTCCCCTGTTGCAAATTTATGGAAATATTGTGAAAGTAAGTTAAAAAACTTTTTAGTTTAGTTAGTTTTCGTGTATAAAATGGTAAATAAATACTTAACAATGAACCAATTGACAGTAATAACAAAAAATGATAGTCACTGTTTTCCCGCCCTTTATCCGCATGATACGGAATTGTTAATAATTACCGAAATATTTATAATACAATGCATTGTACACCCCACCAGCGAACACAAACTCACACATATTGAATTTGTATTGGCCCTAGCCCTAGATAATCCTATCATGGAGTCGTATCGCGCATCTTGACGTATTCAAAGAGGCGTTTGTTACAAAAACAGCCAGCGTCCGAAGCTTTTTTGGCTTTTTTAGCTTTCTGGGAAATACTATGGCATAGCAGAAATAAAAACTATCATCAAGATACACAGTTAAAACCAAAAATTAAAATTTTAATACATTAATTGCAGATGGTATGAAGTTTAATTGATCTCCTGCGAAATGTGTTTTTTGGACATTGGCTGTTTTTGTAAAAAAAAAAAACGCCTAGTAAAAATTGCTTAATTCCCATTTATTTATAGATTCGGTCGGTATGTCAAAACATATGTGTCTACAACTACCTATTTTGTGATTTTCTTTTAAGTTTACGCGACGGTTCTCTCCTCGATTACTAAACTCAAACTGAACAAGAAAGTGTTTATTTTTCTGCATGTAACACAAGAAATAAAAAATAACTGGAGAGTCTACTCTTAAGGTTCTTAGTCAATGCTTTCAGCTGCTGCATAAAGTTAGTTATGTAACATGCACCCAAATAGCTTATAAATTATGAACTCACCTCTACACTGACGGATGCACACAGACAACTAACGGAGACTGGTGATATGACATCCCTACCAGCAGAGCACCCTGACTCAGCTCAGTTGTGCCACTTGAACAACTAAATAATACGCTATACTACCAAGACCCACCAAAATATGCACATAATATATTATTGGATGAGCGTAGCGAGCGAAGCGAAGATTCCATTTCACTACACTGGAGAAAAAAATCCGGAATGTTTTTTTTTTTTTTTTTGTATTTTTGTGTGTCTGTGAACACGATTCCGGCTAAACCAATACTCCAATTGCGATGAAATTTTATGGAGGTCTATGAAATCTCTGAACGAAGAACTGCACGGGGGGAAAAATCGATCGAAAAATTATTTCTCATGAAAATCGCAATTTTACGATTTTTTTCGATTTTTAACAAAATTCTTCGATTTATAACACCTGCATGCTCTGTCCGATTGTAATAATTTTTTCACACAACCTTTATTTTATGAATTGATATATTCGTGTGAATTTTGAGCGTTATCGAAAGATAAATTTCTTTAAAAAATCGCAATTTTTGGAATTTTTTTGATTTTTAAATTTCTTTGGCTTATATAGCACCTACATGCTAATTATCCGATCGTAATGATTTTTTCACAGAACCTTAATTTCGTTAATTTATATATTCGTGTGAAATCTGAGCGCAATCGAAAAATTATTTGTTATGAAAATCGAAATTTTACGATTTTTTTCTTTTTTTAAATTACGAATAATTAAAAAAAATTAAAATTAAAGTTTATTTTTTATTTAATTTAAATTAATTTAAAAAAATCAACTAAGTAATGATTTTTTCACAGTACAACAGAAAATCCGCATAACACTTAACAACTCAATTCACCAATTACGCTCATCCAACAACGCGGCGGGACTTAAGCGTTTTCCTAGTAATAATTATAATGTTTCAAATTTATGGTTTTCGGATCCCGGAATATTATAAATACAATTAAATTTGCCAGGTTATTTCGCCACGTGGCATATAAATTTAATATTTTAATGGTTCACAGATCAACTGTGTATATAAAAACGTCAAAACAATAAAAATATATTCGGCGTAGTGAAATAACGTGGTGTATTTATAATTATATATTATAATTTTTCATATAATAACAATATGCCCAACTGCTAACATGGGAAGATAATTAATAATCTCAGTACAGTATTCTCGGCTAACATCGACAAGGCCTGTTCGCTGGACGTTACTCAGATCACATCAAAATCAGATGAAAATATCTCGAGCAAGCTATAGATCACATAACTATCGTGTTTTGACACGAACGCTTCTTGGGGCGAAGATCTACTTTAAAAAAGAAAAATCAATCCAAAAAGAAAAATTTCGTTGACATTTATTGACAAATTATTGGATGAGCGTAGCGAGCGAAGCGAAGATTCCTTTTCATTTCACTGGAGAAAAAAATCCAGAATGTTTTTTTTTCTTTTTCGATTTAAAAAAAATCTTTGACCTTTAACACCTACATGCTTTATCCGATTCTAATGATTTTTTCACAGAACCTTAATTTTATGAATTAATATATTCGTGTGAAATTTGAGTGCAATCAAAAAATTATTTCTTATGATAATCGCAATTTTACGATTTTTTTCGTTTTCCAAAAATTCCTTCGACTTAACACACCTACATGCTTTATTCGATTGTAATGATTTTTTCACAGAACCTTTATTTTAAAAACTTATATATTCCTGTGAAATTTGAGCGTAATCGAAAAATTATTTCTCGTGAAAATCGCAATTTTACGCTTTTTCGTATTTAAAAAATTACGCTCATCCAACAACGCGCCGGAAAAAGCGTTTGCGAAGCTTCCTAGTTTAAATAACACGCATAATTCGCTATTAAATCAAGCTTGCTCTAACTTGCTCAAACTCTCACCACCTAAAAAGTCCGAGCAAGAAAATCATGATCTTTCTAATGTAGATCAAGTTGCTGGAGTCCAAAAAACGTAATTCGAGAAAGTGATCTCGTGAAACGAACGGCTATTTCGTTATGAGAGTAGATCTGAGCACTTAGAGCAGGTCCAACGAACAGACCTATGCGTAGCGCTCGAGATTCGTATTCGGGAGGTCACGGGTTCGAATCCACTAACGGATATTCTGACTGGAAGGAGTCTTCAACGGGGCGAGACGGGTCCAGGTCCTCTAAAACAGCCATCGGACAGTCCGTTCACAAATCTGTATTCTAACAACTTATTTACACTTATGCACATAATATGCTAAATGAGATAGGAAAGCAAGCCTTGCTGCCCATCCACCAAGATGATCCTGATTGATCTTAACATTAACTAGGAAAACGCTTAAGTCCCGCCGCGTTGATGGATGAGCTTTTTGGTAAGTTTTTAGTTTGCGTAGGACCACTTTTCCTTTGCAAGTGCTTTTTGAATGCATTGTAGGTGATTGTTGTCAAGTTTCTATTGTTACATTGTTAATTGTTATTATAAACCTAAAAAAACTCATATTAAAACCGTTATTTCTATGGATTCTGGCTAACTTTTTCAACTTTTTCTTTCAAAAGGTACTACATCACCACAACCTTAATGTCCATGTGAAATATGAACGTTGTAGCCCCACGCGTTTGGTCAGAATCGGCCCAAATGTCACGAAAATATCGCACTAAAAATCGAAAAAAATCGTAAAAGTGAGAAATATTTCTTTGATTGTACCAAAAAATGTGGCACGTCTAAGTTCAGAGATTTCTAAGGTCCCCTCCAATTTTCATTAAGATCGCTTATGCCATTTACCCGGTATCGTGCGAACAAACAGACAAAACAAACGAGCTAAATTGTTTGGGGGGTCAGTGAAATTGAAGTCTTCGCTTCGCGCATCCAATAAAATAATATATAATATTCATATATTATTAATGCATAAGACAAGGTGATACTTTATTTATCACTCATGTTGACTGGATGGTTCAGTTTGTCATGATAGTATACCCTAAATCCTGTTAGCATGGATTTCTATCTTTATTCGACTCTATTTTTCCATTGACTTTTATCTCAGGGTCAAGTTCCATGATTATTCAATGCATGCAGTGATCGTCAACTCTACAATTCCAGGCTACTATTTGTTATCCAAAGTATCGTATTTGTATTTGTTTGTTGGTGGTTTGTTACAATACATTGTTTTACACATTTGTCATTGGCCCCTAATAGTCAAGCGGTTTAAAGAAAAATACAAGAACAATTAGGGGCTCAGTGAAAGAGTCTTGAATTTAGGAATGAATACTCAAAACAATATTCTAATAAAATTGCCACGAGGTACCATGAGAAAATCCGTCTGGTTTAAGATGTAGAAGGGGCTGAAAAATGGTATTTTCCAAAATTCCGAAATTGAAAAATTAAACTAAATTTATTCTTAAGATTACAAAATTATTAATACTAAATGTAGATAAATTCCAAAATGTAATTGAAAAATATGTATTACCATCTAAATCTGACCAGATTATCACAATTTTACTCACTGTGCTGGGAGGATTAGTCTACCAGTCATGGGTTTTGTGATAAGACCGCGAATTTAGGCTAAAACACTCAGAAGAATGCTCTTTAAAAATGGCCCGAGGTGCCCCCAAAAAAGTTGCTTGCTTATAGGAGAAAGAGGGGCTCAGGGGGTGTACTAAAAGGGGTTGAAAAAACTAAAATAACTAAATAACTAAAATAAAGTAATACGTATTCAAATATAATATTTAGAACGTCAAATTAATATGTATTGTAGATAAGATCCAAAATTTAATTTAAAAATTAAAATTTTACAGTACAATAATTATGTAAATCTGATCAGATTAAGCGCTCTTTGACCCCCTTTCGTAATTTACTCAATGTTAACAAAAGTGTCCCGTGTGAGTTGTGACCACTCGTTTTGTCCCAAATTATGCCAATAACAAGAATTAGGAAGAAAATAATATTTTTTCACGCCTCGTGTACATTTTCACTCAATGGTATATGGACAACTTCTAAAGTAGAGGAACTTTTTCGAGAGCACGAAAAGAAAAAAACATTGCGTTTAAATAATATGGAGCAGGAAGACTAGAAAAGAATTAAAGATACAACTCAAGGGTTATTCGTGTCTGAAAATAACCCAAAAATTAACAAAGACTAAACTAGTGATTTGTGCACGAAAAACTCGATTTATCGTGTGGTGGTCGGTGGGGGGGGGGGGGGGGGGTCACGTGTGTCAGTTGAGAAGATGGTAGAGAGAAGTTCAAGGGAAGAGATGTACAAGCAAATTTTGTATAAAAAATTTAAAAATAACGATCCTGTGCAATCGGAGGATAATGTCAAAGACGATATAAAATATGAATCGGGTGAAGTGTTAGTGGTAGGTGACTCAATGATGGGAAGTGCAAGCAGTTTTCTCTCAAATAGAGGTTGTGAGGTGGGTGAATACTCTGGTATTCGAGTATCGGAGCTAGCCGGTTTATCACAGAAAGAGAGAACGAAGTGGAACCAAAAGTAATTGCTGTACATGTAGGAACCAACAACATCAAACGTAGCACCTGATGGCAGAGATGGGCGAGCTGATAGATCAAGGTCGTGAAAAGCATAAACACGCAAAGTGGCTCATCAACGGAATCGTCTACAGGGACGACGTTTACGATAGATAATACAGTGGATAAACTAAATGACAGTATTGAGTGGCTTTGCAGGGAAAAGGTTGTTACCTATAATGATCCAAACGCACGACTATCAGTACATGAATCCGCAAATGATGGTGTGCCTCTTTTTAGGCCAACCCAAGATTAAAAAAAATGATGAATTTGTTAAACTTGGAAAACTAAGTTATGGGGGGGGGGGGGGGCGGCGGCGATAGGAAATGTAAATCATATAAAAATCTCTGGTGTTACAGATATAGACATAGGTAACCCACAAATCAGGGTTAATGATAAAAAGGTAAAGATTTTCCATCAGAATGTCAGGAGCATAAGAAACAAATTGTTGGAAATCCAAATTCTAGTACAGGACATAATATAATCCTGACATAATAAGTTTGACTGAGCTTGCCTTAAAAATGGAAGAAATAAATAAGATGCCAATCCCGGGTTATAAAGTAGTTGATAGCTTCTGTAGGTAAAACATTTAAGGGGGAGGAGTATTGGTATGTGCAAAATACCAATACAAAATTAACAAATGCATGATAAAAAGTATGATACCAAGTATAGAGAAAGATTTTGAGATGGCAGGAGCTATGGCAAACATAAATGGTAAAAATTCGGCAATAATAGCAGTTTACAGATCCCTGTCAGGATGCATTAACATTTTCTTTGATAGATTAGAGAAACTTACTACTTCATTATTAAGAAAAGGTAACGGGAACGGCCAATATAATATCTTAATATGTGGTGATTTTAATATAAACACCCTTGAATCCAACATACACATGCGTAAACTTGATAATGTACCGTACTTCTCAGGAATAATCTAAATAAAACCATTGTGCAACCAGGGAAACGCTAAAATCAAAAACAGCGTGGGATAATATTTTTATTAACATAAACAAAACCCTATACACAGCAAACATTATGAACACAGCTATATCAGATCACCATGGACAAAGTTTTGTAATAAGAGAGGGTAATCCCCAGAAAAGTACAAATAAAAAACAAAAAATATTTAAAGAAATTAGACAAATAAAAAATAATTTGCCAATATTAAAAGCCTATCTGCTTAAAGGGGTATTTAACCGCTAAACTCAAAAAATATATTTCATTCAGGCTAACTAGTAATGAATTTAGCAATAACAGAAAAATTATTGGGGCCACCATGACCTCCCAAAAAATTGTCAAACATGACATTTTTCGAGCTAGGTCCCATCGGCAAAAATCTCCCATAAGAAATAACATGGGGACGATCTTTATGCCCCGTGACCTTGGAGGATTTTGATCCAAAAAAATATTGGCCATTATTGACGTACTCGACAGCCTTTTCTGTAAATTCTCTATATTTTGTTTTGTAATTTGGGCAAGTAGTTCGGTCAAAATATGCTGATTACCAAGATGGGGTGTGATTTTGGAATGCATATTTTTGCGTGTTTGAGGGTATATTTGGGCACAGTTTCAAGACACGATGTTATAAAGGGGCATTTTAGATTGGTACTATGCTCTAGTATCTATGTGGACCAAAAAAGAAGCAGGTTAAAGCCGATTTAGGAAATTTTCCAAAACATCAATTTTCGCCAATTTCTGGATCAAAAAAACTTAAAAAAAATCGTGTTAAATCACAGTTACAAGGTATAATTTTTTAAATGGTCATTTAAGTGTAGTATTGTGCTATAGATCACGTGGTAAAAAATAATTTTTGGGGTTTTTAGCCCCTTTAAAGAGCAATGGGAACAAATCTATCAGGAACAAAAGTAGATTTTGTTACTTATTTAATTTAGCATGTCATAAAAAAGGGTATTAGTCAAGCCAAATTCAAGTAGACATCAGGGAAAAGTAATGGGTAATTGGATTACAAAAGGAATTCTATTTGCTAGAAATAAATTAAAGCCATTCGCCAGAGCACAGGCAAATTTTGTTGCTAATACAGAAATGATAGCATATATGCACAAGTATAAGAAAGTGTATAGGAGAGTGATTAAACCGGCCAAAGCAAGACACTTTGAACATAACATTGCAATGTCGGATAGTAAGATAAAAGCTATGGCAAACAATTAATGGGGAACGGGGAAGTAAGTCTGAAAGTGATAGAGACAAATGCATATCAGAAATTAAAATAGGACAGAAGACAATAAAAAAACCATTGAAACAGTTAACGGGTTTAATATAGCGTTCTCGTGCACAGCAGAAACAATTGGGAATGACGTACATACATCTTCTGAAAATAGAATAATTTTATCACAGAGAACAAAAAGAGAGTTTTTACTTTCATGTGTAGGCCAAACTGAGAAAGAAATAGACTATATAAAGAGAAATATTAAGAACAAGCACTCTTATGGATATGACAAAATTTCTCCGTCGTTAGTTAAGCAATGCTCAAAATATCTACTAGCCCCACTTGCTCACGTTGTAAATGTCTTATTTATACAAGGGAAATTTCCAGACAAATTGAAACTTGCAAAAGTAATACCCATAGCTAAGCAAGAGAAATAAATAAATAAATTGTATTTAGAGTCTACCCACTCAGTTATATAACTGATTTTCATTGGGGGACACGGGACAGTAAATCAAAGCGACCAAGCCAACCCTGCAGGCCCAGACGCAATCAACGAGTGTGAGCGATAACCAACCAAAAATTTATATTTTTAATATGAAATATAGCAATCTGTAGTATGGACAATGCAAGCACCCGCGGATCAACGCCAGAATCAACAATGCCGACAGGGCTGGACTGGGACTATGTAAGCGGCCTGGGATGCATATAGAACCGGCCCACGAGGTTGCGTGGTACATCCGGGGTTTGGGGCGAAGCCCCAGCCGTCGGAGGATATTTTCGCCGCAGGCGAAAATTTTTTTGGTTATGCAGTCATTTTGATGGCCTAAAATGCGTTTTACTCATGCATATATTGACGCTAACAGTGTTGTCCAGCACTTCGAATCAAATTGTTTAAAAGTAAACGAAGAAAGGATAAAGTTGTGATCTTTAACCAGGGTGGGAATACACCGGGAATAGATGTCTTTATTGGGGAAAGTAGATTGGAGGAAGCAGAAGTTGCAGAATTCCTGGGTTTGCTGATAGACAGTAAACTTTCATGGGATCAACACATAGAATATGCTGCAAGCAAGATATGTTCGGGCATTTGTGTACTAAGGCAACTAAAACAATATTGCAGTCTTGACCTTCTAAGAACAGCATATTTTGCTCCGATAGATTCCCATATTAGTTATGGATTGGTGATATGGGGTAACAGCAGCAAAAAAACACTGACAGAATATTAATACTACAAAAGAGAGCATTAAAATGTATGCTAGGCCTTGCGCATCTACAATCGTGTAAAGATCATTTCAGGAGTCATAATATTCTAACAATTACATCCAAATACATTTATGAAACAATTAAGTTTGCAAGGAAACACCATTCACAGAGGTTGTAACTGGTTGTTATTGCCTGTTACTGAAATCCGGAAGGAAGGACGTCAACGACAAAAAACAAGATACCTAGACGACTAAGTTTAAAAATTTAATATCTATGTTTAGTTGTAGAACCTTATGTTAAATGTTCTTTTTTTTTGTTCACAATTTCATTTTTCATTCATTATTATTATTACTGTATAATTGAGGCCGATTAACAGAAGGATGGCCGAATGTTAGCAATATTTTTATTTATAAGGCTGTGCTTCCTGTCAGCCATGTTTCTTTCAGGGTGCGAACTGCTTTTTGCGCCGACACTCGACGACTTAACCGACGATCGCCACCAGGTCAGCACCGAGACCGAGAGCAAACCGTTAGCTCAAGGTCCTAGTCCAAGGTTGAGTTTACCATCGAAAACAAACCGTTTACATTTTGAATATTATTTACTGTATTGTATTTTTCATTGTCAACATAATATTTCATAGTTAAATTCAGTTCATTTAAAGTTAAACCGTGTTATTGTCGCTTCAAACCTGCTTCTTAGTATCATCCTCTACCATATAGATCACCATTCACCACCATTGTAAAATATTAATAAACCTGTACCGTAAGTAAGTGGAGTTTAACATTTTTTGTATTTACATATTTAGTCACATTGTTGGTCGAGGCCGTGTTCTTTCTTCTAGGAACACAGACAAATACATGTTGCAACGTAACACACAGTCTGAGGACCAAAAGAACAATGGTTAACTTAACTGATTTAGACCTATTATTTACTACAATTCAGAAATTAAAAAAGTCCGCCCCAACCGGGAATCGAACCACGGATCTCCCACATTCCAGGTGAGCGTCTTAACCACTAGACCATCAGGACGGGTACATTTCAATCTCTGAATTGTAGCTGCATTATACATTTGAATGGATGGAACAGTACTGCAACAAATATCTGCTGCCTTTGAACTGACCACCAAACATTAATTATAATGTCATTACCTTTACGCAGGTATGAGCGAGGGTTTACTTCTCGATTTGTTTAGTCGGGAAACACTCCCGTAGGTGTAATTGATATTATTTACTACAATTCAAAAATTAAAAAAGTTTGAGTTCATTTAAAGTTAAACCGTGTTATCTTTTTTTTAAACACTTTTTTAATTTCTGAATTGTAGTAAATAATATCAATTACACCTACAGGAGTGTTTCCCGACTAAACAAATCGAGAAGTGATTTAGACCTGTAAAATCAATCAGTATCAGTATTATCACATACTGTACAGTCAAGGTGCGGGAAGTCATGCTGCATTTTTAAGTAAATACCATGGACTATATTGATTATTTGTTCATATTTATTTTTTTCATATCAGTAATAACTAATGAGACAATAAATTCACAAATCTGAATCAATATAAACTATCTTAACAATTCTGTAAATATTTAACTATAATATATTCATACAATAATAAATAAATTAAACTAGTCCTGGACTCTAGCATTTAATTACCGGTACATCAAACATCACTACTACTATATTATTTCAATGCATATTATTTACAATGGCCCTATTTTCATATTAGTTTGAAGCCTTAACATGTAGGGATGAGCATTAATAATTAATATCAATAATTATGGGTATTGATTATCGAATGGCAATTGTTATTCTTTATTGATTGATAATAATTAATAGAATAGTTACTGTAAGTTGATTTTGCCCAATTACATAATTTGTAAATTTCATCAATACCGTATTTACTCGATTATGGCCACCATTGAGTAACGGCCGCATCCCTATTTTGTCCACTCAACTTTTGAAGAGTACATTATAAACGATATATTTAATTTACAAATGGCTTCAGATAATGACCTATACTTGCATAAATACAGTATACCCACAGCAAAGATTTGCATATGATGGCCCAATTGGAAAGAACATAATATTCATTACTTAAAGCCGTAGGTTCTAGGTTGGAAGCCCAGTCAGGGCAAACTTTTGTCGACAATTGCCATAAATTACTTAAAAACCATGTACGTAATATTCATGAAATTTAATACGGCTATGTGAGTGACTGGGTAGTGCACGAATGCAGGACCACAATGTCAGGTGATATGCTCGCTAATGCGCAAAGACAGGGACGAATTGTTTATAATAATATTAAATTATCCAGGAATTTGATAAGGAAATTGATATTGGAAATCAAAATATTTTACAATATTGAATATCGATCATTAATACAAATATCTTTGCTCATCCCTGCTACATTCACAATAATAACTATTCTTGAGATTGTATTTTGTGCACATATGCATTACAACATTAATTATTATGAATGGTACATTCTAATATTTTGAGCATTTGGGACTTTTGGTATTCTAACAATTTAATGTTATTAACTCATTGACATCATCGTCTCCAGCCATTAGTATTAGTTAATGGCTAACTTCATAAGTTCCTAAACAATCATCCTTGGCCAAATGTGAATTAATCACTCAGTAAACGTCGGAGGTGAAACTAAGTTTCTATAATGGCAACACGAGTTTTCAAGCTCTAATACAAACTTAAATTATAACAACATTGCGAACACAAAGAATAACATAAATATTACTGCAATAATCACACCTTTAAAATACTTTGTATAACTATTGGACTCTCCAAAGCTAGGATATTATTACCCACTAACAAGCCTATGAAAACAAAATGTACAAACAAATACAAATTCCATACAAATTATGGTTTGTAGTGTGTACTATGTACAAATAATGTGCACTATTGAATGTACTACTATGTTTTAATGTTAATGATGTTTTGGACATTAAGTCACCAGCCAAAGATGAAACCCAATATCAAAATTTCACAAAGCGAGTGAATCGATCTCGTTAAGACTGGTAATCCCAATCAAAATAAACACACTACCAATTCTGCAGCAGGGTAGCCAACATGGGTACCTTGTTAACTTTGTTTAAGGAGTTTCCATTCTACACCACCCTTATAGTTTAGAAGTCTTCTTTCATATTAAAATAAAAAACAACGCTAAAGCTTTAATAAATGCAATTCCACTCTCACAATATCTTCAATAGAACTGGTCGGTGTTCAGGGTAATATAAATAGAAATTCCTCAAATAAAGCAAAAATGTATAATCATTAATCATTACATTTCAATACATTTAACACTATCCACTATCCAGTAATTACTGAAGCCAATTTAACATTTTTAAATTTGTGCATTGTATTTAATTTTAACAGTTCTAGGAGCTATCGACTGTGTTTACCAACTAACTATATCGACAAAAATGTATTTTGTCTATTAACGTGTTAAAAGTTTCCACGTACAGGATCATAATAAGCACCTGTAACGAGTTAAACTACACAAAATGAAACGGTTGGCTACCCTTTATAAGAGGCTAAGAGCACAATGCTTTATGATGGATCAAAACCCTTGTCTTTTAGTAGTGTTTTGTAGCATCAACAAGTGTAACATCAATATCGACTAAAACACACCCATGTAACAACTGGTGAACAAGTAGAATATTCTACACGTTGTATGGTTCAATGATTTGCGTATCCTTTTGTTACTTTTTTACAGTACCTTGTAGCAACATGTTCATCCAAAGAGAATGTAAAAAAAAAATAGGGATGCTCAAGATATTAATAAGATTGTTCGATAATCAATGTTCAATAACATTTCGACAGTCAATAATGAATATACATATTATCGAATAGCACGTTTACTGACAGAACATGTTCAAAACACATCATAATTCATATTATATTTCTCGTGCTTACTACGCGCATACCACCGCTATAATGGACCAAAAAATTTGGTCTTGTCTTTTTGAGACAATCAATCTTGATCGCGTCCGATGGCCAGTAAAAGTGACACCTTGTGTAACGACATTATAACTGATAATGTAGTCACTTTTATTTATTTTATTTATTTAAGTAAGCCTTCTACAGTGTTCACTCATATGCACATCATATAGACATGCGAGTATTTGAAGTTGTTGTTGTTCAATACATAATAAAAATGATTGATTATTTTTATTTCATCATTGAGCATCCCTAGGAAAACCATGCTTAGGACAAATTTGATGAAATTGGGTTGTGATTGATGGTATTGAATACCTAAAATTGTTCACAATCCAAAATTATTCATTGATCACCCTTGTTCACTCCCGTTATTTAACTACAAATCTACTGCTATTAATTCATTCATTATAAAAATAGCTTTCGTGAACGCATCAACGCCCTCAGCAACCATCACACTTTCACGTCACGGTGCACAAAAAATAAACACACTTCGACGTAATTTTGAAAGCTACGTGTGCTGTTGCATCATTAACATTTATCCCAGGTAAGTTGGTAGAAGTGACTGAAGAGTGAAAGTAGATTTTGGCATTGTGTAGTGCTATGAACGAGATGTAATACTGTATTTATTGGATTATAGGCCCAGTGGCGTAGCAACATTTCCTGGGCCCCCCCGCGACTTGCGCGGAATAGCTGGGGTCTGGGGCGAAGCCCCAGCCGCCGGAGGCATTTACACCGTAGGTGAAAAATTTTTGGGCCCTACATTATGTTTGATGGCCTAAAACGCGAATTTCGATGACATCCCTAATACATTTATTTACTGAAACCATTATGTTATATTAATAATATCAACACTAATAATGATAAATGAAAACACCCCAGAAAATACACATTTTTAAACTTGCATACACTTACGTACACACACCAATCAACAAATCTAACGACAAAAACAACAGTGGATGGATTACTTGCATCACTTTCAAATAATAATATAAAAAATAATCACTTTCCTACTTATGATAATACTGACTATGTTGATGATGTTGATTAAAATGGGTGTGAAGTCATAGGATCACTTGAAGTGTGAATGATATGTCAATGAACTAATAATTGCATGCCATCATCGAAACATCCCTCTGTCAGACAACAGAAGGGTTGTCATGATTTATTAGTGTAATGGACCGTGTTATATACTATGTGAAATGAGATTTCTCTGAAAAGGCATTTGTAAATATCCCCGTTCAAAAGATCTGGAATTGGAATCTTACTATAATACGACCCAGTTCTCTATAAAATTAAAAAAAAGATTGACAGAACTGACAGTAGTCATGTCACAGATGATCATGGCCATGTTCAACTAGGGTGATTTGACAAAATTGTGCAAATTGTTTAGAGGTGTGCATTTTTGAAGTTAATATGTAAAAAATGGTTATCACGGTTCATTCTTCTCTTTTGTCAACTTGAACTAATGCGTTTTTTTTTTTTTTTTACAAAATATGTAATTTTGGGGGTAAGTTCTGCGAGAGATTTTTTACTTCAAAATTTATTTCGAAAGATGAAGAGGCCCTCTGTAGCCTGACAGGGGCCCGAGGGCCCCTGTCAGGCCAGGGCCCCCCCGCAGTCGCGGGGGCTGCGGGGGCGGTAGCTACGCCACTGTATAGGCCGTCATCAAGTAATGGCTGCACCTTTATTTTGTCCACTCAAATTTTAAAGAGTAGGATGTAAATACTATTGACATTTGGCTTTGAATAAAACCACAAACTAAAACCCCACTTTTTGAACTTGATAATTTTAAATATACCTCAGGCCTATACTCGCATAAATACAGTAATTGTTAAGTTTTTGAAAGGTCTTAGATTAATTTTAATTTTTCTGAAGAAAGTACTAATTGGAAGACGATTTTTGACATCAAGAAGATCACTCATGCTGAAATACTAACACAGACGGGAGGTCTGTTGAATGTGAAATAAAGTGTCAACCAAGACAAATATAACATTTAGGTGAGGTATTTTAACTGTAAAAACTAATAAATATTAGTTAGAGAAGAATAACATAGTAAAGAAACTAACGTAGCTCTTTAGCTTTCAATCAAATTTCATTAGTTGATCACAATAAATACGGATGAGTGAACTCTCTCAATATAAATGAAAATACACGAGTACAGTTTGGTTAAGATACGAGGGCCAATAGTGGTTAAGTCGTTTAGGAGAAGATTTATCGATATGAGCGCAGAACAGTTATCTTCCTGAAAATGCTTAGATACGAACAACCTAGTACATAGTGGATGTAGTAGCTAGCTGACCATGACTCTAATCACAACTCTTTGTCTTGTTGGAAACCTGTGAAATTTATTGAATACAATCCAGTTATTACTTACGCCTGGGAATTGAACCCGGATCTTTGACATAACCGTGCGGACACTAAGGCCACTAGACCAGGCTTGTCATATCATCATATAACCTCCAACTACGGCAGTGTTTGAAGAAGCTGGGGAATAAGGGAACGTGTACAGGGAACAAAACCTTTCACTTGCCGCGGGAGGAAAATAGGTAAAAGAAATCAGTAGGTGATAGGATAGTACATTTGATTAAGGAACCTAAACTTTGTCATCAGTAGGTCACTTTGTTCTTTTACATATTAAGAGTCTACCCACCGAGACACAACTGATTTTTAGCGGCGGACTGTAATTTCAAGCGGACGAAGCCACCCTGTCGGCACCGACGCAAACTACGCATGAACCGTGGCCAACTAGAGATTAGTATTTTAAATAGGAAATACAGACCAAACTAGTTGGGTAGAATCCCTAGTTATATCAGTTTTGATAGCTCGATGTGTAGACACTAACACTGGCGGACCATTATCATAATACTATTTGTGATGAAGAATTATGTTTGCTTTTACGCTCGTAGCTTCTCCTAAACGATTAAGTACAGAGTACAATATAGACATGCATGAAATAAGCTATGATAGTGATGTATGAAGTAGTGTACGAGGTATATAGATAGATAGATAGATGGACATGAAATAAGTTACGAAGTGAAGTACGAGAGGGAAATAAATAGGTTACTGGAAGTGCAGATATCATATGTCCAGCAGAGCGGGCTTGGTCTCCTTGGCGCATTTCAGAACCGAATGGATGAGTTTCACGAAGCCCGTGTCCTTGGGTTTCTCCAGGCCGCGGAGGAGGCGGTTCTTCATCACCGCGACAAACTCTCGGTTGCTCAGCTGGCCGTCCACTGAAACAAGAGCGCGATCAGAGCGAGGCCACCCTGGCTTGGCCAACAACAGAGTGAGGCCAAACCTGGCTTGGCCAACAGCAGAGCATGGCCACCCTGGCTTGGCCAACAACAGAGCAAGGCCAAACCTGGCTTGGCCAACAGCAGAGCGTGGCCACCCTGGCTTGGCCAACAGCAGAGAGAGAGAGCCAGCATTTAAATAACATAAAATTAATTCATATTTCGAGTCTACCCACAGACTGTCACAACTGGTTTCAGTAGATGGACTAGTCAAGCGGGGCAAACGAGAGCTTTGAGACGAGTGGTTTAGACTTTTAAGCTAGGTTTATTAGGAAAAGAGACCATACATACAAGATGGGAAGAGAGGTTATACATTTATTGAAGCAAAGGCTCAAAAGCTGTACCAGTACTTTGTCACCAAATTGAATTATAATAAACAAAACAGTTCCAATAAAAAGTCTGTCTTAAGTCTACCTCTGTAGTAATTGAACTCGTTTTCAGTTTGTGAGTAGACGACACTATTTTATTTCTTCAACCCACAAACAACAAATGAACATTAAAAACAACGTACAGTTCTCATCAAAGATAGTGAAGACGACATTGATCACGTGGTCTGACAGATCCACATGGGCCACGGTTTTAGCGACGTGCTTCAGAGTTGCTGGAATAAGAGGAGAGTGCAGCGTTACTAATTACTTAGTAGTTAGGCAAAACAATGCACACAATTGTCTGTGTATTATTTAAAACCTATTCACAATTTCATTGCCTAGCCTTTGAAAATTTTCCGAAAATATATCAAATCTGCAGAAAAAACATTGTAAGTTTGTTCTAAGATGCAAAATTAAAGTTAGAGCACCAAACTTAAATAAAAAACAAATGGTTTACATTCTTCTGTGCACTAAAGAGTACAGATAGATTCTAGAACGCACCCTGGTCGATGGAAGCGCCAGCGATGTGATAGAAAGTGAGTGCGGTGTCGACGTCGTTGATGTTGTTTAGGAAGTGGAAGAACTTTAGGTAGTCGTCGCGACTGATTCCCTTCGGATCCTCCTTGAACGTCTTCTTGACTCGCTTCAACATCTTCGCCTTCTTCTTCGGGGGGTAGCCGGCGTACGCGAGGAGGAGGTCGGCGAAGTCAGACTCGGTGATTAGGCCGTTATCATTGGGGCCCTTGCGCAGGAACTAGAACACACTTGCACAATCACACGGGGCCTTGCGCAAGAACTAGAACACACTTGCGCAATCACCCGGGGGCCTTGCGCAGGAACCAGAACACACTTGCGCAATCACACGGGGCCTTGCACAGGAACTAGAACACACTTGTGCAATCACACGGGGCTCTTGAGCAGGAACCAGAACACACTTGCGCAATCACATGAGCCTTGCACAAGAACTAGACCACACTTGTGCAATCACATAAGCTTAGGGATGTAAATGGGAAATATTTCCACGGGAAATTTTCCGGAAATGGAAATATTTCCGGGAAAATTTTTCCGAGTTTATCTTTCCGGAAAATTTCCGGAAATATATTTTAAATTTCCCGCACAAAATGTAGCAAAGATGTAAAGGAATGAGGGTAGGCAGTGCACTTGGAAATAATGCTAATATATAGTTTCCAAGCTCATGACACCCAGCTTTTTCCATTTCCCTTTTGTTCTTATTTTTATTACTTATGAATGAAAGAGTTATGCATGTACCATGTGCACATCAAGTTGAATAAAGTTATTCTTAAGTTATTCTTAATGCAATAAAATACCTAGATATAACTGGCCCATGGTCCAAGCAACCAAGGCCACAAAAAACAAGAAGAAGAAGGGTTGATCTACATGTGAATGTGACAAGTGACAAGTTCACATTGTATTAATTGTTTTAGTGTAGGCCTAGGCCTAGTTTGTAAGTTTGCAGTATGGGGAAACATCAAAATAAACTAATAAGAAGTTACTTTATAAAAACAACCACAAGTTAACACTAAAAATGATTCCTATGGGTGCAAGTTCTGTGCAAAACTATCATGAATGTTACAAGGATGCGAAAGCATTTGGAGGGGTGTTTTAAATGTCCTTCAGATGTTAAGAAAAAGTTTAAGCTCACACAAACACGCTACCAGTGGCAGTGGGTCTCATCATCCTGCATACAGACACAGGTAACTGTATCCTCACACTTCACCACATTATATGTGCAAGTTGCATGCATGTTAGGCACGGGAAAGATTGCTGGAAATATGTCCGGAAATATTTCCGGAAAATTTTCCGAGATTTATCTATCCGGAAATTTTACATCTCTACATAAGCTCATGCGCAACAACCAGAACACACTTGCGCAATCACACGGGGGCCTTGCGCAGGAACCAGAACACACTTGCGCAATCACACGGGGGCCTTGAGCAGGAACCAGAACACACTTGCGCAATCACACGGGGCTCTTGAGCAGGAACTAGAACACACTTACGCAATGACACGAGGGCTAAACTATACTTCTTTATTACATATGTTTAGCTTTAAAAAGTGATGTTCAAAACTAGAACTGAAACTAAAATAATATATATATTTTTTTAAATTTAATGCTGACTTGACTTATGCTTGGTATTTGTTTAATACCTATGCCTAGAGACTGGTTTATGGAGGGGAGAGATTCATAGAGCTAAATAAAAATAGATTACGTAATATTTAATAGTAATCACTGCCAATTAGTTAACATAAGTAATTTGAATTAGTGAACAGGCCACTGGTTGGACAAGAATAGATTGGCCTACACACACGTAATATGTAGGCCTACACATTCAATGTAAAAATTGAAGGAAGAAGGAGTAAATAGGTATTTTGCAGTATCCTATTCATGCAGCTGTGAGCATAAACCATCCAAGGTGCTTTACCTGGTTTATGCGCACACGGCCATCCGTGGTCCCGCCATTCTATTTAAAGTCATAAATCATAACGCACTTTGAGTTCACCAATTTGCTCACAGATAGCGCCACACTGGACGAATATGTATTATCATGCAGTTGTCTACGCGTGGCTTCTAGCTTTACCGGCCGATGTTGCCGCCAACGCAACTGCTCGTATCTTAGATCGATTTTTTGTCAGACGATTTATGCTTGCGACCCCTCAATTATACCCAACAGTCAGGATCAACTTAGTACTTTACTGGAGTAGTTGTACATCAATATAAAATATTGAAGTAGACTGATTTGATTTTTTAAAAATATAATCCAATCCAATCCAAAACAAGAATCAATCATCATCAAGCAGATAATGTGGGAGACTCGGGTTCAAACCCCAGTCGGGACAGTATTTTAATTAATTTTTTCTTACAACACCAGAAACATGTAATGAACATTGTTCTCCGCAGAGCGGCTAAGGGTGACAATGCAAGAATCGTTTTCTATCGGGGGCACACTTTGGCGATCTGCTTCACCCCCTTTGCCAACGGTATGTGGTGTTCCCAAGTGGTCACCCACTTAAGTACTGACCACGCCCGATGTTGCTTAACTTTGGTGATCTATCGGGAACCGGTGTATTCAACATAGCAAGGCCGCTGGCCGGATTGTATTAAAAATTAACAAATACACCTACGGGAGTGTTTCCCGATTAATCTCATTGAGAAATATTGACCTCATTGAATCAAGCCGAGTATGAAAAACTTATCTCCATCATGAGATTTGCATGTAGTAACCCCCCCCCCCAGAAGAATAGGATACCATACCTCAAGGCTCAAGATCTCCTTCTGCAGCTGTTGTTGGAAGTCAAGGAACTTCTCGATGGTCAACTTCTCGTCCATTTTCTCGCCAAAGAAATACGTCGTCAGTGCGGAGTTCACACCCTGCACAGAAGAGAAAGTTGTCAGAGATTCCCTGTACAAGTGAGAGACAACATTACTAGCAAATCCGTTGCAAAACCTTAACAGAATTCACATTGGTGGCATTTGAAAAGAGATCTAGCCATTAAATATCATTGATAATAATGAGAAGCACAATTTATTATATAGCCTAAGCCTATATTGCCAATTGGTTGAACAAAACTTGCTTGTCAATATTAATCAAAAATGATAATTGCTCTTTGATGATTGATACCCATTCCTAAGTGCCAGTGTTTTTGTTGCTTAACATCTCAATTACTCAAAACAATAAGAGGTAAATTAATGATAAGTGAGGATGAAAAAAATAAAAATAAAAATAAGGCATAGCATTAACTTGTGCAGGATTTGAATACTGACCTCTAGAGTTGTAGCCTACAGACACTTATTGAGATAAAATATATTTTAGTTGTTGACTGCCAACCGACCTTGAATGTGTTACCAGTGTTAGCGTGGTCTCGATGCCGGCTGCCGATGCTCGTCTGCTGGCGAATCAGTGTCGCCACCTTCTCAAACTCCTCAGAGTCGACATCGCCGTCCCCGTTCAGGTCGAACATCCTGAACGCAATCTCGAAGTGACGCCGCGAGGCTAAAACACGAGAGTTTACGCATTCAGACAACAAACACTTTATTTAAGCTATTGAATTATCAACACAAGTGTCGTCCGCCGTCGTTTTCTTACCCAAAAACAAAAGAAAAATACATTTCATAACAAAAAAAGTTTTTTTTTGTAAATTAAGGAATTAAAATCAACTAGGTAGATTTTAAAAATTTACATCAATGTTTTTTTAAGCAAAGGAGGCCAATGAAGATATTGGGTTTGTGATTAAAAAACAACAATTATTAAGACTGTTGGCTAAGCTCGAAAACACCAGGCTTTGAGGCAGAACGCAGAGGTAAAGTCAGGATCACTTGGAAGCTCCATCATTTGTCCTATCGGGTTGTGGTTTGCACCAAAATGTTAAGAATGTGTAATAGTTGGTATCAAGGCACATTTTCCAAATGCTGCTCTTTTTTCTTATTAACTGACCGTAAATATGACACCAAACTGTTAATTTGTAGTAATTTCCCAATTTTGTGTAAGAAACAATTATTTGAAATTTCAAAATCAGCTTTGGTAGACACACGCGCTCATCCTTTGTGAACAGCCTCCCAAAAATGCAGATTTTTCGGATGAAAATTAAAGGTAAAAAATCTGTACGTTCTGTATGTAAAATTAGCTGGATTTGACGATCGAGCATTTTTTTTAAATGGGCATTTAACATTGTAAAAAACATTGGCCCAAGCTTGGCAAACAGTCTTAAGAACTTTAATGAATGGGGAAGGACGAGTTTAAGTCTAGGTTGAGGTAAGATTGTGAGAATTTGCTTTCAATCAATACAGTATGGCACTGATATTAATCTATTTGTATCAATGTATTTTATAATGTTGGTATTATTTTTGTCATCAGTCATCACTAAGTTAGCTATTACATGTACGTATTATGTAATTATATTAAATTTATATTAATTATGAAATTATTATTAGTTATATTATCTATTATTATTATTATTATTATTATTATATTATTATTATTATTATTATTATACACTCTGACCTGTCAACACTACCTATTTTAATATGACTCGGGGCTTATATTTTGTATTATTTTTAATAAGAAATAAGAAAAATAAAAAATAGCAAAATGATCTTGTACATAATATAGGGAAGTGGGTTACATGCGGTAAAATCATGCCCAGTACGGTTGCTCCACGAAGCCTACACTGTCCAGTAGTAACACCTGCTATACTTACTAGCCAAGGTGTCTGGCTTCAGAAATCAATACATAATACATAATACATATGCATAGCTAAGACATTGAAAGAACTCTGCAATGAAAATCAATACCACACGCATAACATTATTGGAATGTTAGTGGGCTACTGGGCCATAGAATGGACAAGTCTTGTACCCCTACCACTCCATAGTGCTTACACTAATTTGTGGAGGGTTTGAGAACAATATTCTGTAACTAGACAGCTAAATGTAGAGTAATGTGACTTGCATTACAAACTTTCAAGACTAGACAACAAGAGGTTATCAAAAATAAGTAGGCATGGGGCTTGTATGTTATTCACTTATTCTCCATACAATTAATAAAATTGATATTCTTTATCAAGGCATGAGGATAAGATGTTGTTATCCACTTTAGTTCACGTATTCAAATGTAAAACTTGTATGATTTGACTTCAGTCTGGTACTATATAATGTCTTCATTATTTTGTGTTGTTTTCCAATGATCTTGTCAAGGTGGAATGTGAAAACCTAAAGAAATCATCAATTTTTTTGTATTTCTTACTCTTACTTTTAAAAAATTATTTATAGGCCTATCTGACAAAAGTAAAAAATAAATAATTCAAACGTTTTAAGAGCCATGGGCATTTAAAAAATTAATTTGCCCACCCCTACTTCTTAACATAATTGAACGCATGTGGCTATGTTGAAAGCCAGAGCTAATGACAAGAGGTTTTTAAAAACAGAGAATTTCTATGCCATTACTATTTTCCATGTAAAACATAAGAACATAAAATAATAAAAATACAGTAGTTTATTTTGTGTGTGTTACTATACACTTTTACTTGACTTGACTTAACAATGAGTGAATAACATGTTTTATTCTTGTCCAACTGGCCAATCAGTTTTTTCTCTCTACTAACAAGTAAAATATAAATCCAAAACAAAAATCCATCAACAAATATGCATAATTTTGTGTATAATGCTTATACTTGTTATTTGTGTAACAAAAAAAAAGTAAATTTACATTAGTATATTAAAAAAATAAAATAAAACATGAATAAACAAACAAACAAAAAAATTGTATGAGAATCCTACAAAGGCTAGCCCAATTTCAAGATCTGATAATGTACTAGAGAGAAATGTATAAAATATTAAGTTTCAACTTTCAATGCTATGTCATTATGTAGTTATGTTTGATGCATACTTCTGTGTAACTGTCAAAAGTTGTTCTAAAAGTAAGAAAATAATCCATGATTTTCTGCAATGAAATCATGTAGGGTACCTCCCCAGTCTAACAACGTGTGTGCCAAGCATGCGATGTAGCATGCATGATGCATGATGTTGTATCAGAGCTAGCGAGGGGGATGTATGTATAATTCTACAGGTGCCCCTTGCCAGGCACGGAGCGTTCAAGTTGGCATGTGCAGAGCCGGCCCCTCCCCAATCAATACTCACTCCTTCTCACTGGCTATAGTCCACGTCACACAAGCTGATTTGTTGCTATGGCAACTGCCCTCATTTATCAGTTGCATTTACATTTGTTTACATGAGAAAATAATTTAGGCCTAGGTTTATTTCATTTTATTTTAGTTATTTTAAACATTAAAAAAATTATGAATCAGTTTTTGTTGTTGAAAGTAGACTTTTCTCTATTTTTTAGAGTTTAATAGTATAGGCATACAAGTTAGTAAATTCCATACATTATATATTTTTAAAATTTTATATCACTATTTAATAGATTTTTTATCAATCTAGAAACTATCATCATAATGTTGGTACAAAATTTAAACAGATTTAAAAAATAATACCATACTTATAAATTATTATAGTTAATTTTTTTACAAAAAATGTAACAATAATCAATGTAACTTTAGATCATTGATAATGTACATTTTGTGATTGTGTGAAATAGTAATATTTATGATTTCTAGAAACAATAATCATTTATATTTAATAATTGTTTAATGTTTATGTAAATTATAGAGATGACATGGTTTTAGGAAGAGTCTGGACTCTGGAGTTAATGTGGTGAGATGTAGGTCGTCGGTCTGTCATTCTTAAAATAAGGTTTGTCAGAGTCCCCCTTTGTGTTAGAGAGAGAGAGAGAGAGAGAACAAAGGAAGAATGTGGAACCTATCCAGGAAGCTTAGATGAGCGCGGCCCTAGCTGTGAGGGGGAAGGGGGAGGGGAGGGGGGTGAGGGGTGGAGTTAGCAGTGGATAGGAGCAAGTGGGCTCTCGTGGACTGTGCAGATACCTCTAGGGTTTATTTTAGTCTAGACAAACCCAATCAACGCAATCAAATAGAACTGTAGCTTTTTACTCGAGTGTGTGTGGGGACTGGGTGTGTACAGGAGGTCAATGGGAGGGCACACTAACCTAGTCCAGACAGCCACGCAGGCCTCACAGGGGGTCATCAAGATCGTAGTAAACACAAACCATTTACACAGATAAAAGATTGGCACAACTCAAAACAAAAACATTTAGATTTAGCAGAGATTGTTATGTGATTTAAGTAATAAACAGGAACAGGGTCGTATTTCAGTGAAATCAAATCATTTGCAATAATAGTGTAAACAATCAAGTTAATATTTAAAACAGCCACTTTGGTGTTCGTTTGAGATTCAGGCAAACAAGAGTGACAGGTTCTCGCTTGCGGAGATGACATGATACGTTCGTGTCAGTTGTTTTTACTACGAATCTGGCTGAGGTATCGTTGTTACGTGCAAATCACATTCTTAATAGTTGTGCTAACGGGCTACTGTTTTGTGCTTGGTAAATATGCCATTGACAACTTTGAGAAGGTTACCCTACGCAACAAAAATGCCAGCCTGCAGAGGAAACAGGTAAAATATTCAACCCAATGTGCAATAACAAGTTTTTTTAGTTTATTTGGATTTAAGGGCGCATCAACCATTGCAAAACTATAGTAAGCAATTTATTTATTTATTTATCTAACGCCTATCCTATTCAGTACAAAAAAATGATTTATGAGGACAAATAAATGAAATGAAGACATAAATGCACTGAGCATAGTTAAATGAAATTGCATTTAAAAGAAGCGCATCAAATGTTATAATTTTTCTAGCTATTTCTGTAATGTGGATGGGATCTTCTAGGCCTACAAGTCAAGCCTTGATTTTTGTCTGTAGGCATCTAAACATTTTTGATAGTAAATAAATGTCCATTTTTTCAAATCATGGGAGCCCTAATTTAGAATGATACTTAAACTGCACTAAAAGCCAACAATGATAATAATTATAATATGAACAGTCTTTTTACTTTGGTTTAGATTGGAGAAGGGTTGACAGGTTGGGAAAGCATAGAGAACGTAAAGCCCAGCCTGAAGGGCTGAGGGTGACAAAACTTTTCACCTGCTGATGACAACTGCAGCTAATTTAAAGTTGTTTGTTACCTTAATCCATGACGCGTTTCGTCCATTTACGTTCTCTATGCTTTCCCAACCTGTCAACCCTTCTCCATCTAAACTAAACTAGCCAGTTGGTCTTTTCCAAACTTTTGTAACAGTCTTTTTACTTTGTATTACATCAGCACAGGTAGTTTATTAATGTCAAATGAAAGGTCTGCAAAATTAGTAACACTATGTCATGAGTCATGACAATTATTATAATGAAAATAGTATCATTTTCAAGGCTAGCTTCTATTTCAAATAAAAGTTAATGCAACACAAATATGCCTACAAGAAAAATATTCTCAAGACACAGGTAACATCTTAAAGAGATGTGTCTACTTTATGAAAATAGGAATTTATAAGCTTTTATAACTAATCCTTAAATAATAAGTTAAAATTACACACTAAAATTAAGATTGGTGTCTTCCCTTGCTCTTAGGTATAAATTTATATGATGTGGGGGGTAGCTGAGATAAACTTTAGGTCTGTCTGTCATTCATGGCATTTAATATGAGATCTGTCGCCATATTATGACCTGAATGTTGATGCATGTACCACATTCCTGAAGATATTATAATTTAGAAACTTTGACATTTCCATATTATTGAGCGAGCGAAGCGAGCGTCTCCACTTGACTCTTTTGGCTCGAATGTCTGTTTTTGTTTTTTTGTGTTTTTTTTTTTCTGTTAACTGCTTCGGTACAGGTCGCACCGTTTCTCTGATCGACCTGAAATTTTGCACACATGTACATACCACCTAGGCGGGTTGCTGTATAGTTTTTGAACAAAATCCAATCGTTGGTTATAAAAAATAAAAAATAAAATAAAAAAATAAAAAAATAAAAATGTACCGATCGTTATGAAATTTTGCAGGGTCAATAAGTACAACATTCTCTCCTATTTTCCAAATTTTTAACTAAATCGGCCAAGAACTTAAAGACTTATTGGTTCTCCAAATATGATTTTCGACCTTACTCACAGCCTTTGTTACAAACAATCAATGATCCAACAGACCTAATGGTTGCTTTGTAGACCTATGGGCCGTGATTATGTTGTTGATATTTTCAACAATGAATAAAACTTGGCCACCATTTTGGTCGGCTACATAACTTACATAAAATATTTGCTCTCACTATAAATCGAATTAACTATTAATATTTAACTGTTCATCAAGTTATGTATCGAACTTCCATATTTGGTGGTATTCTTTTAGTGACTCATATATTTTCTTTTAACGTTATTGTCTGCGTTTACATACAATTGTGTGATTTATTTTGACGTCAATTTGCTTGTGTTATCTCTGTAGACCTAGGTCTCGATATTATCCTCGGCGTTGTCCTACGCGTGTGTAGCCTCCATAGGCCTAATCCTTAACCCTCAACCTCCCTTTCCCGTTTTTCTCTGGTTCTGTCCAGCACTTGCCTAATCCTTAACCCTCAACCTCCCTTTCCCGTTTTTCTCTGGTTCTGTCCAGCACTTGCCTAATCATTAACCCTCAACCTTCCTTTCCCGTTTTTCTCTGGTTCTGTCCAGCACTTGCCTGTACCATACCCTCCCTTCCCTCCTCTGTCTGGTTACTACTTACTAGATACAATCAATTGCCTGCAACTAGATAGGCCTAAGTACAAAATATTGACCTAGATACAATATCTTAGAAAAATGCCGAAAATGGGAAAGATTTCTACTCGGATGAAAACCATTTATGAGAAGAAGCGCATCCGTGAAACTAGATTACAAGAAAACGACGAAACTCATTCTCAAAGATTGAAACAAAATGTTGAAAAAACAAATGCATCAAGAAGCAGAGAAACACCCGATCAGGCTGCAGCAAGAAGGCAGGCTGACCTTCAGCGCAAAACCAGCTATCTTGCAAATCAAACTCCTCGCCAAACCCAAGAAAGAAGGGCACTCAGTTTGCAACGAGTGACTCAAACACTTGCAAATGAATCTCCTCCACAAACTGAACAAAGAAGGGCACTCAATCTACAACGAATGACTCAAACACTTGCTTCAGAGTCTCCAGTAGAAGCCATGGAGAGAAGAAGTCGGTGTCACGAACGGACTACTGCAAGGCGAACACAAGAGTCGACACAAGAGCGGGAATACCGAATCCAGCAAGATGTTCAGAGAAATCGAGACCGTGCACTCCAGCACGATTCTGACAAAAGACTCGCCGATAAATTCCAAACTTTTCTCAATGGTATAAATTGGTTCTCTTGTACCAATTGCCAAATACGATTCCCTAATTTGAAAGTTACATCCGGACTATGTGCCGCATGCAAAAAGAATCCCACTATTTATTCTGCCGCCAACAACATGGATCCAGGTTCTGTTCCTGAGGAACTCTCTTGCTTGTCAATGATCGAGTCCATGCTAATTGCTCGTATTCATCCCGTTGTGTCTGTGTACCGTGTTAAAGGACAACAGTTCGCCTATAGCGGCAACGTAATTAACTTCCCACAAGATGTGACGTCCTTTGCTCAACGTTTGCCTAACTCATTATCATCATTAACATCTGTCATCGTGGTTCGTCGTTCTTCTGCAAATAACGACAACATTGCTGATTTTAACGTATGTTCACTCAGATTACGCAGGGCTCTCCTCTGGCTCAAATCACACAACTTGTTTTATAGTGACATAACAATTGACGATGACGAGTTAAACAATCTTCCTGAATCCGGTAATGTCTACGGTGAACTTGAGTTTATGGAAATCCATGGGGAGAACGAAGACGCTGACAATGACGACATTCTTGAGCACGGAAACGTTCCTCAAGTTTCACCAATCAATCAAACTGAAAGAATTGCAACCGCCCTTCAACCAGGACCCATTCCTTGGCCAGAAATGTCAAATAATCCCATCAATGAATTCTCCACACACGGATACATTGTTCAAGCGTTCCCAACTCTTTTCCCTACTGGCAAGTGTGATTTAAGAGATATTTCCAGACAACATCAAATTAAACCAACTCAATATTTTCAATTTTTAATGAAATATAAAGATGGTAGATTTGCGAAGGATACACGATTTAGATTCTTTGCTCTAAATTCAGTATTGCGGTGGAACGCAATTAGCCAGGGAAACGTATTGGTAAGAAAAGCCGAATTAAATGGTAAAACTGCCGGACAATTAAAAGACATGCTCGAGACTAATCCCGGATTAGCTAATAAAGTCATGTTCTTTGCTTCTTCATTACGCATCACAAAGTCGTACTGGTTAAAGCGTTGTGGCGAACTGACCGACATGGTAGACTTCCTTGGCACCCCAACTGTCTTCTTCACGTTAAGTGCAGCCGACCTTCACTGGCCTGAGCTCTATGATATTCTTGCACCAGGCGTTGACTTTGATAGCTTGACTTCATCTGTTGCAACAGCTTTGCGCAGAAAGATGCTATGTGAAAATCCCCTCATTGTGTCATGGTTCTTCCAAGAACGTTCTCATTTTTTTGTAAAACAAGTACTTGAGGCAAGGTTCAAAGTAAAAGACTTTTGGTACCGGTATGAATGGCAACACCGAGGAAGTAGTCATCTTCACGGTCTACTCTGGCTAGAAGATGCTCCAGATGTTGAAAATCTAGAAGTACTTTCAGACGCAGAATTGGTCAAGGATATAATAGATTTCTTTGATCCCATTGTTTCCACCATGAATCCCGGACTAAATGAACCGCCATCTTTAATTCATCCATGTCAAACACGATATTTAAATATCATTGACTTAAACGCCGACTTAATTGCACTTTTGAACAAAGTTCAAAGACACACTCGATGTACCGACGGTTACTGTCTTCGAAAAAAAAAGGGTTCTCAAATAAAAACTTGTCGCTTCAACTTTCCATTTCCCATGTGCGATCAAACACAGTTGGCGCTAAATGAGCGGGCGCAACATGTTCTTCAAACTGCAAGAAACGATCCTCTTCTAAACAGATACAATACCTTCATCATTCAGACCTGGAGAGCAAACATTGATATTCAAGCAGTCCTTTCTAAAGATGCTGTTGTGAATTACATTGCTAAATATGCCTCAAAGAGTGAACCACAATCACAATCATTCAAAGACCTTCTGTCAAACATTCTGATGACCAACGTTAAGGAACATGATCCTGCCAAACTCGCTGTTCACAAACTTATCATACAATCCATTGCGGAACGAGATATATCTGCCCAAGAATGCTGCCATTTACTAATGAGTTATCCACTCTATCACTGCAGCAGAAGTTTCGTTTCATTAAGTATTGGTGTTGAAAGCTGGGTGCCTCTTCTCCCTGACGATGCAGAGATTGACATGGATAGCGACACAAGTTTCATCGCCAGATACCAAAAACGACCACCTAACATGTCAAACTTAACTCTATTAAATGCTGCTTCACAGTATTATTGGAGAGCACGATGGATTTGCAGAAAAACACCTGCTGTCGTTAGAGTGTTCCCAAAACTTAATCTCACAGACAATTTCGATTCAAACGAAAAATACTACAGACAACAAGTAATTCTAAGATCATCCTGGACCAACATTGATGAGTTAAATCCATTTGGCGACACTTGGCAATCCGTGTTTCAATCGGAGGGATTCACCATTCCAGCCGAACAGCCTGAGCGAGTCCAACATGCTGAAGAAGATGGCAGTGATGATGAGTGGGAAGAGATAGAGATTGAAAGAGAACAGACTGAGTGGATGAAAGTTGCTGGAATGGGTCCCAATGCTGTTTCTGTTCAGTGCGAAGTCGGACAGCGCGAATTTGATTTATCCTTCCCTTGGTCCGAATCATACGCTTACTATCCAAATATTGAATCTGTTGGGAGTTTCTTACAAGACGTACAACATGTTGTCGTCACTCCAAATGATGAAGTCTCAAATAATATCACTTTCACAGATGAACAAACACAACTTCTTGATCACTTACAAAAACAAATTACGTCAATAAAATCCCATTTACAACAAGATGACTCGATAATCAGACGAGTTATTGTTCAGGGCACTGCAGGAACCGGGAAAAGCACCGTAATCAAAGCTATGACGCAGAAACTTAAACAAGAATTAGGAGACAAGTCATACATGTTGGTGGCTCCAACAGGAGTAGCAGCATTCAACATCAACGGCAGGACAATTCATTCTTCACTTCACATTGGCACTAATTCATCTAAATTTGTTGATTTAAGTGGTAAAGAGGCCAGAAAGTTTCAGCTATCAATGGAGGACTGTTCATTTATTATAATAGACGAATATAGCATGATTGGATGCACTCTCATGGCTATGATTGACAAGCGATGCCGTCAGGGAAAACCCAATAATAGCTCAAAAACCTTTCGGAAATATGTACATGTATATGTTTGGTGACATTAAGCAGCTACCACCAGTATGTGACAGAGCACTATATAGCGACAAGCCAAGTAATTACGGACTGACAAATGACGGCATTTTAGCCTACCGCTCTTTTCAACACTGCCACATTCTCTCAATAGTTCAACGCCAGGCAGGAGACAATCCCGAACAACAACAATTCAGACAACTTCTACTTCGACTTAGCGATGGAAGCGCCACACAAGACGATTGGCAGCTGTTACAAACCCGATTTGACACATCATTAACATCACAAGAAAAAGAGACTTTCGAAAATGCACTCACGCTTGGCCCAACCAAAGATATAGTTAAAACTCATAACATGGAAAAACTTCAAGTCCTCGGCAACCCTATTGCTAAAATATCGGCTAAACATAACTGTGCTACTGCCTCAAATGGCACAGAGGACAGTGCACAAGGCTTACAAAATGTGATCTACTTATCGCGGGGGAGCCGAGTAATGTTAAAATCAAATCTTTGGACATCTCAAGGGCTCGTCAATGGCGCCACTGGCACGGTAAAAGACATTATCTACACTCCCAACACACAGCCACCAGCTGATCATCCACTCTGTGTGTTGGTTGAGTTTGATTGGTACGAAGGTCCATCTTTTCATCTACCGAAAGTTATCCCAAGTTGTCCTGTATCAAGAGCCTGGACCGAGAAATCTGTCAAGTGCACTCGTGCCCAATTCCCCCTTCAACTTGCCTGGTCTGTAACTATCCACAAGTGTCAAGGTATGACCTTAGACAAAGCAGTTGTAGGATTGGGCACGAAGGAGTTTGCAGTTGGCATGAGCTTCGTAGGCATATCTAGAGTACGTTCATTACACAATATTATGTTTTCACCGCCATTTTCTTTCGAAAGGATTAATTCTTTGAAAAATTCAAGTACATTACAACAAAGGCGAAATGAGGAAGCAAGGCTGAAAGCCCTTCCTTTACCCAAGAATTGAACGTAGAGACCCCCTCAAAAGTAAAATCAACTATTCGTACTTTATACTTGTTAATTTATGTAACAAAAGATAAGTAGAAGGGGTCGGGTGGGACTCTAAAGCAGCAACGTCCACGTCGTGGGTCCTGGTTACTGGAAACTATAATTTTGTTTTATTACTACACAATTATTAAAAAAAAATTTCTTGCAAATAGCTGCATTACATTGTATTTACAAATATGTTATGCAATTACATTACACATAATTACATAATTACATTAACAACGCTAGGAGAATATCGTACTCTGGTCGTGTTGCACGTACCAGTGCTCGCTCAACAACGCGTCCAACTGAGCGTTTTCCTAGTAACTCTATCAGGGGAGTTTGAAATGTCAATATGTGAATGTGATGCAAAAGCAAAGGGCAGATCTCGCTGGCTGAATTATTTTTCAACATTGGAGATAGAACGCTAGCATTCTGATTAACAATAAAAAAATCCAAAATTTTCATTTTTGTACCATATGACCATATTGACACTATGAGTATGTGTTTGGTAAATATTATGTGTAGAAATACGTAAAAATAGTAACACATGCCTGGTGGGAAACCTGCCCAAAGGACAAAATATTGCAAGCCCTCTTCAAGTGTCTTATAGGGAACATCCAAGGGCTGTTTTAAGAAAAATCCATCCCAGCCTTGGCCTTTATGACAGTAGAAAAGTCAACATTGCCGGTGGTAGGGTTTGAACAAGTGACCTCCCGAATCAAAATCCCACGCAGTATGCACAATCTACTTCTTGTCGGTTTATGGGCAAGAAAACTACTTACTTTTAAGTTTAACAGAGGCAAAAATCCAAAAAAAAACATTATTTTTTTATTTTTTCACAAATTTAAAATTGGAAACCGCTATTTTTCAAACCCAAGGCCTACCAACGTAACAACTAATGTATGTCTAATGGTTCCCGCAGGGCTACCGCCTGGTCCGTCAGATGGCCGTGCCACACCTCGCCCCCCCTCTTCCCCCCCTCGACATCCCCGCTGTCGAAGCCGAGATGTCTACACGAAGACAACGCGTGACGGACACTTGCGCTAAGTACGGCCTAGGGACGGAGGGACGGCCCAACGCCTGGGAGTTCCTCATAGACACCGAGCACAGACTGGTCTGGTGCAACGTGTTCAAGGCGGCATCGTCAACCTGGATGTACAACTTCAACCTGCTCGGTACGTAAATAATGGGGTGCGAGGTTTCATTTCTAAAAAAATAATAAATATTCTAAACCTTAGAGTGATTTCATTTTTTTTTTTAAATTACAGGCAACAATTTTTGGGATTTATAGGCCTACCAACTATTTTACTCAAAAAATAACAATTAGGCCAAACGTAAGATTTTAATTGATTTAAATAAACATTTTAATTTTGGGCCACAACACTTGCAATGCACAACTATTTAGTATACATGTGACCACGAGAACATCTGTATGTAGAGTCAGGGGATATGGGTTCGAGTCCTATCCACGGCAAATTGTTACAACAATTGCTGCCAAATGAAAAGTGTCTAAAAATTATTGAAATTCTATTAGTAGACCTATGTCTAGACATATTAATGAAATTAAAAACAAGAAATTTGCAACACTTAAAGTTGTGTTACTTGCTACATTTGCCAAAAGATTGTACTTTACTGTATTATAAATCTAAATCTGAATCTATTATTCTACATCTATTATAAAAATAAAGGCTATAATAAACAGTCAGGTTTATAAGGGATGTAGGCAAGCTAATTGTCTATGTGAAGTGTAAATGTAGTGTGTGTTACCACTAACTTGTTCTGATTATGTTGTGTGTTGCAGGTGGCTACAAGGAATATTATCTGAAACACTCCAACAAGACCCCGCTGGTCCTAGCGCGCGCTCACTTCCCCCGTCCGACCGTAGAGAAACTCCAGAAAAGTCTTCCCGACTCCCTGTCCTTCCTCATCGTGCGCGAGCCCTTCGAGCGACTCCTCTCCGCGTACCGCAACAAGATCGAGAGTCTGCGACACCGCTACTACCGCAAGATGGCGCGCGACATGATGGCTCGATACAGGAAGCCTCCGTTCTCCGCGGGGGGGACCACCGAGAAACCCCCGCCGACCAGCCCCACGTTTCCCGAGTTCGTCAGCTACGTCACAGACCCGGCTCATCGCTTCGACGAGCACTGGGCCCCGTTCCATTCCTTCTGCACGCCGTGCCACGTGAACTTCACGGTCATAGCGAAGCTAGAGACGCTAGACCGCGACCAAGAATACATCATCGCGAAGGCTAAGCTAGGCAGCGTGTTGAAGACGCGTTCCTACAGACGAAACCAGCAGCTGGTCATGAACAAAGCGCGAGATGGTAAGAGCACAAAAAGCTTGCTTGAGAAATACTACAGCAAGCTTTCCTTAGAGCAATTAAAAGGCCTATACAAGATCTATGAACTTGATTTCGAAATGTTTGGGTATAATGCTACGAAATATTTCGAAATGGTCAAAAAGTCTGAGTCGTGAGTCGTATCATAACATATCAATTTATTAATCTGCCCTCCACACGTTCCAAGACTCGTTGGGCATTTTCTACTGTTGATGTTTATAATAATGTAAGTAATATAGGCCTATAGCCAGCAATTGTGTGTTGGTGCTTTTTGGATCTACAACTTGCGTAATCCACATTCCCACCAACACACAATTTGATCGATACACATTTGGGGGTTTAAATTGCCCCTATATTCCAATTATTTGTGTATTTCATATGCCTATTTTATGTGACTATCTATGTGTGTAGAAACTCTCTAAATAGCTGGTAAAAATGTGTTTCAACATAGGACTTGTCGGGCAAACGCAGTTTAAGGGCAAGTTCTTGTATGTGATATAAATGGTTTACTCGTCTTAAAAGTATTATACAAGCCTATCTGTGTCTATTTATAAAATTCATAAAACGTAACATTTAGATTGCATACCACAGTTAAAGTTGAATTTTCACAAAATATTGAAGCTTAAGCTGTTTGTTATGCATATTAAGCATTTATATTGCCATGATAACATATCAACACAATGATAACTGTCCATTTGAGCCTAATCTATTAGCAATGTTTTGTAAGCTTAATATGTAAAGAGTAGGCATATACACACATTTAATTTGAAAAGTAGGTAACTAAAACTTAAAGGATAGATATTAGATAGTGTTGTGCGCAACAAACGTAGTGAACAACCTATCTGCACAACAACAGTGATGTTAAGTAGAAAATAAATGTTACAGATTATTCATGAAATACTAATAAGTTACAAGTGACAGATTTATACAAATTCATATGTATGCTAAAGCAAAAATATGTTTCGTTCAGTTATAAATTAGGATATCAGATCAAGATCAGGCTTGCTAATGTTTGATACAAGTGCTAAGATTTGCTTATATTATTTATTGCACAAGCAGGGTAAAATAAGAAAATCAGCAACTCTTTTTCTGGGAAGTTGTTGAAGTGGTCCACTACAGTAAATAAATGGTGGTGTTACTTACTTAAGGTTTAGTTACACATAGGTGAGAGTTTAATATTCTAGGAAAAATGCGATAACAAGTAGGTACTGTAAGCATATACCATTTTATAACAATGACAAAATGTTTGACCATCTGCTAGTAGAATTTTCAGATAACCAAGAACGCACGACTGAAATTTATAATCGGCAATCAATGAAAATTTAGTATTAATAAATTATAAGATTGGAGAAGGGTTGACAGGTTGGGAAAGCAAAGAGAACATAAATCCCAGCCTGAAGGGCTGGGGGCGACAAAACTTTTCACCTGCTGATGACAACTGCAGCTAATTTAAAGTTGTTACCTTAATCCACGACGCGTTTCGTCCTTCTGGGACTCATCAGGCAGATGGTGGCCACTAAAAATCAGCTAACTACATGCAAACAAAACTCACAACACATAACCAAACCTGTGGTAGGGCCACGCAAGAAGCAAATTCTGCATGCATGTTGTCATCATCAGCAAGGTTACTTCAAACACCATTCATACTGAGCCACACCGTCAGCACAACCAGTAAGGGGGCTTCCCTCCCAACTCTCTAAATTAGCTGCAGTTGTCATCAGCAGGTGAAAAGTTTTGTCGCCCCCAGCCCTTCAGGCTGGGATTTATGTTCTCTTTGCTTTCCCAACCTGTCAACCCTTCTCCAATCTAAGTAGCCGATAGGCATTTTTCACACTAGAATTAATAAATTATAAGCTTTCTATTTTCTGGTACCTTTCAATAAACAATGAGATTAAGAATTTTCTATTGCAAATACATATTTTTAAAAGTGACTATGATGTATTGACAGTACTGCACAACAAAAGGTTTTATGGAAATAGCAGAAAAGTCACTTTCCGTTTGTTGAGAGGAAGACAAGCAGCCTTTGGCAGGTGGTGGATACAGAGCAAGTATGAAGTTTTAATATTAGGATCGCTTTAGAATGCTAACAAAATTAATATATGAAGAATAAATACAATATTTAAAAGCTGTGCAAAGATTTTGTAACCAGAGCTTAAAAATAAAATAATAGGGCTATCCGCTATAGCTTTTAATACGCAATTCTACTGTGACACATTGGTGTTTGGATAGGATTTAGGCCTATTGCTGTTGTATGCAGGATATTCATTGGCAATCAATTTACAAATGTGATTTGTTGAATGATTGATAACATTCATTAGGTTATGCAAAATCAAAATCACACATTTAAAGTTTAACCGTTATTATACACTAAACAGTATTTTGAAATATAAAAAGCTAGAACGGAGAAAAGCGTAGGTTTATGGGACTATGAAAGATGAAGGTAATAATTTTTATAATGGTCTCACCAGAAGGAAAATTAAAGAGTTTTTGTTGTAATCCAAGATTTGGTGTTAAACCTACAGAAGGGCACATCAAAGATAAAAAAGTTTGTACAACAGTTATAATCCTGTCAAATAAGAATTTTTGGAGGAAAAAATTGCGATGTCGCTGAATTTTTGCAGAGACCTTCCTTAAGTGATACTTATCAACATACTAAAACTCCCCTACAATCGGACTGGAGCTTCGGCCGCCATATTGGAAAATGGCGGCCAAAAAGTGTTTGTTATCGAATATCTCCAAATTTGTTTGAGATAGACAAAATATCTCAATAGCAGAAATATTCCCCATTTATTTCCCTACAAAACAGGGGTCTTCTATAATTTTGGTAGGGGCAACGGTTACGTCACAAAATCGTGGTTTATATGTTGCTTATTGGAGTACCAGCTTATTTCCAAATTTTCACGCCCAGCATCAAATAATGCCCGGTAAATCCGTAAGAAATCGATTTAAATACAAAAGGACTTTTGTACGGGGTTCATGAAAGCTTCCATTTGTATTTTAAAAAATCAGTTCTGCGAAATCGGATTTTGCATTTACCCGGAATTTGGGTTTTTCCATTGTTGGCATTTCCTAAAAAATGCCATATTTTACTGTCCATTATTAAGCACTAAATAGCATTGGAGGAAAAATTCTTTCTACGCACATTGAAATGACTTAAATAATGATCCGATTACAACCAAAGTTTAAATCCAATATGGCTGCTAATTCCTAATATTCACAATATGAATACTGTTTTCGTACTGTTTTTACACTCTTTTTGTTACATAATTCACTTTGATGTTGTGGATATTAGGCATTAGCAGCCATATTGGATTTAAACTTTGGTTGTAATCGGATCATTATTTGAGTCATTACAATGTGCGTAGAAAGAATTTTTCCTCCAATGCTATTTAGTGCTTAATAACGGACAGTCAAAAAGGGCATTTTTTAGGAAATTCCAACAATGGAAAAACCCAAATTCCGGGTAAATGAAAAATTCTATTTCGCAGACCTGATTTTTTAAAAATACTAATGGAAGCTTTCATGAACCCCGTACAAAAGTCCTTTTGTATTTAAATCGATTTCTTACGGATTTACTGGGAATTGTTTGATGCTGGGCGTGAAAATTTTTAAATAAGCTGGTACTCCAATGAGCAACATTTAAACCACGAATTTGTGACGTAACCGTTGCCCCTACCAAAACTATAGAAGACATCTGTTTTGTAGGGAATTTAATGGGGATTATTTTTACCATTGAGATATTTTGTCTATCTCAAACCAATTTGGAGATATTCGATAACAAACACCTTTTGGCCGCCATTTTCCAATATGGCGGCCGAAGCTCCAGTCCGATTGTAGGGGAGTTTTAGTATGTTGTTTAGTATTATATAAGGAAGGTCTCTGCAAAAATTCAGCGACATCGCAATTTTTTCCTCCAAGCGTCAATATACGATCTTATTTGACAGGATTATTATAAGGATATTTAGATTTACTCTTTATTTTATTAAGTATACTATATATTTAGTTATATGCCCTACGAAAAAGTCTAAGCATTCCACGATTCAATGTAATTAATTGACAATTTCTAGGATTGTGATGTTAATCAAAATGACAAGCTAGTACGTATTTATAACAAATGTACAGGTACTACATAAGAAGTTGAACAGTCTTAAATTGTGCTTACTAGGACAGGCTATTAGTCGTCTTACAAGGACTCAAAATAGCTTTCTTATCAAGGCATAAAATAACATAACAAAAAGTTTGAGAATGAAATTATATAATATATTGCTGGTCCCTTTCGTTACACCAACATCAACACCAAAAACTAACATTTATATTGAAGCATTCACTTCAAAACAGAATAACAATAACTCAATTGGCAGAACAATGGGCCTCAAGGCCCTTTTCTTACTTTCTATGGAGTTGAGCATCTTAATTTTAGTTTATTCATTGTACAATTTAATAAATAAATAATAATAAAGTATCCATGTAACTCAAGTCAAGACTTGATTTAGGCACAATCTTTTGGTTAAGGGGGGGGGGGGGGAGAGGAGAGGAGATGTTTTGAGGGTCCAAGTCACATGTAATTTCTGCAGTTGAAGAATTCAATAGAAAGGTCAAGTATTTTCGTCATTACGTACATTGCAAAGATTTTGGAAGGCTATTCATTATTTTTAAAATACTTGAGGGTAACATCTGTAAGAAGTAAATAACTAGGTAGCCTTTTGGCATAGGCCTAATACAACCTTTTCTTACAAGCAATAAAGAGATTCAAATGAAAATCCTGTAAAAACTGTTGCCACCTTATGTAAAAAAAACAGAATGAAACATTAAACAAATGAATACAATTATAATAAAAATTTTAACAAGGGAAACTTGTTGTAGGGTGCAAACTATGCAAACTAGGTATGTTGCAGATAGGACAATTGTGAAGGGATGTCCAAGGGCTCTTTAAGAGGACTCAATCTCTTGCATTCACATAAATAACTGAGGAAAACCTCGGAAAAAACCTTCAGTCAGTATAGCCAGTCACGAAGGTATTTTTCTAAGGGACATCCCGAATCCCAGTCAACTTAGCGCTCGAGACAACACTGTCGGTATAGAAGTCAATAGAGAAGAATAACATAACAACAAGAGATGTATCAAACTGTGATCCAATGTAATAACCACAAATGTAAATTGCATTCAAGGTCAATCAGTTATATGACTGAGTGGGTACACTCTAAATACGATTTTTTTAGCCCAGGGTTGCCACTTTCAAGGATATTATCCTTTTCTCAGGATTTTTAGAGTGTCTCAAGGATAACATGATTTTGGGCAAAATCTTAGGATTTTCTACTGTCTTTAAAAAATACATTAAATTAATACATTTTTTAAATTCAGCCAAATAAAGCAATGTAGACAGTAAAAAAAATCAGGTACTACTAAAAATAAACATAAGTGACTGCATAGGCCTAACATTTACCGCAAGTGGTAGTTATGGTGAGTAGGCCTAAAAGTAAAACGTTAAAATATATTGGAAGAAAATACTGATTCCTATGCGTTTGTCTGCACGTAATTTTGACTAGATTCTCGAAAATCAGGCTGGCATAACATATTTTGGTATGAAACCTGAAAATTTGTAACATTCCTTCACGGTTATAATACGCTAATGCTGAATAACTGTTTTCAAGGATTTCTCAGGATTTTTTAAGTATCTTTCAAGGATAAAAAAATTGACTTGGTGGCAACCTTGATCTAGCCTGATATCCTTATTTATCCTTCCCCATTCTCTCCACACTCCTTCCCTCTTCCTACAGTCCACACCTGCCACTTGCCCAAAACACTTCCAAAACCTTCTTCCTTCCAGGCATAGGTAAGTAAGATAATGAAAATAAGACATAATCTGGATGAAGTAACTAAATCTGTTGTGCGTGATGACAATTACGTTGATAAACTACGTATTCAAGTTTTCTAACAGTCAGATCTGGTAAATATATAATAATACGTACTTTGAGCAATGAACAGTCTACGAAGTGTAAATGTCTCTTGTAAGTTGTAATACTCAATAATTGCTGTTGTAATACCAATACTTGTGTAATTCTGTTGCAATAAAATTAATTACTGTATGTACGTACATTAATATTTCTGGTGTACTTTACTCCTACAAGATACTACTCTTTTGTGTGAATATCTCCTTCAAGCTGATGGTTCCACATTCATTGCAGACCTACCAAATATGATGCGAGTATTCAATCTAGCCTATTCTTTGTATGCATTAGACGTCATAAACATTGTTGGCTGCCATATAGCTGTATGTCAGCAATTGTCTTCCCAATATATGGCGACCATTTTCCCGTACATGAAGGCACAGTTTTAATGTTAACGTATAAAGGAAATGGTTTCAGACGTGTTGTGTAATATTTTAACTTTTAAGCAAAATAATCAACTTTCCCAAAGTTTCCGCTTTTTTCGGGAAAAAAACGGGAAAAATTGAGTATTTTTTCTTGCCAAAAAATAAAATTGAAAATTCGCATCACTATCTAGAAAGGATTCAAACCCGGGACCTCCCGAGCCAATACTGACCGGTTAACAATGACTAGGTCTACATGATATATATGCTGAGATTATTTGAACAGTTAGGTTTTATAGGCCTAATGAAATATATTTTTAAGACTTTTACATGTTCTTTTTAACATAAAATAAATCCAATTTATGCAATATTTTTGGGTATTTTTAATACCCTTCAATGACAAAAATTAAAACACAAAATCCGTCTCTTAATCAAACCAAGGTTGATACATCAAAACAGTCACTGCTTTCTTGTTCTCGTTAAAATTATACAATCTATAGCAAAACAACTTAAAAGCTCAATAGTTCTATGGCTTTGTGTCAGGTTTTTTAAAAAAATTGCATTATTTTATGTTATAAAGAACGTAAGTAAAAGTCCCAAAATTGTATTTCATTAGGGTATAACCGTATAATGAATGAATACATGCTTAGAGTGTTTGCAACTCACTGGAGAGTACGGTGAGCAGGAAGATGTAGTCGGAGAACGTGATGAGTCCCGAGCTGCCCAACTTGTAAAAGATGCTGTTCTCATCGAGCGCCAGCTCCAGTCGCATGTGCACGCTCTGTATACAGACAGCACAAAGTTAGTACGCTCGCATGTCGTACGAGGCACGCACGCTCTGTACAGACACAGCGCACAGTTAGCACGCTCGCACATTGTACGCACGCTCTTACAGTGCGTAACTACTTCTCACAGGTTTAAATATTGTCACCAAACATATAAAAACTATCAGGATCTATAGCTGTTTCTTAGGAATGCAGAATCTTCTCCAGGAAAAGAGTAGAAGTTTTCTAAAGGATCACTATTAATGTTCAGAGTATGTTTCACAAGTTCTCAAAGCTACATTGATCATAGAAAATTAAACAAAATAGTTTTTCAAGGACTAGTAATATGTAATTTAAATTTCTAGTGTGAATCCTAAGAGCTATTGTGTAGTGCGCAACACACAATACGTATCACTTAGAGAAGATTTTAATTTGACGCGACGAGTAGACCAACTGGATCATCAATATAGCATTAGTTTCATTTTAAAATGTATGATGAAGGAACAGTAAATTGATAACGATACTGGAACCTTTGAAATCAAATCAGAAACCACAAAGATGTCTCCAGCCAGATTTCATGAATCTATTTTGAATATACATTTTAGCTAAAAGGTCTAAAGGTCACAGCATTCAAACAAAATGTGAAGGTCTTGGCTCATCAGCATTGGGGTACTATTCGTAAGTTCCGGCTTTCACATCGTGTAACGTCCAAACATGACTGTAGTCAGCGAGCTTATCGGCATTCACCATCCACTTATTTTCTTTTTTCAAATGGAAATTACTGTTGGCTCATTTTAGTTAAAGCTTTGGGTTCTAAAGCTTACAAACAGCCTTGGCTAAGCAATAAGAAAGGCAGTCTTCTAGTTGGCAAGTTAAATAAAGTAACCCAAGCAATAGGAGTTATGTTAATAAGAATGTTTGTTTAATGTAGGTAAGTAGAATCTAGGTATAATTTAGTTGTATGTAATTATTAAGAGTTCACATTTAATTTTTAGACAAATTTTAAAATGTTAAAAGTACATTGTACTGTTTAAAAAAAATGTACACATTAAAAACAAATGGTTATACTTTAAAAAGACTTTAAAAATAAGTTTTTGGTTAAGTAGGCCTAAAGTGAGCCAGAGCGTAAACTAGAGGCAGTGTGAAATAAGAACGAGGGAGTGTTAATGTGAATTATAGACTAAACACACAGGCAATCTTTTCACAACTAGATATCCTAGGAACTTACTCCATCACAGACGCTGACGACTACTACGTAGCTCCAGTGTTTGTGGAAGGGTAAATACTACCCGTTGCTCAAATACTTGGTTTAGTAGCCTATGTCACAAAATAATACAACCTGGTTTTATATCCATCTCAAAATACGTGTTTTTATATAGAACATCATCCTTTCAGTTGCTTTGTTTTTTTAAACATTGGAAATCCTCAGTAAAGTACATAATACATATAAATTAAGAATGCATACTATGAAATACATGCTTTCTTGATCCTCCCACAAATACTTAATCCAATCCATTACTACGTAGCAGGAATTCTTTTACTCCTACTCTAAAGGTACCTAGATAAATACATTGACAATGCTAATTATCAAGAATACATACTTTCAAAACAATGACATTGTCAACTATAAATAAGCCAATCTCTTTCATATATTAAATTAAACTACATAGGGCCTACTACTACAAAAAAAGTTAAATGTTGATAGTATAAGACTAGTCAATGAATGAATCAATATATAAAACAATCTGTACTAATTGTAATTAGGTAGAGCCAAGTTAGATACACCTGTTGAATACAGTAAGTAGCTGTAATAATGTGTTGTATACTACTACTAATGTATAGGATGGTATCCTCCCCAGACCAAATAATGAAACAAAAATTTTGGTTGATCAATGTTATTGTACAAAGCGGCATTAACAAGCATGTTAGTAATTCATTTTTTAATTTTTTTTTAACTGGCCTGAAGAGTACCGTATATTGTTTTATGAAGTACATGTTACTTTAAATAAATAAAAAGGTTATATTAGCAAGTACAAACAAGTATGGATATAGAAATTACTCGAGGCATAGCTCAATTAAAGGAGGACTCTCATCTTGACAAAAGCGGAGTCCACATGACATTTTAAGCCATGTTATGGGGGAAAAAAACACAAGAAAATCAAAGAATCCTTTGGAAAACAAGCTTTCTGTGTCAAATTGTAAATCTGGTGCGAGTCACTTTTCACGTCAATCAAGGCGCCTGTGCTTGGCTTATGCATCATGCCCATTGCCCTCAGCCGCGCTTGTTAACCAGCCGCCGGTAGCCGAGACAGAGTAGATATCGCACGAGGAGGCGTGGGCCGCGTGGCCAAGACACAGGATTTCAGTGAATATATTTAAGGCGTAACTTTTGTCCGATTTCTTTTATTGTTATTTTTGCAGCTGATACCCAATTTTGTGAAGAGGTTTATCTAAAATTTAATTCTTTTTAAGATTTATCACAATGCTGCTGAATAATTTCTATGTCCAACCTTGTGTTGTTATTTCACTACTTAGGCCTATATTGCTAACACTGTACTATTAGGTTTAGCATCCTGATGTAGTCGTCTAGACCCTAGGCCCATGCATCTGTGCTGTGAGAGAGAAGAGAGAGAAGGAGAGACGATGTTAGAAACGAGGGATGGGCAAAAAATCCATAGTTCAATACGATATTGATTTAAAAAAATATATATTTGGATTCCTTTAAAAAAATGAATAGTGTTTTAAAAAAAATCTTGATAGTATGAATTTTTGATAATATTTCAAGCCTTTTAATGGCAGTTTAAAAACTTAATTTTTATTTAAGTTTTCTAGTTGATTGGGCTTTAGTCCCTTACTAAATACATGTGAGTAAATTCAATACCATTAATATGTACTTTTGACAGTACATAACAAAAACAATCCCTTTAAGGGTAACATTAATAATAACTTTGAAACATTAAAAATTCTCCAAATTGTATTTTGTGCAGATAATAAAATTTCAACATTCCCGGGATATCGATACTCGAAACGGACGTTCCTGCCCATCCCTGTTAGAAATACCTGTGAAAACTTTCTAACTACATCGCTATCATCCTCGTGAGTGGTGACGACTGTGTCCGTGTCTGTGCCCCTGTGTCCGAACCAGCTACATGCAAATACAGTCTAGAATCATGCAAAACAGTCAAACACCGGGCAGAGTTTAGCTGGGTGCGCACTCGGGCAGTAGTGGGGTGCGCTAGTGTAGGTTAGTAGTGTTTGTTGTTGGTTGGGAGCGAGGGGAGAGCAGAGATTGGTGACGCTGGGTGGTGGACTCGTTTCTGTACACGTCGTTGTTGTTTTCTGCGTCAAGAACTTTACAAAACTTAAACTAACAACCAGTTAATATTTAATACAATTCAGAAGTTAAAAAATCTATCACGATCGGGGTTCGAACCAGAGTCTCCCACATTCCAAGGAGGCGCCTTAGCCAACTAGAACTAAATTGAGAAATAAACCCTCGCTTGTACCTGCGTAAGGCAATGATATTATAAATAATGTTTGTTTGGTCAGTTTAAAGGCGTGGGAGACTCGGGTTCAAAGCCCGATCGGGATGGATTTAAGTTCTAAGTTGTATTAAATATTAACAATTCCACCTACGGGAGTGTTTCCCGACTAACCAAATTGAGAAATATCAACTAGTTGTCGTACATTGCTTTGGGCTGATGAACTTAAGGCTATGTGTTCACCAAAAACCAAAATCCAAAATATGCATAAAACAGTAGTTATAGAGTATGATCATTAATCACAGTCTTTTGAAAAGACCAAAATATATTTTTTTGATTTTTTTGGTTGATGCATTTTTCCTCTATTGCTACTTTTCTGAACGATTTTTGGTGCTAAGTTTTTCCAAAAGTATACCATTTGGATGGCTGATATTTTTATTGTAGCTTACACTCATCTTTGACTACAGAATGTGTTATTTTGAAATGTGTATCTTCAATACCTTACATTTTACAGTGTATTATATTTTCGGGTACTTTTGTGGTATTTGTACCGTCAAAAGAAAACAAAGGAAGATCTTCAGATACGAAAGCTATAGGGTACATGTCAACATACCACATTCTATAGTCAAAGATGAGTGTCAGCTACAATAAAAATATCAGCCATCCAAATGGTATACTTTTTGAAAAACTTAGCACCAAAAATCATTCAAAATAGTAGCAATAGAGGAAAAATGCATGGACCAAAAAAATCAAAAAAATATATTTTGATCTTTTTAAAAGGCTGTGATTAATGATCATACTCTATAACTACGGTGTTATGTTTATTTTAGATTTTGGTTTTTGGTGAACACACAGCCTTAAGGTGGTCTCAGTTATGGTGGCGCTCGCCGAGGGATCGCAGCACTGTCGCCAACGCACTATGGCAACGGGATAGACAAAAGGTAAATAAAATAACGGTCTCTAAAACTGTTCTCGAAGAAGAACTTGACTATTTTAAAACCGATCCTTGCCCAATATATCCTAAGAATCAAGTATTTATGAAATGTACAAATAAAATTGTGACATTTGATGCTACTAAACATTGACATCACATCTGGCGAGGTTGGCATATTAATAAGAGCGGGAATTTTAAGAACATGATTACCAACAAGGCAACAAAAAAATCTGTAATCGCAATTCTTTTCTTAAACTTAAAATACTTTCTCTAGTGGATTGACTACTTCATTCATAACTTATAACATGTAAATTATGTGATAAAATATCAGAATAACCTGACCAAATATTATGGTGATGTCAGTTGTGTGTAAATTGTCAACGTTGACCTCCATGCTCTTGCTTGACCTTGACGAGTGAGGTTATGCGAGACAAATTATATTTACCAAAAGTAACTTACGAAAGTAAAAGTCTACAGTGGCGTATCAAGGCGGATACTAGCCATTGGGTGCATCATTAGGCCTACTACCAGCCCCCAGTACATGTAACAATCGTGTAAATCGTTAAGAAAGCATGGAAATTGGTGACAACTAATATGATCACAATGAATCCAAAAATTGATGGCTCCAAGTTGAGTTCATGTAACTTTCTTATAACCTAATTGAATTGATTATAAACCTCTCAGCGCAGAACAGAAAGTGACGAGAAACGTTTCACCAGCATCAACATTCTCTGCTCTAGTACACTCAAACCAAAGAGGTTGCCGAGAAACATGCAAAGCACTCATATGCAGTAGAGTAAGGTGATGGTTCAAGTGCACACAGAGAAAGACAGGGGGGCGACAGAGAAAGAGAGAGATAAATACGTAGTTCAGTAAGACAATCGTAAGTTGCGGCCGGTGGTTTCCTATACGAACGTCTTTATCTACATTTCAAGCGAGTTTAACTTGAAGTTTCAGATAACAAAATATGCTGTGATAACAATCGTGCATATCAAATTATCAGCAAAGTTTTATGCAAATGTTCTTATTAGGATAATTTTTAATAGAGCAGAATAACGACTGATGATAACAGAATGCCCTGTGATAACGTGTGACTAATAATGGTTAGCTAGCAACTAGACTTATTTGTTCGACTAAAACCAGTTTACATTTTTTCTTCGTTATCAGGTAGGTCTAACTTACCGGGAAGTTAATGTTCTCGAAGAAAACAACTACACAAAATTACTTTTATGGTGATATTGTGATTTATTTACATGTTAGTCTTTAGCTTAACCTTCAACTCAATGCACAAAATATGACCGACTTATGGTAGATAACAACTTAGGCTCGTTTAGACATCTCGCACACCCGATTATATTTAAGCCTTAAGCATCAACAATGTACAGTATGGTATGGTACCGGTACATAACTAAAATAATATCTTTCAAAACAAGAGACAACAAAGTTGTTATTTTGTGAAGAATATATTCTGTACCGGTATTCAACCACACATAAGCAAAACGCTATAGGCAACCTAACATTTCACCAATAAGTTTTTAGTTTATTCTTTGTATGGGCGTGACGACATAAACGTTGTTGGCTAACATATTGTCGTACATCAGGGATTGTTTTCCCAATATAAAGCGGTCATATTCCAGTACATGAAGGCATTTCTAAAGACGAACAAATGACGTTAATGAATAAAAAATACCTGGGAAAAACAAGTGTTGCTTCCATTGTTGTTACTTTTTACCGTAGCAGGAAAGTAACATAGATAGTCACTTGGTCTTCTATCATAGGTACTCAATTTATTATCAGAATACAGTTATATTTAAATGTTAACATTTAGTATGTTCTGATCACCAATGGCTACGACAACTCACGATTGCTCGAGTGGACACAGTAAGAAGAAGTAGATAAGAAAAATATGACAATACCTCGTTATGACTCTGCGCCATAGAGAAACAAGAAAAGTGTGGAGACAGTAATACAATAGACAACATGAGCACAACACAACACAACACAGAGCGGAAGACAGTTCGGGTGCTGGAAGACGGGAGAGAGAGAGAGAGAGAGAATAGAAGCGATTCGTCCGGTTGAAAGACCGCTCAGCCAAGATGGATGGGTACACTTAAGCTCGGCTATTTTGTGAGTACGTGGGTGGTTTCTAAGTCTACGGACATCAACAAGGTACAAAATAGGCCATAATGTGGAGAAAAATAAAATATGGAGGTTGCCATTCAGTTGCATTTTGATGTTTTTAGTTTGGCCAGATTATTTAAAAACAATGGTATATTTTTAACATAAATATTAAATATGGAATGAATGAGAATATGTAAAAAAAAAAAAAAAAATGGACAGAAGAAAGAGAAGATGGCCAAGAAATAGATGGAACAAGACCATACAGGCAAGAGGGGAGAGCTGGGAAAATGTGGAAGAGATAAGATTGTAGGATAGAAAGAAGTGGAAGAATTTGGTAAAAATCCCCCCCCCCCTTGACCCTTGCAGAAGTAGGAAATGGCAGTGGATGATGATGATGATGATATGTGTGTATATGATGAACTGAGAGAAAAATATTGTCTGGGGAAATGATGTATAGGGGTGGGAGTTGTAAACAACTGAGAAAGAATGGCTAAGTTTAAATTATATTCTCAAGAAAGAAAGGTAGGTACTCACAAAATGGACCAAGAGCATTATGGCATTCCACACGGCATTACTTAGAAGTTGCGTTCAAAGCACACTTAGATTATTTAGGGTAGAATACTCTTAACGAATAAACATGATTAAATGGATTTTGTAATTAATGATTTTGTTAGCTTTACAAGGAAATAATTTATGATGAGTTAGTAAAAGTTATAAAAATCATTTTAGTAATAACATTTAACATTAGGCTAATGTATTTTCAGAAATGTTAACAGTGTGTGTGCTTACCTTTGGATCGTATCGTTTGTATTGATCCAGACCTAAGCCTGAAAATAGAAGTACAATACATTAATAACAATCTAAATTAAAATATAAATGAACGGTAAAACACAATATCAGTTAACATTTTAGAGTTTCTAAGTGATAATCCATTTCCATTGAGCAATTTATGAGTAGTGACTTGCAAGCTATCACATCTAAGTTAATAGTGGGTTAGTGAAATTAGAAGCAAAGCACACTTTAGTACATGACTGGGGGACATTTTTTAAGGGAAGAGTGTAAAGGTAGCCTCACTGCCTCACCTTACTAACATCAAATAATTAATTGGATGAGCGAAGCGAAGACTTCAATTTCACTGACCCCCAAAAAATTTAGCTCGGGTGTTTTTTTTTTTGTTTTTTTTTTCTGTCTGTTCGCTCGATTCCGGGCAAACGGCATATGCGATCTTGATGAAAATTGAAGGGGACCTTCGTTTTCTCTGAACTTAGAGGTGTATTGTTTTTGGGTACAATCGAAGAAATATTTCTCATAAATGCGATATTTTTGTGACATTTGGTCCAATTCTGATCAAACGGGTGGGGCTACAACGTTCATATTATACATGGACATTAAGGTTATGGTGATGTAGTACCTTTTGAAAGAAAAAGTTGAAAAAGTTAGCCAGAATCTATAGAAATAAAGCTTTTAATATACGTTTTTTGATTTTTTGTGCGATATTTTCGTGCTATTTGGGCCAATTCTGACCAAACGGGTGGTGTTACAACGTTCATATTGTATATGGACATTAAGATTATAGTGATGAAGTACCTTTTGAAAGATAAAGTTGAAAAAGTTAGCCAGAATCCATAGAAATAAAGCTTTTAATAAAAGTTTTTTGCGGAAAATAATTACAAATTGACAAGAAACAATAGAAACTTGACAACAACCACCTACAATGCGTAGGCAGCAAAACAAAGCAATTGCAAAAGTAAAGATTTCCCACGCAAACTAAAAACTTAAAAAAAGCTCATCCATCAACGCGGCGGGACCTTAGCGTTTTCCTAGTTAAATACAAAAAACTCAGTGTTCTGTCCTAATGTCATAAAGGAGAAGTTATTAATTCATACTTTATTTATTATTAGTATTACTGTATTATTATTTAATTGATACGATCTACAACATAAATTAGGCCCACTATTTGATAGAGGATTCTGGATGGCAGAAAAGGGCACTGAGCCACTGACCCATACATTGCTAATTGAGAATATATTGACTTTTCACTTTTCTCATTCACAAACATCTACATTTCAGTTACAATATTGAATATACTAGTATGTTACAAAATACAACTTTCTACATGTAGTGGCATTTTTCCTAAGGCCAGTGTTTTATAAACTTGTAATATATTACTATATGGTTCATAAAACTTACTTATTTTAGCCATAGATTAAATTAATCTTAAATATAACCTTTGATGAAGAATTTGTTGCTTTAATTCCTGTTTGATCAGCTGATTAATACCAGTTATTTGAAACTTTGTGCAGTTGTCACGGGAGCTGAAATGAAGGGCTCTACACACACTTATGTAAGATTTTTGTTTTTACAATTGATTTTTACTATTTTCTTTAAAATTTACAGTTTCCGTGAATTTTTGCTGGCTGACTAACAAACAATAGTAATGATCTAAGGCTGTCCATATTACATACTTTCTTGACAACAATGCAAAGTTTCATATACTACATTGGATGCTTCCTGGCTAAATGAATAGCTATTTGCCAACTGTCTAATGTGTCATTTAACATATACAATTTTGATATTACTAGGGAACTCACCTTCGAGAATTGAAGCAGCAAAAGAAGTCTCTCGATAAAAACTCAAATCATGATCTACAAACACAAGAGCCTACGCTTATCAGTTGCCTTTGGTTATTATTGCATCACGCCCGCCCCATTTACTTTCCGTGTATACGGTCCGTTTAGTTCCAAGCTGAGATCGCCACAGGCTAGGAAATGTAATTTCTCTCCCTACCTAGCTTACGTTCTACACCTCTCCCCACGAAGAGTCGATCACCGTTTTCGAATAGAAGACGGAACAGAAGAGAACCTCGAGGAATGAACAACCTACATAATAAATCTTTATTTCAGCTTGATCATATACAAAGTACAGATCACTACTCCAAAGAGAGTGTGAAAAAGTACTTAATATTTTGTTATTGATGTACTCTAGTGTTCTCGGTACAAAAGGGAACATAGAAATTTTCCGACAATCATCACTAAATTGGTAAACGTTGCATGGTTATGCCTGTGAGAAAAAAGAGTCAGAACAAATGGTTCAAAGACATTGAAATCGGGGCCGACACGTTAAAAAGTGTAATAATCATTTGACTTTTAAACTTAAAACATTTACTAATGCATGGTTCAAATTATACAACTGCTTTACCAAGACACTTGTGATTTAATCTGTGCGATTTCCCCTTACACCTTCGACATCAAAACACAGCTGTAATACAAAGAGAAACTGCTATGGCCAATGTACTTATTTTACCCATTCAGCGTATGAGCCGCCTCTTATCTTAGTAACTGGACCTATCATCACAAGATCAACAACGCAAAGATATTAAGGAATTATTTTTATATTTAAAAAAAATTATTCAAATGAAAGAAATTACTTTGTAGTAATTTTATTTTTAAAAGAATAAAATGACAAATGAGGTTTCTGGAGTAGGGCTGTGAAAATTAGTGAAAATGCCTCCCTGGGTACCCAAAATTACAAAATTTAAATTTAGGCCTAAGCAAGTAAAAAAATCAAAATGTTAGTACTACTGTGAGTAATTTCACTCACTTGAGCTTGACAGTCAACACCAACAAAACTTGAGCGCTACTTAATGACGAATCACCTACTGCCGCCGCTGACGAGTGAAAGACTGGCTAGCAAAAAAAAAAGACTGGCAGCAGTAATTGAGCAGAATTTTGATACAAAAAACAGTCAAATGAGTACCCGACGGCTCATTTCATTACCCGGGCTATTATCAAAGGGCATGTAATCAAGTACCCGTTCACAACCCTAATCTGGAGAAGGGTTCACATTTTAATACGACCAGCAGAGCTCTTTTAAAACGTTTAGTAATCAACTAAACAGGGCAGCCCTAATTGAAATCCTATAAGGAGATCTGAAAGAATGTGCCAAATCTCAGCTGGGAGTCAAACGGACCGTACATTCCCAAAGCTTCATCATGCTGGATTCCCGAAGCCAAGCAACCACTAGACTACACTACGAGGTTTACCATCGGGCTGCTTCAAGCCGGGAGTCATCGATCGGAGGAAGTCGTCGGGCGTCATGAATATCTCGTGCTCGTAGCCGCCCGAGTGCGACACTTGCAAAGTGGCGAAGTAGCGGAACACTTTGTCGGGTGTCGAGAACTGACGCATGCGGTTCTCGTACTCCGTGATCTGTCAGACCAGACCGGACCACCCACCGGGTTACTTGTTAGTAGGAAACAGTGAGTCATGCTGCGAGGAGGGGGGGGGGGGCAACAACATCCACGTTTGTGCTCTGCATACTGAGATTTTTAACGACATTCCTTTAAATAACTTGATTGTTTAACTGCAATGCTGGAAATGAGGCTGAAACTCCTTAAATTTGAGCGTTAAAACAAGAACATAGTTATTTTTGAAAATTAAGGCCTAATTAACAGAATTGTGTAGGTACAACTGGACGAAGTTCAAAATTTCACTGAAATTAATAGCGTACATTCGTAATTTTATCTGTCGTCTTCATCGTTTGGGACTTCGATGAAAATGATTTTTTGCAAAAATTAGAAAGGTGACTCAGTATTGTAGCCTAGACATGATTTATGTTTCCAATTTTGGACTCTTTAGTCACACAAAGAATGTAAAGATCAACTGAAAATAAATGTTTTTTGGGGGATTTGGACGACTCATAGCTGAAAAAACTGTGACAAATTGTTCTGTATGAGAAATATGATTTCGGCTAGTTACCTAGTATCTAACAGAGGGTTAAAATTATTATTTTTATTGTTAATTAATTTGCCTGCATTCAGCCGAAAAAGCACAAAAGTTCAAAAGTTCTGCACTTGTGGACGCTCAGCATGCTGTTTGAATCGCTCGACAGGCCATTTTTAAAGACTTTTCTACAAAGAAAAAGAAAATCTTATTTTTTGCATAGTGAGTGAAATGTTAGTATTTCCCAGGGATGTTCTTGCCAATCCATAGTCAACAGTCCAAGGACACGTGCACCTCAGCCTTCTGAAACCCAGACACACAGCATGCCCCTGCCTCAAAGCTTAGGTGCATTTGGCCCCAGACGCTGCATAAGGCTTGTCATGGTCATGAGTGCAAGGTTAATAATATATTATATATATATATTGAGAGGTAGGTCTCAGAGGGTTAGGGTTGGGGGTACCTTGTCACATAGTATAGAGGTTACATCGGGGGTACCGCAGGGCTCAGTGTTAGGACCTTTGTTGTTTATTATGTTTATAAATGACATAGGGCAGGGAATAACATCAAGAATAAGATTATTTGCAGATGATTGTGTTTTGTATAGAGAAATAAGGGGGATTGAGGATGTTAGGTTGTTGCAGGCAGATCTGGGGGTAATAGAGGAATGGGTCACAGCAAATAAGATGGGTTTGAACATAGGTAAATGTAAGGTGGTTGGTTTCTCGCGAAGAATAATTAAGGTAGGTAGGACATACACTTTAATGGGGGCTGTTATGGAGAAAGTAGGAACGTATAAGTACTTAGGGGTGATGTTGGCAGAGGATTTGGGTTGGGGGGATCAGGTGCAAGAAGTTGTTAAGAAGGGAAATAGGGCTCTGGGTTTTGTTATGAGAAATCTAAGAGGGGCCAGCCGGGAGGTTAAAGATCGGGCATATAAGGTAGGGTTAGACCTGTCCTGGAGTATGGGGCGGCGGCATGGGATCCGTATAAGTTGGGGGAGGTTTTGGAAGTAGAGAAAGTCCAACGTAGGGCGGCAAGAAGGGTTACGGGAAAGGTTAGGCGGTGGCGGTGGGAAGAGGATGATAAGGGGAATGTAGAGAGAGTATATGACAGTGTCACTGCAATGTTAGGAGAGTTGGGGTGGGAGTCATTAGAGGGAAGAAGAAGGGAGGTTAGGTTGTGCAATATGTACAGGGCGGCTAGGGGAAGTAGGGGGTGGGGGGACATCCGCAATAGGCTACAAGAGGGGCTTTACAGGGGAAGGGGGGATCATTCATGGAAGTTCCAGCGTCAAGTAGTAAGAACGGATCTGGGTCGGTATGGTTTCATGGAAAGGACTGTCAGGGAATGGAATGACTTGCCGGGGGATATTGTAGGTAGTGGGTCTTTAAGGGAATTTAGATCATTTTTAGGGGGGGACAGTAATTAGGTCTGGGGGGAGTGAGTGGTTGCCACCGGGCGGAAGGGCCCATTTGCAACCGTTAAGTTATGTTATGTTATGTTATGTTATAGATGCACAAAACAGATGTTTTATGCAGGCTAATAATTAGGAAATGAAACAGAAAGAGCTGAAAATGAGGAATAAAGTTTAAATTTATTTTTCCTCCATAGGCCTACTTAAATTAAATTTATACCTGATGGTATAAAAATTCAAATCATTATAAATGTAGCAATTAATAACAATTAAATTTATATCTCAGTATGATGTATGGGCTTAGGTAGACCCTAACGTACTTTGAAAGCACACCATTCATAACCAACAGTTAACTATCCCATTAAATTGTAAACTGAAGACAAATTGATATAAAAGGGAAATTGAAAAGGCACCCACATCGCAAACTTCAAGAACCAATTTGGCTATCACACGATGAAAATAATATTAATTTTAATCTATGAACAGTAGTGTATTTATAAAGTTTGGAATTAAAGTGGCTAATCATTTCAAAACAATTTATTCCAAAGCACTGGTCAATGCCGGGATAGTAGCCTAAGTGGTTATATATGTAGGCCTATCTAGTAAGTTAGGCCTATATGACTTGAGTGGGTAGACAAAATACGAATTTTTAATTTAATTTTATTTAAGTTGGTAACCCAGAGTTATGTGCTAGACCTTTCAGAGTTACAATGCATCTTCACAACCTGTTGTATGCTGAAAGTGTATTATAAATTAATCAAAAGCAAATCACCACAACATGTTAAGTGCGAGACAGAACGTGAGTATGTGAGCACTCCCATGCTGGTTAGATTCCCTGATCGTCAGTCCAACCAACCAACCGTAACCTAGATCTTGAGAGCTCTTACCCTCAGGCTGCCTACAGCCAGGAGTTATGGACCGCAGGAAATCGTTGGGAGTCATGTACACTTCAATAATGCCATCCCGCATTATCTTAATTGTGGCGAAATATCGGAATATCTTATCGGGAGTTGAGAAAGTGCGCACTCGATTCTCATACTCAATTATCTGTAATTACATTATCATAGCTAAGCGTAGGTACTAATTAAATCAATTTTAAACAAAAATTTTGTAAGTTTGATCAAATTCCTAAATAGGTAGCCTAGAAGGAACACAGGTACCATACACATTTCAGACTTACAAAGAAGAAGAACTAGGCCTATTATTCTACTACGGTATATATCCAAGGTAAAAATTGTTTTTTTTTTACTCAGTCTGATTAATTTTAAGATTTTAACAGTCTAGTTTTAAAAAATGGTAGCATTTTTTAAACTTTTTTATTTTAACCTTAAATTATTTTTTTATCCAACACCAGACACATGTAGGCCTAATGAACATTGTTCTCCGCAAAGCGGCTAAGGGTGACAATGCAAGATCGTTTTCAATCGGGGGCATACTTTAACGATCTGCTTCACCCCCTTTGCCAACAGCACGTGGTGTTCCCAAGTGGTCACCCACTCAAGTACCGACCACGCCCGATGTTGCTTAACTTTGGTGATCTATCAAGAACCGGTTTGTACCCTTGTCTCCACTATCGGGTGGAAGGTGGAGTGCACGTATACCTGAGGAGTGGAGTAGGTGGAGATGTTTCATCCAGTTACAACAGGAACATTAGTGGCAACGGTGTCCAACATTGCAAGCATAGCGTTACAAGAAATATTATAATTATGTTCAAAAGAAGTTTCTAACTAGAACAGATCTAAGATTTAATTGTAAAATATGTAACATCATTGCTAACACATTGTTTTGCTTGGCAAATATTTCTTATGAGCAGGTAGGTAGGCCTACTAGACAGTCGGAGACTTCTAATTAGTTTTGGGGATTGATAAATTTTAGGCCTATGCCTAAATAAAGTGAAGTGGAAATGTTAATTTATATGTAGGGCATATAGCCTAATTTAATAGGCCCTATATTTTATTTAAGTTAGTATTGACAACTTTAATTTTTGATGTTGCAAAATGTAATTGTAATTTTTTAAGTCTAGGGTAAGCCCTACTTAATGTAATAGTAGGTCATACACTTAAAATTAAGAGGCGTCAGTAGGCCTATAGGGCTACTCGAGTGACCGGTACTGAATTTATTAAATAAAGAACGCGAGTCCTTCAATTGTATTCTATAAAAAGAGCTTATTGGCCCGGAACAATATAAAACGTAACTTAAAAACTTATGACCGAGGCCACTACTTACTTAAAAACAAATTTTCGGGTGAAACTTCCTCACCCATCATCAGGTTGATACCGACTCCGGTCATAAGTTTTTAAGTTACGTTTTTTATGTTTCCTTCAATTGTGTTACCGAAATTTGCGAAAATATGCACCTGGGTTTATAATTTGAAATTTCCGCATAAAATGTTATCTCCACTTCTTCAACCAACTCGAAGAGCGGGTGGAGTAGGTGGTATCACCTCTCCCAAAAGTGTTGCACATGAACACAGTGGAGGTGGAAATAGTGGTAGCCTACAGGGGAACAGCTTTTTGGGCCACTTTCAGTAAAAAGTGGAGATAGTGGAGACAGTGGAACAGACCTTATGCATACGCCTAGGTTACTTGGTAGGTACGACATTTTATAAATTTGGATATAGGCCCTAGTGTGGTGCTAGTAGGCCTACATACAATGCATACAAAGTAGATTTGTGCAGTACACTACGTACCAACTGTAGGCCCTAAAACAATTTTAGGTCGACTAGGCCTAGGCCTATATCCTATATCACCTAGGCTAATAGGCTAGCCTAATCATTGGTTGGATGAGCGTAGCGAGCGAAGCGAAGATTCCATTCTACTACACTGGAGAAAAAAATCCGGAATGTTTTTTTTTTTCTTTTTTTTTGTATTTTTGTGTGTTTGTCCACACGATTCTGGCTAACCTGATACGCCAATTGCGATGAAATTTTGTGGAGGTCTTTGAAATCTCTGAACTTAGAACTGCACGGTTCAAAAAATCGATCGAAAAATTATTTCTCATGAAAATCGCAATTTTACGATTTTTTTCGATTTTCTTTTTTTTCTGTTTGTATTTTTGTGTGTTTGTTAACACGATTCCAGATAAACCGATACTTTAATTTTGATAAAATTTTCTGGAAGGCTTTGAAATCTTTGGGGTTTAGAACTGCCACGTTTGTGGGCGCAATCGAAAGATTTTTTTTTATTAAAATAGCAATTTTACGATTTTTTTTCGTTTTTCTTTTTGTATTTTTGTGTGTGTTGTTAACACGATTCCGGCTAAACCAATAATCCAATTGCTATGAAATTTTAAGGAGGCCTTCGAAAAATCAAAAAATTATTTCTCATGAAAATCGCAATTTTACTTTTTTTTTATTTTAAAAAAATTCTTCGACTTATAACACCTACATGTGTTCTCCAATTGTCATGATTTTTTTACAGACCCTTTATTTTATGAATTATCTATTGCTGTGAAATTTGAGCGCAATCAAAAATAATTTCTTATGAAAATAGCAATTTTACGTTTTTAAATTTTTTTTAACATTCTTCGACTTATAACACCTAGGCCCTACATGCTTTATCGGATTGTAATGATTTTTTCACAGAACCGTAATTTTATGAATTAATGTACATACGTGTGAAATTTAAGAACAATCGAACAATTATTTCTCTTAATTAATAATTGCAATTTTACAATTTTGCTATGAAGCTGAGATAATGCTACCAAGGCTTTTATAATTTTCATTTTCTTTTAAAAGTGAAAGGTGTTTAAGATTAAAAAACAATACATCTAAACATTAGGCCTACTAAGACGGATTTTATAATTTTTGTTTTGTTTGATAATGATTTTTGCATTGTTTGAAAATGTATGTTTTTTGTGAAAAAATCTATATTTCCCTCAACGCACCAATTACGCTCAGCCATCAACGCGGCGGGACTTAAGCGTTTTCCTAGTAGTCATGAATAGGCCTACCGGTATGGTAACCCAGATACTGACCACACTTGAAGGGATAGGCCATCAAGAAAGTAACCAACTATTGATTGATAAAGATTGACCTCTAAAGATAACAAATTCTCAAACCTTTCTCTCTCTGAATCCAATCTTCTCTTTAGGCGGCTTCTTCTTTCCGTCCTTGTGCTCCTCTGTCTCGCCTTTCTTTCTCGCTGGCCGACTCGACTTCATCTGATGGCGGTTGATTGGACACTTGAGAAGCTGCTTCTACTGGGGGAAACAGGGCCTTGCCAAACCTAAGAAATAACGTTCCTACTTCAGAGCAGGCTTGTGTAACAGGCAGGCATGTATAACATATTTGATACAGACTCATAACTATACCTGTAGATTTACCGATATAGGCTTACTACATGAATAAATGAAAACTACAATACAACGGTTTTATTAAATGGCCACACAGAGGCTGCACTTGAAAAAACTTGGCCCCGAACGTGAAGTTGTAGTGAGTTCTGGTATTAAACTAACCACAAGATGATTATAGGCCTATTTGTTTTCATATAAGCCTAGGACTAGGTAGCCCTAGTTAATGCTAGAGAAAGAGGACATTCAGGTAGGCTATCATAGTAACTACATGGTAAAATAGCCACAGGATCACAAATAGGCTAAAAAGACTTTGTAACACAATTTAATAGGGTAGGTAAGTCCACCACTACTGCATTGCTGCCTACTTGCTGTATCCTACATATTACAATAATAAGATTAACATCACTTTTATAGATGAGCCTTGGCCTAGTTGCTTATTCCATATGAATAAGGTTGATGTTTGAGGGTGAAAAATATAAGTAAAGGCATAATGTACCTAGACCCCTGTATTGCCAGGTCAAGATTATGTTTGTAATAATAGCAACTATCAACAGCAGGAAAAGAGGTCTAGGTCAATATGGTAATTAATTTTCAAGGTAAAATGTTAGGCTTAGTACTTTGTACTTTGTGGAAGGGTTTCTGTGCCTAGATAGGAATACACAGACATACCGGTAGGCCTACTTAACAATCAGCCTATATGGAGTTGTGCGGGCCTAGTTACGGCTGTAGGTCCAACGTACCTTTTCCAGTCCAGGAAACAACCGATGAAGGAGAAGACTATGAAAGTGTACCAAAGACGAGAAACCATTGGCAAGGGTTCAGGTTTATGACCAAAGTTTTTGTAATATCTTCTTTGCTGTTTATTCGAGTAATCCTTGAAACCTCCATCATTATCGGCATAACTGATGGCAAATTGAGGGCACACTCTCCTAGAACTTGTACTTGATACAGTTTTTAAGAAATTGTGACCTTGAGCTAGAAGGCGGATATTCCGAGAATATAACCACATTTTAGCAGGAAATTTGTCTTCTCACCCTGAAACAATATTAACGGAATGCACAACATGCCAGTTGGTACGTTATTGGTTCTAGCTAAATGGTACGAACAAGTTGTGTAGGGTCCTAATGTGAACAGATTGTTATTGACATTTCATACTAGAGAAACAAAAAACATCACCACAATGTCACCAAATAAATCCTATTTAAAACATGTTGCGGGCCACTAAGTAATCACAGATGGCTAAAAATAAGCTCAATAATTGCTTGTAAATACGTATTAATCACTGACAAGAGTCACTGAAGGAAAACTGTTAAGAGAAACGTCAAAAATTAATTTCGAGGTTAGGGCCTAGTATATTTTTAGGTTGGTCTTCTATTGCCTGCATTGCGTCAAACTAGTATTGCATACAAATTAACCATTGAAATATATGTCGAGTACATCTAAAACCTACCTTTAAGAACTAAATCCACACAGAAGTTTCCTTTCCAGATGAAATATCAAAGTGAACATTACTTGAAACACATATTTTTCATTTCACGGCCATGTTACATCACCGCCATGTTTTTTTTTCGACTGGAAATCAGGTTTACCAACAATTCCCATACGATATTTTCCGTACAAACAAATCCAACCTATGAACGAGAAATTTTTTTTGAACATTGGATTTACTCCAAATTCTAAATTTGAAATACAAAGTGAAGGTCGAATGTCTAGAATAAAATTATTTCATCTATTTAAATATGAAATAAAACTCGATAAGATACTGCTACTGGATAAGAAAACATCTGCTTCTCCGTGCTAGACCTCTGCTGGTGAGTCTAGCCTACGCAAGTTTTAAAATAGGAACGACGCAACTACCGCGTGAATTGCCAATAGGATTGTTTGTATAAAAAACGAACAACCGTTCCGAGATACACGAACAATACATATACGAAATGTTAGAGAGGGTTTGGCTCTGCTAATTCTAAATATAAAATGACATCCAGGGCCCAGACAATTCCCCCTCCCCACGACAAACTCAAAATCCACTACTTGAGAAAATTGTTCACCCACAGTTCTACTTTGAAAATTCCTGGACTCATTCATTCTAAATTACCCTCTAATCGATCGCCTGCACCTCACTGGATAATTAGCATTATATTTTAGTGACCTCTCCATACAGCTATGCAGAGACCAGCTTTCTGGCGCGTGCCAACCCATGTAAGTAGCAACACGTTTCTATAGCACCCAATTATGTCACCCCGTCCCGTGACACAGGAACAAGCGACAACCTGTCGTTCGAATTTTGGAACGCATTCAGATATTGAATTTTATTAAAACAAGATAATTTCATAGATACGTTTTGGCTCTAGGATACAAAATGTCTTGTGCCATGAAGTTTTAACGCCACGATGTTTTGAAAGCAAGTAAAAAAGAAGCATGTGTTGATTAGCTTTTCATTAAGATAAGAGGCATGTGTACGTCTGTTGTATCGGTTAAACGCACATGGCTATGCTTGACAGGTAGTAGAGAGAAGTATGTATTATGTATTATTGGTTTAAATAACTAAATTTAGATACGCTACTAATACAAAAATTATGAATAGATCCTAATTATTTTCAACATCAATTCACTATTTTTGGGTTCAACGAAAACGAACCACGAATAATTGCCTCATAATTCTCATTCCTACGTTTTATTGTAGCCTACCTAATATTAAATTTAAAAATTTCAATTTCATACAATGTCAACATATTCATCGCTTTTGGACAAAACAAAAACGAAAATACTCTATAATTACACCACAAATACCTTTCTCTGGATACACAGGGGCTGGTGAAGAAGTCTATAATATGTGTCATTACAGGTCAGTAGGTGAATACATTAGTGACAAGATAATTTGGTCAAGTGTAGCTCGCGAGACTAATTTGGGAGGTTAGGGATGAATTTTGTACGGGCAATCCTGACTGAAAGTTTTTTCGAAGTTTCGTTAATGTAAAATATAATGCAAGGGTTTGACTTTGAGTGCTACGGACATTCACTTTTATATCCAACCTAGGGTACTTGTTATTGGGGATGGCAAGGGGACCGGTCAAATAATTGGTCAGAGTAATATTTTGTTTATTTAATTAATATTTTATTTGGCATCACTTATTCTTCGAAGGAAAGTCAACTTTTGTTACATTCCCTTTCAAATTTGAAATTGGACAATTCACTGTTGCCCTTAATACTTTTCTATGGTGAGCACACAAAGTGTTAACATTTTAATCAATTATAATCACCATTGAATTTTATTAATAAATTTTGTGGGAAGCCTGCCCAGGGTGCAATGCATGCCCCTTTTCAGGTGTCTAACTAGGTATATTGCGGATAGGGATGTCCGAGGGCTGTTTAAGAGGACTCGATCCCTTGCATTGGGGAAAACCTCGGAAAAAACCTGCAGTTGCCGGTCTCGACGGGATTTGAACCCGGGACCTCCCGAATCAGAGTCGCGCGAATAACGCTCTAGCCAATACTGTCGGTAATCACCATTAAACGTTGATCATAATATAAATATTGGCACCTAACATTAGTATTGAGGCAACTGTTGCAGCAAGATCCTGCCACACAACAGGCCTATACGAGCAAAATATAATTGGATGAGCGAAGCGAAGACTTCTTTCACTGACCCGTCAAATTTTAGCTCCAAGTTTTGTCTATGTTTGTTTACGGTTTGTGTTCTATTCGTCATAAATGTTGTTCCACGATTGGTCCATGAGTCTGTAAATACTTTCGAATTCTCTAGCCTGTCAGTTTTGTCATCGAAGATATTAGAAACGTCTTTACGATTTATAAGATTTAGGCGAATTTGGTGACATTTGGCGATTTGACAAGGGGCATAAAATTCAACCATGACATAGGTGAATATTCTTCTGATAGAAAATGTGAAACTTAGCCACTAGCTATAAGGGTTTCTAAATACACATGAATACAACACCTCCCAAAGTTTTCGCTATTTATATTGAGAATTTGGTCAATGTGTCATTTGACGTCAAGTGCCATCTCCGTAACGGTGTTCATGCTGTCGATAAAATATGCCTTTCATGAGTCTGTCACCTATCTTCTAATCCACTGTCGCGTGTTAGAACGTTCCTCTGCTATGACCAACGTAATCAAAAAGGAATAAAATGTCCGAACATAATGGCAATATTCATGCTGATTAGAAAGTGTAACTGTTGCTAGGTACCCTGACAAATTCTATTAGAATTTTAGTCAGTGCTAAGTTTGTTAACTTCGGATGTCTCCGTAGCTAGATGGCTCGATTAACATAGCAGAATCTCGGAGTTACTCGGTGTTATCTGTTAGGCCAGCCAATCCCTGCCCCCTGGCACGTCAATCAAAGCGACCATCAACCATGTCAGCACCGACGCCAAAGTACTTTTCAAAACTACGTCTAATATTATTATAAAAAAATAAGAAAAACTGTTTCTTACCTTATAATATTATTATAAACCTTGAATAAGTAGGGCCTAAGTCAATATTTAAGTTGGAGTAATTGTATGTACATGGTAAAAAATAAATAAAAAATATCTAGATTGACCTTTATATAAGGGCACAAAGCTTGTGGACTAATGCCCTTTCTTGACTAAATGGGAATGCTGCGTACTTTTTTGATAACAAAGTTGATTAAATACCATAATGTTTATAATAGAATAGTGTTATAATACATGTAAGTACCATATTTCAAAAGAAACTTTAGTAGAACAGGTATATGATATTTATAAATTAATTGAACTTAACACTGTTCTAACATCTATTTATAAATAAAAACTTATTTTCCCACCTAAGAACAGTGTTAAGTTCAATTAATTTATAAATATGTAAGTACCAGTTTATTTAATTAAGTAGTTATAAATACAAAACTTTTTACTAGAAGTAATTCATAATTTTTGGAATACATGCTTTTGAAAAAAGTTAAACGTGCAAAGCTTTTATGAAATAACTTTTTAGTGGCTTTTGAAAAACTGTTTAAAGTTTTAGTGCTTTCTGGGCGACGTTACTGTCTGTTGTGTGGACATGTTGGTATTCTTGAAGGCCTAAGCCTCGATTGTCACTGCCTTCTGTACACTCTCAAGACAATCTACTTTATTGTGGCAACTCATTTGTTCAAGGAAGTGCACAAGTCAACAATACACACAACACAACAAGTTTGAACAAACGAAGTATGGCGACAGGACACACTTTTGTAGATACTTGCACTATGTGGACTGATGCCATTTCTTGTCAAAATGTGCGAATATGTATGAAAAGTCAATTTTCATACCTAACTAATTGACGCCCAAAAGTGGACTTGTGCCCTTTCTTGAACAACTGATTCAATTGCCACAAGGACACAGAATAAAAATAACATTCATTGATTATTAATAACAATTTAAAAAAGAGGTTTCAAATTTGAATACAAATACAAGAAATAAGTAATAATAATACAGTTAAAAATTACATGTTTAGACCATAAAGGTGATTCCGAAGATTAGAAATGGAACCATTTAATGCCACCATCGATACGTCTTGTATCAGTGTTTTGCCAAATTTAAAAGTGTTGCTGAGTTTTTTTGAAGTTCATTAAACATGTGCTTAAGCGCTGGCTACATCAACACCGGCCGGTCAGCTGCTGGTCTGTTTAATGATAATTTAGAGTAGTGGCTTTGTGGGGGGGGGGGGGGGGGGGCAAAACATTGGAATTGTCCCGCTTGCACCAACAAACAATCCGATGACATGTATTCGTGCTCAGGACTAGCTTTAAAGTTGTGCAATGGAAATTAGGCAACTTCGCACACGGCGTTGCCCAATACGCACTAGCAACAAAACACAAAACAAACATTCTTTTCAGGTAAACAACGTTAAAACCCAAAAACAATTTGTTTAGAATTGTTTGGAACATTTTCAATTTAGGACGTCACAAGAGTATTGTCTTACAGAAGGCAGAGGTCACTGTTTCTCTTATGAGCGAGACAGGCGCAATATTACCCTGGCATCGTGCCATCCTCTGGCTCAGTGCTAGCACACGAGGCCGACGCTGATGCATGAGGTTTCAGTTCGATTCTCGCCACTGGCAAGCCTGAGTAAATAATTTCACTTCACCTGTTGAAAACACGGGTGATAACAGTGCTACAAATGCATCACATCTTTCTAAACCTACCTTTAATACGAAGGTATAGCATACATTACAACCAGTCTATTATAAAAATAAATAAATATTTAAATTCATGTTTAGAGTCTACCCACTTATTTCACCTAGGAAAAACTTGGGAACACAGCACGTCAGGATTGCCAATGGATGGATTTGACCGAAGAACTTCTAAAACAGGGTCCGATATGTTAGATTTGAGACATTTCTACTGGACATACATTAATTTTAGACAATTATTGTTTCTGTATCATAAGGCCAACATTTGAGATTGAGGAATTGATATTTTAGCAAAGACTGGGGTTTACTTTCCTTTTTCCTTCTTACCATTTCCTATTTGATTCATTTTTATTAATTTTACTTCACATTTTAAATTTTAACAATTTGAATGTTATCAAATTGTTTTCTTGTTATTGCCGTCGTCACTATTTCAAACTTTGCTTATCTATGGTTCATTAATTATATTGTATGCATTTAACATAAATTTTATTTAGTTGTCCTCCTTTATAAATCAGTTTTTATTACTGAATAGTATAGACGTGAAATAAACACATATTTAAATTAAATTAAATTGAGACTTTTCTTACCTAGTAAACACTTTATAGAAGTGCCGGTGATAGTAAGACTTGTACCCTACAATAAAGCACCTAGTATCCTCAACTAAGCTCATACGCAGGTGCTAGTAAGACATGTTTACAGCTTGCATACCCACAAACACTTGGCAAACAGCCACCATTGTCTTGATGTTTTACACCCAGTTATTGCGAGGGAGTGAATTAAACTCGAAGCATGTTGATACAACAACCATTAATCAACATAATATAGGCTTCGTGTACTTCATTTCTTGTGTTTGCTATTCGATAACAACAATATTAAGATCTCCAATTAAACAACTAACAAATAAAATTAACAATTTAAAATCTCCGCGACGTATTTGGGGTTCGAGCACACGTCCCTTAGCGCCCTATATAGTTACCTTGTCAACTTCACTACATAACTGCACACGGGAAGTATAGAGGTGTATATACATCATCGATTATAAGTTAATCAAGGGGCCACAGTTGTATCTACTACACCCAGCCCTTGATTTACTTCTTGTCGAGGGTGTACACATGGCAGTGAAGTCCAAGTATATGTAGACCTCCCTGAATGATAAAATCGTACATTGTTGCTACTAGGAAAACGCTTAAGTCCCGCCGCGTTGTTGGATGAGCGTATATGGTGCATTGAGATGCCATGTGTTACGCGGATTTTCTGTTGTTCTGTGAAAAAATCATTACTTAATCGAAGATTTTTTTAAATTAAATTAAATTAAATAAAAAATTAACTTAATTTTTATAATTAAATAAAATAAAATAAAAAATTAACTTAATTTTTTAATTAATCGTAATTTTTTAAAAAGAAAAAAATCGTAAAATTGCAATTTGTATAAGAAATAATTATTCGATTGCGCTCAAATTTAATACGAATATATTAATTCACGAAAATAAGGTTCTGTGAAAAATTCATTACAATAAGATAAAGCATGTAGGTGTTATAAGTCAAAGAATTGTTTTAGAAAAGAAAAAACCCGTAAAATTTTGATTTTCATGGGAAATAATTTTTCGATTACGCTCAAATTTCACACAAATATCTTAATTCATAAAATTAAGGTTCTGTAAAAAAATCATTACAATCGGAAAAAGCATGTAGGTGTTATAAGTCGAAGAAATTTTTTAAAAATCGAAAAAAATCGTAAAATTGCGTTTTTTATGAGAAAAAATTTCCCGATTGCGCTCAAAAACGTGGCAGTTCTAAGTTCAGAGATTTCGAAGGTCTCCATAAAATTTCATCGCAATCGGAGTATCGGTTTAGCCGGAATCGTGTTAAAAAAACAAAAAAAAAAAAAAAGAAAAAAAAAAAAAAAAAAAAAAAAAAAAAAAACATTCCGGATTTTTTTCTCCAGTGTAGTGAAATGGAATCTTCGCTTCGCTCGCTACGCTCGCTACGCTCATCCAAAAATTTAATAAGTCCCAAATATCATTAATTTATTAATTTATTAATGCCTCGCTTCTTTAACAATTTAACATAGTTTGTATAACTCGTCTTTTAGATTAGTACTAAAAAGTAAGTACTAAAAATCGAAAAAAAATCGTAAAAGTACGATATTCATGAGAAATATTTCTTCAATTGTACCCAAAAACAATACACCTCTAAGTTCAGAGATTTCGAAGGTCCCCTCAAATTTTCATCAAGATCGGAGATGCCGTTTGCCTGGTAGAGAGTTAACAAACAGACAAAAAAACACAAAAAAAAACAAACAAAAAAAACACCCGAGCTAAATTTTTTGGGGGGTCGGTGAAATTGAAGTCTTCGCTTCGCTCATCCAATAAGTTTTTTGATTTTTTGTGCGATATTTTCGTGCCATTTGGGCCAATTCTGACCAAACGGGTGGGGCTACAACGTTCATATTATACATGGACATTAAGGTTATGGTGATGTAGTACCTTTTAAAAGAAAAAGTTGAAAAAGTTAGCCAGAATTCATAGAAATAAAGCTTTTAGTATAAGTTTTTACGGTAAATAATACAATTGACAAGGAACAATAGAAACTTGACAACAATCACCTACAATGCGTAGGCAACAAAACAAAGCACTTGCAAAAGTAAAGATATCCCACGCAAACTAAAAACTTTAAAAAGCTCATCCATCAACGCGGCGGGACTTTAGCGTTTTCCTAGTATATTATATATTTATTACATTTTTATTATTTGATTAAGGACGCGGCAACCGTTAGGTCAGAATGCACCACTGTAGCCTTGGTGGATTTGGGGAGGAGGGGCCCATGTTGTCAGAACCAGCCACGGGTAAGGGGAGGAAGGGGGTTTCTCACGTCGCGGTCATCATCGTTTTTGTCATCGTTCGTTGTCATTGTCATCGTCGTCGGAGAGGTCGTCAAGGGAAGGGGGAGTTGTCCCAGACGACGATTGCCAGAGCTCGCCTCTTGTTTCGGGGAGTAATATACTCCACTCTTACTAGCTGATGTTTGCGAGTCGGACTTGTTTCTCTTGAATCGCCTGTTACGATTAGCAGAGCCATGCTCTGGGTCAATTCTACCCCGGGCCCAGACGGGGGATATATGTTTGAATTAAACAGAAATTCATAAACTTTCTACCTCGTGACTCGTGGGCTGTTTATTCATGATAAATAAATTTGACTTTTGTGTCATGTGGGTCCGGTGGGAATGTGACATTTCCGAACGGATGTGACACAGGTTCACGCAGCCTCCACCAGCGTATTGCATCACTCAACTCACAACTAAGATATGAACGACCAGGCATGAAACTCTTGAAACATCTTGTAGCACAAAGAGCTGGAATTCTTCCCCAATCTTGACCACTCAAATTAACTTTGACCCAATTTAAATCCTATCCTCACCATTACATAAACACTCGGCCGATTGCGCAAAACGAGAGAGAGAGAGAGAGAGAGAGAGAGAGAGAGAGAGAGAGAGATGCAGGCCTAGGTGTGTTTTCCTCGAAAGCCATAACTCTTGTCTATGTCCACCATAGAAAGAAGAACTTGGCTAATCTCGCGTCTTGAAATAGACATTGGAAATATCTCGTGAGCGTTTTGACGGCCACAGCTTTGGCCCCCCCCTCTCCCCCCCACCCCTCCCACCCCTAGCGGGTTATAACACTTTGAGGGAGATGAAAAAATACTATTTCATAGAAGATTGTCCTAGGAGAAGGTTTTCAATTGTAAATTCAGTGGGCGAACTAGCTTTCCGGATACTCCACAGATTGTGAACAGGTAGGACTGTGTTTGCGATACCCCTCGCTGCTTCCAAAACAACAACAACAACAACAACAGCAACACAACGAGCTTTGTTATGCTCGGAGGCAGCGCTCTCGCGCGCTGAAAATAGTTCATAGTTTTGCTACCACCCCCAATATCAAACTTTCACTGTACTAGTCAAAATCAATAATAAATCAATATAAAATATTTTTAGAGGGGGTGATGGGATCGCTAGAATGTGTTACGTTAGGAAATGATCCTGCTATATGTCACCTTACCTTGCGGAGAATAATGCCAACAGAAAGTTCTGGTGTTAAAAAATACAAACAATTTAGCCTTTCACATTTTTTTTTTTTGTAAAAAGCAAGGTGTTCAAACGAGAAGGTTGATGTAATGCGGTACATTACATATGATTTTATTTAGGGGTGTTTGGGTGATCAGGAAATTCTTGGATATTGGTTTGATGTGGTTTGATTGTCCATTTCACTGCCTCGTTTGTCTGTAAAATAGCTATTTATTCTAATAAGTGGGCCTACTTGTAGCTGGAACAAATTTTAAACAATTCATTACGAATTTAAATTTTAGATTCATTAACATCAACATTTCAAATGTTACCATATTGATAGTGTATTATTTTATATTATTGTTGTTATAATAATTAAGTTGCTGATTACTAATTCTTATGTTGATGTGCATTGCATTGTGGATGTCTCATCTTTTACTTATTGTCTTCTTACGCAAATTTGTTTTTACTTTTTTATACGGAATGAGGAAGACGTTGCTTAATAAAATAATCTAATCTCACCAAATCCTTATTTTTATTTCATTTTTATTTATTTATTTAACGTCTACCCTAATCAGTTAAAAGCTGATTTACAAAGCAGGCCAACTTTTACTGTACGATTACACAGTTAATATATTTTTTAATGTGGTAAGAAGAGATCCAGCCACAAGCAAGGGGAGGGAGGGTGTCACGTCATCATCGTCTTTGTTATTGGGTCAGTAGGGAGAGGATTCCGCTAGTTGCATAGCTTACTGCATTCATTTACCTCTACCTATATTCCGAGTTCTTTAATCTTGGCATAATATTTATTTTTAAGCTCGCTCGAAATAGTCACACCGTTGGCATAGTAACGCTTTGATTTGCTATGTTTTATTTTATAGAACACAATGCGAAAAACTGTTCGTTTGTTCAAGGTGTTTACAGACTACTAGTTCAGTATGCCCCTTGTTCGATTCACAGTTAGGTCATATGGGCTCGTATGTTAGTGTTGGTTGCAGTTTTCTCCTGTATAGCTTCTCCATCGAAAAAAACAATTAATATTTTAAGCTGATTAATAATACTAAGTGCGTAAAGGCAAACATAATTATTACAGTTTGTATGTTGACAGTGAACATTTCGATAAACTAAGACAATCATTGCCACCAAGACTAGAACACACTTTTCTAAACGTATCTATCTAGTGAACACGATCTTTGACAATTTGAAAGATTCACTAAAAATATTTATTTTATTTCTGAAAGTATTCCCCGTCTGGGCCCGGGGTAGAATTTAGCCCAGAGCATGGAGAGAGATCAAGTCCACCTCGCAAACATCAGCTAGTATGTAAAGGAGTATTTTACGCCCCGAAAATAGAGGCGAGCTATGGCAATCGTCGTCTGGCACTTTGCCCCCTTCCCTTGACGACCACCCCGACAATGACGACTACAATGAAATCAAGAACGATGACAAAGACGATGACGACAGCGACGTGAGAACCCCCTTTCGTCCCATTACCCGTGCTGGAATTCTGACTAGCATAGACCCCTCCTCCCCACATCCCCCAGGCTACAGTGGCGCATTATGACCTAACGGTTGAATCGGTTGAATGAATCAAATTTCTGGAATTAGAACGTTTCAAACATAAGTAAAAAGTATATTTTTGTGGACACATCAATCTCTTGGACATATACTATACAAATTAATACATTTAAATACTTGTTATCATTTTAATTCGGGATTGAATTCTCTCTAATAACAAATAAATATGTATATTATACGTATTGTATATGTATATTGTAGAAGTGGCGCTAATATAGTAGAAGTCAGGGTGAGGGACTATGCCCCCCCCCCAACATCCTGTCAACAGAGGCCAACAGAGCTAATTAAAACTCTATATTTAGATTTGCGGTGAGAATAAAGTCAAGTTGTGCGCCTGATAACATTATGTTGAATCCGTTTCGTGACTCTGGAAACATTCAACATATGAACCACGAACGGCAGTTGTTGTTGTTGTTGTTGTTGTTGTTGTTGTTGTTGTTGTTGTTGTTGTTGTTGTTGTACATCACAGCCAAGTGGGACAACAAACAACAACAGTACACTATTCTTAACATTACCGGTACCACGAAGTTTGTTAGGGATAAAAACTCATAAATATCTTGGACTTTCAATATATTAAGTGGCAGGTTTTTCTTAATTAAAAAAATGTATTAAGAGTCTACCCACTCAGTTATATAACTGATTTTCATTGGGGGACAGTAAACCAAAGCGACCTAGCCAACTAGGGTTACCAACTTGGGTCAACTAGAATTCCGGACAAAGCTCCAATTTTAGTGGGCACACAAGGGGATTTTTTTGGACCCGTTTATCCTTCAAAACAGCCGGATACGTAATTTAAAGACTCAATGACTTGGATATATCGTTGGATTGGAATCTGGGATCAACTCATACATTAATTATAAATTATAATAACAAAGATTACAATTTAATTCTAGCATTTTGTTTAATTTATTACGTAAAACATTTCGGAAAGATGAAATATGGTTAAAAGTTATAAAAAATGAAATCCAGTTTAACGTTATCCAATTTGTATATTATTAGGTATTATTATATTTTGTTGAACAATAACTATTTACTAAAATTAATGATGATTTATATAATTACCGTGGACCGTAGGTACCATTTACTAGTTTCCATCTAGTGCCATTGTTATTTGAACGTTAAAGCCAGCTTTACTTTTGCAGCTTTTACTTTTGGAAAGAATACTTTTTTTCACTTCTCGCAGCTTGCGGAAGTTCTTTGTTTTTGGACATGTTCAAAAACTCCATACACGAAAAGTTAATGGTAGTGGGACAGGGCAGTCATGAGCACGACTAGCTAGGAGTAGGACTAAGGAAAGGCGGCTATATGAAAGAAACTAACTTTTATTCCAAATTACCAAACCAACTGATGTACCAACTTTAGAGAGAGAAAACACTAATTCACTGCAATACTCTAAAATTCAATAAATGTAGTACAATATGACTTTTTCACAAATTCCGGACAAAGTGCCGTCCGAATGAGGCAATTCCTCTTTCCGGACAAGGCATCAAAATCAGGACTGTCGGAGAAATTCCGGACGGTTGGCAACCCTATAGCCAACCCTGTAGGCTCCCTACGCAATCGACGAGTGAGCGATAACCAACCGAAGATCGATATCAAAGGTAATTCTAGTATTGGTCTCAAATTTACATTTCACATGTTACCCATCTTTTTATTTTTAGCACATATTTAAATAATCTTCAGAATTCAGAAACCGCTGCGCCTGCTGGGGCATCGTGTTGTCTTTTGGCGGGAAGCCAGATTCAAAATTTCACGTTAAATATTGACAATAACATGCCTCATATTATGACTGTAATCGATGATTTTAGAGAGCAGCCAGAGAGGGCCATGCTATTTGCAATTCTTTCCTAACAGTTGATCACAGAGGTAATACAGAGGTCACACAGAGGTCACACAAGGCAAAGGTGCTGCGATCTCTCGGCTGCAATATTCTTCTGAAACAAGTGTAGGCCTAGACCTAGACACGCAACACCTCGAACGGTAAAACATGTTTGTGGCATTCTTGATCTGGCATTTTCCTAAGGAATCATGGTTTCTTTCTTTCTTACTAGACCATGCACCGTTCCTTCTTGCAACTCGCTTCAAAGCCTGTCAACAACAATAAGGAAATTGACAAAACTCACTTTGAAATTGCCCTATTCACTTCTGCCCAGCCGAGTCAATCTTGGGAAAGAATGTTATTGTTGTAGGCCTACTTGTAGGCTGAACAGCTTAGTTACTGAAAACTACTATGTAGGCCTACTGTAGATTTTTATTCATTTGACATACATGGCACATGTTTGATCTTGATAACCTCTTGAGAGAAACTGGGATGGAGAGAGTGAAAAAATGTAGGTAATTGATATACAGGCCTCCGCCTACATTAACTTCAAACTAAAACTAGGCCTAGGCCTCAAACTAAAATACATAATACGCTGTTTACAAGTTTTTCTAACGAATCCAAGCTGTCACGCAAACTCTTTACATCCAATCATAGGTAACACGAACATATAGGCCCACATGATTGTAGATGGTACGGCACCCTTTGAATTTCGAAACAAGCATGAAGAATAATCCAATGCCGACTGATTGCAGTTTTTTATTTGGAACGTCCAATCTTTTCATTATACTACATAAAAAAGGAAATGGCATTGTGGTAGATATGAGTGTTTTAAAGGCTTGGTGTAAAACGTCCCCAATTTTGAGCGCCCCAGGCTGCAACCGCCCTGGGCAAGTAGGCACCTACTTTCAAATTTGGTAGGCAGCGCTACAGCAACCTAGCGGCAGTTTAACACACTCACTTGGTTGGTGGATGGTGGTGCTACCTAGCAGACATTACTTGAAGTAAACAACACAAAGATTAATTTGCAATTAATAATAAAGTTATAAACAATATGAACAAATTGTAAACGCCAATAGTTTCTTTATAGTGTTATACAACAAATACGTTAATTTCACGGGTTAAAAAAATATTGCACTTGCTTGGATCTGTAACTTATATGGAAGAGATTCTCGTATCTCTTTCAGCTGGGAGTCGTGGCGTACTCCTGTAATCCGGCTTCCCGGAAGCTGGAAGAATAGAATGATGCGAGGTCCAGGAAAGTGTGAGGCTGATCTGCTTATAACAGAAACGTCCGCACCTCCGGTCTCGTTACTTTCCACTGGTTTGGTGGTAGGTTGAGGGGCGAGCTTTACATTTGTTTACTGCCGCCCAGCACACACTACCCCACCAGCTAGGCAAAGAATTTGTTCAGACCTTCTTCTTTTGACTCTTTTCGAATTTTTTTTAAACGTCAATACCATACCTCACCAGCAAGGCAAAGAATTTCTTCAGACCTTCTTCTTTTGACTCTTTTCGACTTCATGTTTTCATTTATTAAATAAATAAATAAATAAAATAAATTGTTGATATTTAATACAAACAAAAATTGTATTAAATATCAACAATTCCACCTACGGGAGTGTTTTCCGACTATCTAAATCGAGAAAAATAAATTGTATTTAGAGTCTACCCACTCAGTTATATTACTGATTTTCAGTTATAACAAACGTTTTCTGACTGTCACACAAACAACATAACAAACGTCAATTTATAGTTACCTACCCCAGACCCAGACCCAGACCCATTGTAGCCCACGCAACTACAGGGGCCCATCAGAGATCCTTGCGTCCGGGCCTTTGAATTGCTAGCTACGCCACTGGAGCGAGCCCAGTTACATTGATAGGGGTTTGAGTTTTGTAGGTAGGATATAAAGGAAATATTTTCTACTGTTTTAGTCCATAATGCGCCACACGAGCCTTTAATAGGCTAGGGAGGAAAGACCCATGGTGACTAGGTCCAGTAGTTTGGTCCTGTTTGGTCATAATGCGCCTCTCTAGCCTAGGGGATGTGGGGAAGAGGGGCCCATGCTGGTCAGAACCAGCCACGGGTAAGGGGAGGAAACGGGGGTTCTCACGTCACGGTCGTCATTGTCTTTGTCATCGTTCGTGGTGTCATTGTCGCTTTCTTCGTCGAGGGGTCGTCAAGGGAAGGGGGCAAGTTCCCCGACGACGATTGCCAGAGCTCGCCTCTATTTTCTGGGAGTACAATACTACCCTTCATACTAGCTGATGTTTGCGAGGTGGACTTTTTCTCTTGAATCTCCTTGTACGATTAGCAGCCATGCTCTGGGCCAATTCTACCCCGGGCCCAGACGGGAGACTACGTAGCTTGAGCAGCTTGTATCAGGCACTCAGGAGTGCAGAGAATGTAACAGAGCCATGCTCTGGGCCAATTCTACCCCGGGCCCGGACGGGGAAACTAGGGGGTGAACGAGAGGTTCAGGAAGGCATTGACGGCGCAGTATCTACTAACTCTGGACGACTGGTGGGCAACGTATGCAATTTTAATATGACTAGGAAAACGCTAAAGTCCCGCCGCGTTGATGGATGAGCTTTTTTTAAGTTTTTGGTTTGCGTGGGATATCTTTACTTTTGCAAGTGCTTTGCTTTGCTGCCTATGCATTGTAGGTGATTGTTGTCAAGTTTCTATTGTTTCTTGTCACTTGGTATTATATTTACCGTAAAAAACTTATATTAAAAGCTTTATTTCTATGGATTCTGGCTATTTTTTTCAACTTTTTGTTTCATAAGGTACTACATCACCATAACCTTAATGTCCATGTTAAATATGAACGTTGTAGCCCCACCCGTTTGGTCACAATCGGCCCAAATGGCACGAAAATATCGCACTAAACCGTAAAAAACTTATATTAAAAGCTTTATTTCTATAGATTCTGTTTAACTTTTTCAACTTTTTGTTTCATAAGGTACTACATCACCATAACCTTAATGTCCATGTATAATATGACTATTGTAGCCCCACCCGTTTGGTCAGAATCGGCCCAAATGGCACGAAAATATCGCACTAAAAATCGAAAAAAATCGTAAAAGTACGATATTCATGAGAAATATTTCTTCGATTGTGCCCAAAAACAATACACCTCTAAGTTCAGAGATTTCGAAGGTCCTCTCAAATTTTCATCAAGATCGGATATGCCGTTTGCCCGGTAGAGAGCAAACAAACAGACGGAAAAACAAAAAAACAAAAAAAAAAAACACCCGAGCTAAATTTTTTTGGGGGTCGGTGAAATTGAAGTCTTCGCTTCGCTCATCCAACTACGATAGGCAAATAGAAAGAAATTACGTATGTTCCATCGCCTTAACTGATTTAAAAATGTGTACGACGCAAAATGTCAATATATCGGATAGCTGATGTTCATCCACTTCCAGTAATATAGAAATACTTTTTGTCAGCCACGAAACGGTAAGTCTACTTCAAAAGCGTCGAAAGTTGCCTGCTGCCTTAGCCCCTAGTCCAGCTTTTACAAAGTCCCAGCTTTTAATTGTTTTTGATAAAACTAGGAAAACGCTAAAGTCCCGCCGCGTTGATGGATGAGCGTTTTTTTTGTAAGTTTTTTTTTGCGTTTTGTGCGTTTGTTTGCACTTTTCCTTTGCAAGTGCTTTTTGAATGCATTGTGGAGGTGATTGTTGTCAAGTTTCTATTGTTATTTGTTAATTGGTATTATAAACTTGAAAAAACTCATATTAAAACCTTTATTTCTGTAGATTCTGACTAATTTTTTAACTTTTTCTTTCAAAAGGTACTACATCACCATAACCTTAATGTCCATGTGAAATCTGAACGTTGTAGCCCTACCCGTTTGGTCAGAATCGGCCCAAATGTGACGAAAATATCGCACTAAAAATTGAAAAACTAATATTAAAACCTTTATTTCTATGGATTCTAGCTAACTTTTTCAACTTTTTCTTTCAAAAGGTACTACATCACCATAATTGGATGAGCGAAGCGAAGACTTCAATTTCACCGACCCCCCAAAAAATTTAGCTCCGTTGTTTTTTTTTTTGTTTGTTTGTTTGTTTGTTTGTTTGTTTGTTTGTTTTTTTTTTTTTTTGTCTGTTTGTTCGCTCTCTACCGGGCAAACGGCATATCCGATCTTGATGAAAATTTGACACGACCTTCGTTTTCTCTGAACTTAGAGGTGTATTGTTTTTGGGCACAATCGAAGAAATATTTCTCAAGAATATCGTACTTTTACGATTTTTTTCGATTTTTAGTGCGATATTTTCGTCTCATTTGGGCCGATTCTGACCAAACGGGTGGGGCTACAACGGTCATATGTTACATGGACATAAAGGTTATGGTGATGTAGTACCTTTGGAAACAAAAAGTTGAAAAAGTTAGCCAGAATCCACAGAAAAAAAGCTTTTAATATAAGTTTTTTACGGTTTAGTGCGATATTTTCGTGCCATTTGGGCCGATTCTGACCAAACGGGTGGGGCTACAACGTTCATATTATACATGGACATTAAAGTTATGGTGATGTAGTACCTTTTGAAAGAAAAAGTTGAAAAAGTTAGCCAGAATCTATAGAAATAAAGCTTTTAATATAAGTTTTTTACGGTTTAGTGCGATATTTTCGTGCCATTGGGGCCGATTGTGACCAAACGGGTGGGGCTACAACGTTCATATTAAACATGGACATTAAGGTTATGGTGATGTAGTACCTTTTGAAATAAAAAAGTTGAAAAAGTTAGTCAGAATCCATAGAAATAAAGCTTTTAATACAAGTTTTTTACGGTAAATAATACCAATTGACAAGAAACAAAAGAAACTTGACAACATTCACCTACAATGCGTAGGCAGCAAAACAAAGCACTTGCAAAAGGAAAGATATCCCACGCAAACTAAAAACTTAAAAAAGCTCATCCATCAACGCGGCGGGACTTTAGCGTTTTCCTAGTCTTAATGTCCATGTGAAATATGAACGTTGTAGCCCCACCCGTTTGGTCAGAATCGGCCCAAATGTGACGAAAATATCGCACTAAAAATCGAAAAAAAATCGTAAAAGTACGATATTCATGAGAAATATTTCTTCGATTGTACCCAAAAACAATACACCTCTAAGTTCAGAGAAAACGAAGGTCCGGTCAAATTTTCATCAAGATCGCATATGCCGTTTGCCCGGAATCGAGCGAACAAACAGACGGAAAAACAAAAAAAAAAAAACACCCGAGCTAAATTTTTTGGGGGGTCAGTGAAATTGAAGTCTTCGCTTCCGCTCATCCAATTAGAGCTTCAATTTCTATTGTTTTCTTGCTTAAACGTTAATAACTGATAAGAATTACATATTCGATTGGTTTGAACTGCTAAATGTTATGCAACTTTGAGAAATCTTCAATAAAATCCACTCTTTTAACTTGGTGTTTAGATGGCGCCAATGTAATATTTGCCCACCAGTCGGCCATGACAGTTGGTGTGACGTCATCTGAATTGGCATTGTGGCGGATTAGGGTGTTTTAATGACTCAACAGTGGATGCATTGAGGATGGTTATATACTCAAAGGTGGATGTCTCCAAATTTAAGCTCCCCAGTCTGCAACCGCCGAGTTTTCAAATGTTGTTCCAAACCAAAAGATGACGCCGACAGCGCTACAGCGTCCTAGCGGCCGTTTACAACACACTCACTTAACGGCCGGACGGTGGCGATACCTAGCAGACATTACTTGAAGTAAACTTTACGAAGATAATTGCAATTAATAGCCTAATTACAAACGATGTGACCAAACTGTTGGCGCCAATAGTTTCTTCGTAGTGTTATGCATCAAACACATTAATTTCACAAGTTAAAAAAATATTGCACTTGATTCGAACTGTAACTTTATATGGAAGAGATTCTCGTGAGTCTTTCAGCTGGGAGTCGTGGCGTACTCCTGTAATCCGGCTACCCGGAAGCTGGAAGAATAGAATGATGCGAGGTCCAGGAAAGTGTGAGATGTTTCTGCCTTTAACAGAAACGTCCGCACCTCCGGTCTCGTTACTTTGCCCTGGTGAGTGTAGGTTGTTGGATCTGTACATTCTCCCCGGCCAACACAGACTACCTCACCAGCTAGGCGAAGAATTTGATCAGACCTTCTTCTTTTGACTCTTTTCGACTTAATTTTTTTATTACGGAAATCGATACTTTTTTCATTATCGATTATCAAGATGGTAATGTCATCATCGATAATATCGATAGTAGCATAGAATAGATCAAAATCATTTAATTGTTGTCGAAAGTGTTGCTAAAACTCAACAATGTCGCAAACTGCCGTTCACTATTAAATCGTTTCTCCATTATTGGAAAATGTAAACTCGAAAAAAAGATGACGCCGCCAGCGCTACAGCGACCTAGCGGCAGTTTAACTCGCTCACTTGGTTGGTGGATGGTGGTGCTACCTAGCAGAAATTACTTGAAGTAAACTGAACAAAGATTGTTGCCAAACAAACAATGTTACAAACGATGTGACCAAACTGTTGGCGACAATAGTTTCTTCATCGTGTAATGCATCGAACACGTTAATTTCATGAGTTAAAATAATATTGCATTTGAATGGACCTGTAACTTATATGGAAGAGATTCTCGTGTCTCTTTCAGCTGGGAGTCGTGGCGTACTCCTGTAATCCGGCTACCCGGAAGCTGGAAGAAGCGAATGATGAGAAGTCCAGGGAAGTGTGGGAGCTCTGTGATGGCCACACAAGCCGTCCGCACCCCTGGATTCGTCAGGCCTACTTAGCCCTGGGTTGTTGATGGTGGGTGAGCTAAACAGCTCACCATGAACACTATATCTCCCCAGCAAGGCTAAGAATTTCTTCAGACCTTCTTCTTTTGACTTATCAACTTTATTATTATTGTTTTATTTTTCTATCCTTCCATCCTATTTTAGTCATTTTGGTTTATTTTTTATTTATTTTCTTGTTTATTTGGATTAAGGACGCGTCAACCGTTAGGTCATAATGCACCACTCTAGCCTAGGGGATGGGGAGGAGGGGCACATGCTGGTCAGAACCAGCCACGGGTAAGGGGAGGAAAGGGGGTTCTCACGTCGCGGTCGTCATCGTCTTTGTCATCGTTATCGTTCGTTGTGTCTTTGTCATCGTCGTCGGGGAGGTCGTCAAGGGAAAGGGAAAGTGTCCCCGACGACGATTGCCAGAGCTCGCCTCTAGTTTCAGGGAGTAATATACTCCCCTCTTACTAGCTGATGTTTGCGAGGTGGACTTTGTCTCTTGAATCGCCATGTACGATTAGCAGAGCTATGCTCTGGGCCAATTCTACCCCGGACCCAGACAAGTTAATTCAAGTGGCAATTCAATTCAAGTTATAAAAACTGATTAGAAAGTAGGACCATGCAGGTCAAAAAGGTTAAAATTAGGCAAGTGCACACAAAATAATGAAATATAATAACTCCGTTCTCGCTAGTTGGCCATGTATTCATCTGCAAACGATGCCGGCATCGACAAGGTTTTAATATAATACTCCGCTGTGTTCAGAAGACTCTTGCATAATATTTCCTAGACGCCAACACCGCAGCTACTTGTTATGGGGGACTTGGGGGCAGCACATAAGGCCACACGTGTCGCTTGGGGGAAGAGCCAGCAACATTGTCACTGGCGCCGCTAGGACACTGGCGCCATCTGTTACTTTCAATCGGAACTATAAGTTCTCGATCTAAAATTAGCTGTAACATTTGGCTTTCGTGTATTCCTCAAGCGCGGCTCATACGTCTTAATAGGATACGCTTGTGGCCTTTGTAGCGGGAGGTGCTAATCTGACCCAAGGAATTTTTTCAAATTTAAAGTCGACTCGTTTTCGGGGTAATATATCTCTTTAGCCATGTTTTGGGTAGACTTGTGTTAAATCTTATTTCAATTACGATTAGAGGACCTATCTCCTTGGGGCCAAATTCTAACCCTTGGACCAAAAAGTAATCAATCGAATCAATTTCATATTATAAAAGTGCAGTGATTAAAATGACCGCAGGTCAAAAGGCTTGAAATTAGCAATGTGCACACAAAATAATGCAAATTAAATACTCCTTTCGCTCAGTGGCAAATGTAATATCTGCAACCGGAGGCGCATTCGACAAGGTTTGAATATAATTCGCTCGCCGTTAGAAGTCTTGAAAAATATTACTTAAGACGCCAAACTTTGAGTATTGTGGGGGCCGGAGCACATAAGGCCAACTGTCGCTTGGGGAGGGCCAAGCTAACTGTCACTGCGGCCCTAGGACTGGACGCTATCGAGACATTTCAACATCGAAAAACTAAAGTTCTCGGTCTAAAAATAAGATAAACAATTGCTTGCGTATTTTCTCCTTCAAGACAACGGCCAATACGAGCTTAAATCGAATCGCCTAAGTTGATAGCTAATTTATGCAATAATTACACATATTATGACAGATGACACATTAGCCTTTCGGCTCTGCCCTGGTCTATACAAGTTTTATTTTTCTCCGACGACGAAACTTAAATAGGGGATATTTATAGTTCACTATAAATACTACTAGATTGAAGAAAACCTAGTAGTTTTATTATTTGAAATAACTTAATTAAAATCATTAATTTCAATTCGTTGACGTTATGCTTTGCCTGGATGAAAGAAGAAGAGAAAATAACTATTTAACCTGATCATATTTTACTAATATGTCAGGTTCCTTGGCTCATACGGCTGGTGCTCACGTAGGGTAAATTTGTTCTTCCTCTCCTGGACAAAGATTATTGATTAAATATTTAGGAAACCTTTGAAACCTCTAAGTATATCTCCCAGGACTTTACTTGAAAGAAATATCAGGGAGTGATGCTATCCTTGCGTCACTTTTCTATCCGTCTATTCGTATGTGCGTGTGTCATGTCTTACGATAAAAACCGAACACGACGTTCGATTGACATGCGATTTTTTAATGACATTGACCTTCAACAAGGATGAAAATATTTTTGGTGACCATGGGGGTTAAAGGGGCGAAGCTGGTCCCCAAAAGTTTGACCATTCATTTGCGCCATCGCCGTTCATGAGGGCTAGAACATGCTAGGAACAATAACGATAAGGTTCCTCCCTATTTTCGGCACCCCCATAGCCGCGCTTGTTCATATGGCATTCGCACTTGTAATTACGTTTACATTCCTACTTTGGACTTACTTATGTCACATCAAGCGCACTTTTACATCAATATTATAGACTTTTTGCACTGTCACAAGAAACTTTGTTAATAGAGCATTCAAATAAAAATAGCCATCAAATTGTTGGCTCGAGCGCTAAGTGTCGATCGTCGTCGACAAATCCCGTCGAGACCAGCAATCCTGACTGAAGGTTTTTTCCGAGGTTTTCCTCAGTCGTTAAAGTGAATGATAGGGATTGAGTCTTCTTAAGAGGGTATGCTGAGCTTGGCCCAACTCAAATGCGCGCAAACAGGTGTTGATGATTTCTGCTGAACGGTTGGTAATATCATTACCAAATTTTGAATGGATGTTTAAATAAAGTACTTTTATATTGATATTCGTAATGGGTTGCACAAAATAAGCCTTAAAGATCCATTGCGAGACATAAGTCCAAAACGTGAAAAAATGGGAAATCCAAAACATGGATTACAATTATGGAAATTCCCACCAAACCGTTTATCTTACAATAAAACCAAATTAACCAGCGCGTTCACATTGATTTAAACGTTGATATCCATTTTGCAAATATGAGTTAAAAAATCTGTACACTTGGAATAAATTCCTGAAGTTGACCAAAATTTAGTACATTTTGGTGATTTCACTAAATTTTAATTCAAAATCAATGAATTAGTTTGGGAATACGCATAATGGATAACAAAGATTTATTCTTTTTAAACGTTAGTGTGAAATTTGATAATGGTGTTATAAACCGTTGACCCGAAAAAAAACAGAAAGCTGAGCGTTTAAACTCGCCTCCGTTCTAGCCTCAGCATACCCTCTTAAATCCATTTACAATAATTGTCCCAGCTGCAATATATACATGTAGGCCAACCATCGCGTTTAGCCGCGGTCGCTTAGCCGGTTCCCAACCTCAAGCGTGGTCAGGGGTAAAGTGGGTGACCGCTCTGCCTTGAAACACACGTATACCGCTGGTTAGAGCAGGTGGAGGGTTCGAGAGCTAGTGTAACGGCTTCGTCCGGGTTAGTGGAGGAACCAATATGACTGTCAAGGTTACACCGTCCTTTCGGATGGGACGTAAAGCCGTTGGTCTCCTTGGTACTTTTTGAAAGAAGTAGGCTACGTGCCGGTTCTGGGTTTCCCCTCCTCCCTTCTATTTACCCTTCATCCTCATCTATCACCACTCATCGTCTCGAATAGCCTTAGCGCATTGATATAAGACGTTAAGCAATTGTGTTTAAATGCATTGTTGTAATATTATAACAATTTCAAATATTTACTTAACTGTAGTTCATTGTTGTATCTACATCTATGTAATTAGATTTATTCAGTTGTCCTCCTTTGTAAATCTTTTTTTTAAAACTGAATAGGATAGACAGCAGGGGTATGCATTGCGCACTGGACAGGTTTGGTCACGATAAATTATTATTGCACTACCTTGTAACCATTAAAAATAAATTGAATTGCACCTATGACTATAAATCAGGTCCGCGAAGCCCTATAGTAAAACACAATTGTTTATCTCATCGCCTACCTTGGTCAAGGTAAGAGAATCAAGGGCGCCCAAATACCCGACCTATAACGTTGCAACCCGGGCTCAATGAGACCTGCAGTAACCGCCCTGGAATGTGAGTTGTGCAACGCGATCTGGTCCTTGGTGAGATCCTAGTGTGAAGGACAACACAACCCATTATAGAACCAGACGCGTCGTTGATAGAGTAATGTCGTGTTGTGCAATGTTTGCTTTGTTTCTGCTGTTGTCATATGGTCAACTATAGGCTGACAGATGCGCATAGCTCAAGTGTGAAGAGCGAGACCCTGATTTGGGAGGCCTTGGGTTGGATATCTGCCACAGGCCATCCCGATTGAAAGTTTTCCAAAAGCATATTCAGATCGTTATCGTTCAGTTGATTACCGTCATCAAAACAACCCTATAGCTTCAAATTCCTCCCAAAAACATCCGCCAAAATACTGAAAAGGGATGTGCAATTCAATTGTGTCAGGGCAGTTTTCCAAAGTAAAATTTAAAATTATTTGTTTTTGGTCAGAACAAGAGAGGAACTAGACATCCCAGAGCAAGGATGGGACTAATGATTCGAAATCTACGAAATACAAACCTGGCGCAATTTTTTTTTCAGACAATGGAAAGCTTGAGTTGGATGTATATAATTAAAATGTCTCGCAAAGGGGGTTTTAGAAACGGTATATTTCGGTTTTGTTACCCCGGAGCCAAAACCAAAGACAAATTATTTTTGTTTTGTTTTAATCTATGTCGATCTGTTGATTAAGTAGCTTCGACCCTCTTTTGGGTACTCCCGTACCCATGCTTTTCTGAAAATCCGAAAAGGGAAATTCGATCCTATACCATAGTTTTCCGCGTCAATCTCCTACTGACACACACCCTGAACAATCAACTCTTCACGCACATTCCAACCGCATTAGTCCCAAACTCTCTTCGATTCGTTCTTGTTATTCTTCTTAGTTGTTTCATATGAGCGATTCATTAAAATGTCTCTAGTCGCGTCCAGTAAAAAGTTTTTTAGCGACCAACCAGGTGGCAGCCGGGCGCATCTCCCATTCTCTTTTACTGCGGAATATAAAAATAAACTGTGCGGTAACCGCCAGAATGTCGGAGTCGGACGCTGCTTTGTTGAAGATGGACAAACAGCGAAGCCGTTGGATCAGTTTAGGCTGGGTTGAGCTAAATCTGGTTGAAACGTGAAGTGTGAAGCTAGAGAGTGTTTGGAAAGGAGGAGGATGGAGGATCTTTCAATAACGTGGAGGGTTCGGTTGATTGACTTAGGGTTGAACGTTGAGTTTTAAAAAGTTGAACATCGACAATTAAATGTAAAGTTTTTTTTCGAAGCAATTTTTTGTATGCTGACGACATCGACGGGGAATCAAGGCCAATCAGAGAGGACACAAACTTTAGAATCTAGGGCGACGGTCGTTCGCCCGCAGCCAAGCGCACGCGACTGCTAGAAGGCGATGACTAACTCGACCCTGTTTACAGCTATCCGAGTTGGGGGGTTTTCAGCTATCTGCACACGCCGTCCCGAAAGATTTACAATCTTGAAAACTCGGTATATGACCTGATATATGGTCCATGACATACCAAAAAAAAAATCAACCAGATCCAATAAACCCGTTCTGTGTTAAAAAAGTACGTAAATATAGACGATAATCGTCCGGCTGGCTGGATGGTTGGTTGGTGGCCGGGGGGGTGGGGGGAGGTAGTGGATTCTGCCAGAGAGGAATAAGAGCCTACAGAGAAAACGGTACATCTTAGAACTATGAAACTTGGACCACACTTAGATGCTCATCCAGACTCACAAACTTCCGCCGAGAGACAAGCAATATTCCCCCCCCAACACCCCCTAAATCATCCCCTAAAATTAAAATAAATCATAGCTCTAACCCAAAATTAAATTTTTTAGTCAAATTTATTTTATTTAAAATTATGTTCTTATGTGTTTTAACCCAATCGGTCTTTTCTCATTAATATAAACCACATTTTGTCAACCCCCATCCCTAATAGTTTTATTATTTTTACCTTGATTTCCAGCATTCACCACGAAGGCACCTAATGAGTTTCATCTTTGAAATTGACAGGGTGGTACATAATAATATGAAAAATAATCCGCCGAGAGGAAATTTTAAGCGATTTTTCACCCCCAACACCCCCTAAAACTGGAATAATTCATAGCTCTAATCTAAAATTGATGTTTTATTCAAATTAGTTTTTAAAATTATTTTTTAAATGTGTTTTAACCCAACCCGGCCGATTCTCATTTCCTAAACCACATTTTTTCAACCCCCATCCCTTATAGTTTAATATTTTTTTAACCTTGATTTCCAGCATTCCCATGAAGGCACCTAATAAGTTTTCAGCATGAAATTTGGCATGATGGTACATACTAAATAAAAAATCATTCGCCGAGAAGCAATCGATATTCCCCCCCAACACCCCCTAAAATCACCCCCTAAAATTGGAATAATTGATAACTCTAAACCAAAATTGAATTTTTATTCATGTTATTAAATTATGTTTTACTGTGCTTTAACCCAATCGGCCTATTCTCATTTCCTTGTCACATTTTTCAACCCCCCTCCCCAATAGTTTATATTATTTTTACCTTGATTTCCAAAATTCACCATGAAAGGGACCCAAATGAGTTATCAGCATGAAATTTGACATGATGCTACATACTAATATGAAAAATCATTCGCCGAGAGGGAAGCGATATTCCCCCCCAACACCCCTAAATAATCCCCTAAAATTGGAATAATTCATAGCTCTAACCTAAATTGAATTTTTTATTAAATTAGTTATTAAAATTATGTTTTAATGTGTTTTAACCCAATCGGTATATTCTCATTTTATAAACCACATTTTGTCAACCCAATAGTTTATATTTTTTTTTACCTTGATTTCCAGCATTCACCACGAAGGCACCTAATGAGTTATCATCATGAAATTTGACATGATGGTACATAATAATATGATGAATAATCCGCCGAGAGGCAAGCGATATTTCACACCCAACACCCCCTAAAATTGGAATAATTCATAGCTCTAATCTAAAATTGATGTTTAATTCAAATTAGTTATTAAAATTATGTTTTAATGTGTTTTAACCCAATCGGCCGATTCTCATTTCCTAAACCACATATTTTCAACCCCCATCCCTTATAGTTTATATTTTTTTAACCTTAGATTTCCAGCATTCACCATGAAGGCACCTAATGAGTTTTCACATGAAATTTGGCATGATGGTACATACTAAAATAAAAAATCATTCGCCGAGAAGCAATCGATATTCCACCCCCAACACCCCTAAATCATCCCCTAAAATTGGAATAATTGATAACTCTAAACCAAAAATGAATTTTTATTCATGTTATTAAATTATTTTTTAATGTTCTTTAACCCATCGGCTATTCTCTTTCCTTTGTCACATTTTTTCAACCCCCCTCCCTAATAGTTTTATATTATTTTTACCTTGATTTCCAAGATTCACCATGAAGGCACCAAATGAGTTATCAGCATGAAATTTGACATGATGCTACATACTAATATGAAAAATCATTCGCCGAGAGGCAAGCAATATTCCATCCCCAACACCCCTAAATAATCCCCTAAAATTGGAATAATTCATAGCTCTAACCTAAAATTGAATTTTTATTTAAATTAGTTTATTAAAATTATGTTTTAATGTGTGTTTTTAACCCAATCGGCATATTTTCATTATATAAACCACATTTTGTCAACGCCCTATCCCTAATAGTTTATATTATTTTTATCTTGATTTTCAGCATGTCACCACGAAGGCACCTAATGAGTTTATAATCATGAAATTTGTCATTATGTGTACATAATAATATGAAAATAATCCGCCGAGAGGCAAGCGATATTCCACCCTCAACACCCCCTTAAATGTGGAATAATTCATAGCACTAATCTAAAATTGATGTTTTATTCAATTAGGTGGTTATTAAAAATTTTGTTTTTAATGTGTTTTAACCCAATCGGCCTTATTCTCTTTCCTAACCACATTTTTTCAACCCCATCCTTATAGTTTATATTATTTTACCTTGATTTCCAGCATTCACCATGAAGGCACCTAATGATTTATCAGCATGGAATTTGGCATAATGTTACATACTAATATGAAAAATAATTCGTCGCGATGCAAGCGATATTCCACCCCCAACATCCCCTAAATAATCCTCTAAAATTGGAATAATTCATAGCTCTAACCCAAAATTGTATTTTTATTCAAATTAGTAAATTATGTTTTAATGTGTTTTAAGTTTTAACCCAATAAGCCTATTCCCATTTCCTAAACAACACTTTTTCAACCCCCATCCCTAATAGTTTATATTATTTTTACCTTGGTTTCCAGCATTCACCATAAAGGTACCGAATGAGTTATCAGCATGAAATTTGGCATGGTGGTACATAATAATATAAAACATAATAATCCACGAGGAGACAAGCGATATTTAACCCCCACTGTTCCCTACCACTCTTTACTTTGGGAAAAACGTTATGTTGTATTTATTACAATTTTTAATATTTTAATTGCTGATTAAAATTATGCGTCAATGTGTTATAGTCCGGCCAACAAATCATTCACACAAAAACCCAAGACGACATTAATAACCATATTAAATTTAATAAAAACATTGAATATTGCCAACTAGGCCTACAGATTGTAAAAAAAAAGATGGTAGCTTTTGTTTCTAGACAATCTGTTTTAAACGCACTGTATCCACCTTTACACGTATTTCACATGTTTAAGCCTTGATATGAAACAAACAACAAAAAGATGTGATATCCCCCCAAAATACAAAAATTTGTAAAAAAAAAAACGGCAGCCAAGCTCTCCTTCCAAAGTCTTCGGCTGTGAATGCTGTGAGATATAGAAGTTGAGCCAAGCATTTCATTCTTTCTCCCTAGTTTTCGCATTGAAAGAAGTAAGATCATTTCGCCTGTTGACGAGCGCCAAGCCAACCATTTTCGTGGTAAAAAAAGTTAAAATTTTAAACTCAAAATCATAAAAAAATTACTTGGCTATTGATTTTGGTACGAAGACTCTAAAAAGTCAATGGCCAAGTAATTTTTTTTATGATTTTGAGTTTAAAATTTTAACTTTTTTTACCACGAAAATGGTTGGCTTGGCGCTCGTCAACAGGCGAAATGATCTTACTTCTTTTCAATGCGAAACTAGGGAGAAAGAATGAAATGCTTGGCTCAACTTCTATATCTCACAGCATTCACAGCCGAAGACTTTGGAAGGAGAGCTTGGCTGCCGTTTTTTTTTACAAATTTTTGTATTTTGGGGGGATTTACTTTATTGGTAACCGATAGTGTTGACTCGGGCGCTAAGCGCGCGACTCCGATTCGGAAGGTCCCAGGCTCAAATCCTGTCGATACCCGCAGAATGCAAGGGATGTAGTCCTCTTAAACAGCCCTCGCCATCCCTTCACAGTCCTAACTCCACCAATACACAATATTAAGAGGGGCATGCACCATGGGCAGGTTTCTGACGGTAAAAATATAATATACATTTTTACTCCATTTTTTATTATTTATTTTTTATCTTGGTTGGCATATTATATAACTTGCCATAAGTAATCAGATTCGTTGTTGAGTGACCCTTTAGTCAGGATTGCCGGTGGTGGGTATCGAAACGACGACCTCTCCAATCAGTTTCGTGCTAAAAACATTCGGAAAAAGAAACAGAGGAAAAGAGATTGCCGAACCATAGAGATTCATACCTTGGTGGAATTTATGTCTATGGTTGGACAATTCCACTCAAAGGGACACAAAGATTTCAAAAATTCTAAAACTCTAGTGTTCTATTCAGAGTTAGCATCAATGTATTCATGGCCACTGAAAGATAGGGCAATGCACTGAAAACTCAGCATGTAAGACACTGTACACCCGGTGTCAGAAGTAAATCAAGGTATTGTAGATACAACGACACCCCTTGATATACTTCTGATGCTGGGTGTACAATCATAAAAGTATCGCGGACAGAAACGCAAAATCTCTATTATGTATAATTAGATCCAAAAATTACAAAATTCCATCTCTGCCAGTGATCGAACCCGGGTTCCGATTGCCGAACAACCTAACGGTTAAAGCTTTCGACGGGCAATTGGAAGACCCGGGTTTGATACCCGGCTAAGATAGATTTTATTATTTCTGGATTGATTTCCAAATAATTAATTACACTTAAGGAAGTGTTTCCCAACTTTTAAAGTGAGAAGCAACTTCTCTCGTTTAGACCGGTCACCACGTAGGCTACAGTAGACAGCGATATGACTCAGTCCAGTCGAGGACACAAGTCCGCACAGCAAACTTCTGCACTAGAAGCTGTGAAAGTATTTAGGCTGCGGTAATGAAATAGCCAAGAATTAACCAATCGTATCGCCAGCCAAACTATTCCAACCAATGGGATTGCAAAGACGGCCACCCCCAAATTTAGCACCGCAAACTTGGCACCAGATTCATTGTTGAACATTCTTTGGTGTCTTGACAACCTTGACAAAAGAAATGCATTTATTCGACGACACTGGGCATAAAGATTACAACACTGACTATTAACTCGCAGCACGCTGCAGCCAACTGCCTAAAACATCGAGATAAAAATAAAAATAAGGATGTTTAGAGAAATCCTTTTCCTGGAGTTTGGGAGTATCTGATTCACTGATTAATGGTACGAAAGTTTACATAATGTAAAACCGACAGTTTTTGCTCGAGCGTTAAGCGCGCGACTCTGATTCGGGAGGTCTCGGGCTCAAAACCCGTCGAGACCGGCAATCCTGACTGAAGGTGTTTTCCGAGGTTTTCCTCAATCGTTAATGCTAATGTAAGGGATTGAGACCTCTTTGAACACTAAACAGCCCTCGGACATCCCTTCACAATTGTCCTATCCTCAACATACCTAGTTAGACACCTGAAGAGGGGCATGAATTGCACCCTGGGCAGGATTCCCACAAATATTATTATCATATCATGGTGCAAATGAATAACAAATAAATATACCTATATACACTATATTCTGACTTTACAGACATAAAGTAATTAATTTTGTATTGCATTGAACAATAAGTAAAGCGGATTGTTAAGGCCGAGCTCCCCTCAATGTTGTGTCAGCGTGTGTCACGTCCCACGATAAAAACCGAACACGAACCCAGATTGACATGAGTTTCTTCGGTTGGCATTGCCCTTCAACAAGGACGATACAGAATGTTTTACGTGATCCTTGGGGTCAAGGGGACGAGACAAGCGATTTGTAAAGGGGTATTTTATCGTACTCGCACCCCCTTCTTCTTCTTCTTCTTCTTCTTCTTCTTCTTCTTCTTCTTCTTCTTCTTCTTCTTCTTCTTCTTCTTCTTCTTCTTCTTCTTCTTCTTCTTCTTCTTCTTCTTCTTCTTCTTCTTCTTCTTCTTCTTCTTCTTGTAACTAGAGTCGCGATCAGTCACACCTACTTGGTTGAGAAATAGCAGAGCTGCGCGTCAAGTAATGATGGATACGTATTGCACGATATTTCATTTACGACACACAGAAGACAACGCTGAGAAGAGAAGTTATAAATAATTTGCTGACAATGGTGCTTATTTTGGGAGAATATGCGCAATGTTGCGATTGATTTGTTGAACTAAATTTTGGTGATTGATTCATTCTAATACAATGCCTAAAAATTATGTAAGGACGTTCGCCTTTTTGTTTATTTTTCCTGAACATTTATCTGATTGGTAAAAGATTTCCATTAGAACTTATAAAACAAATAACTACAGTCACAATTAATTTTGTTGAGTTCCGTGAGAAGTTAACACCTAAACCTCCGGATAATACACAGTATACACTATTGATTCTGCAGATATAAATTAAAAAATTAAAACTCAAAGCAATACGCTAACAGTTACGTTTTAATTAGTCATCCGGCCTTTAACAGATCTACTTCACCCTGAACTGACTAAAATTTGGCCAAATGCCAGTCATTGTTGTATACATGAGTACGTAATCGTATGAGAATTCTTTAAAGTGTTAAAACAAATTATATAAACCTAACTGTTTTCTCGTAGTTATATAAGAAGAGCAACGGTTGCCAAAATACTATAAGGGTGACACAAAAATAGTTCTGAAATATTAATGGATTCTGGACTGTTCAATTTATAGATACTTCCTGGCATTGGAAGTATTTGCCAAATGAGAAAGAGAGAATAGATATTATATAGTGGCATGTTGAGCCTACTGGACAAAGGTTGAGGGTCCGTTTACTAATTCCTGTTAATATCTAAAGTATACATTTAAGATGGTATTAAGTCCTTATTTGCCACAAGAACGGGTACTGAAGTCACAAAAAAGGGAGGGGTAAGAGGACCAGCTATGCGCCCTATCTGCCATCACACCTTGTCTTATATTAAAGTATCGGCAAGCTAGAAATCCCTATCCTATTTCCCAAGTTCCAACAATGGGCCCAAAACCAAGTCTAGCGTATATATTTGTTAACTTGAACAAAGATACCATATCCAACATGGCTTCCGATTGTTGTTTCTTATCGATGTAACGATCTCTTGAAAGCTGGATAAGATCGCGACTAGAAAATAACTTGGCAAAATAGGCAACAGGTTAATATGCCCTCTATGTACGTTTTACGTATGACCCTTGGTCTTGGTTGTCTATACCGACAGTGTTTAAGCGCGCGACTCTGATTCGGAAGGTCTCGGGTTCAAATCCCGTCGGACCGGCAATCCTGACTGAAGGTTTTTTCCGAGGTTTTCCTCAGTCGTTATTGCGAATGCAATGGATTGAGTCCGGACATCCCTTCACAAATTGTCCTATCCGCAACATACCTAGTTAGGGGCATGAACTGCACCCTGGACAGGCTTCTATGGGTGTCCACGTGTGTACGCCGTTAAATTGAGATAGCTTATTCTAACCACGTGGCAAGGTTCTGCGATTGACATTTTTATGGCAAGCGTCAGAGTCTTGTTTACGCTAGACTTCACCTCAAAAGCTTTGATATCGAACCGAACGTGTTATTTATAACTTTCTTCGTTCGAAAATCTCAACATCTCGTTTCTCACAATCGGCGTTGATCATCAAAACTAAGAATGCTGACACGCTCAAATAAATCCTCGTTTAATTATTGTCTTTTAATCCATGTAAAGCGTATTCTTTTCTCTCTAGAACCTTCTTATTCGTTCGTAATGATTCGCTGGCATTGGCATTCAATGGTTACCGTGGATAGCCTAGCCAGTCGGGGCTAATTTTAGCGTTCGGTTGCGTTTCTGGTTTCGTGCGCGCTGTGCGACAGGTGTTGACACGCTCGGCTGTCTCCGTGACTCCCTCAGCACGGGCGCCGCGCGGCGGAGATGCACGAATGTCAAGAGCTGTCGCACGACGCAGCACCGAACAGTGGCGAGTGCAGTTAACACGGGAGTTCCTCGACAGTAGGACGTGATATTAATCTCAACGAGTGATTGTTGGTTTAGAGTGACGTCAATTTTTGTTTTGGTAAAAATAATTTTTTTTAAAGCCTCTATTGTTGAAAGTTCTGGACGCTTTCAAGTTTCCTTTCAAGTTCGCTATCATCAATCTTCGCTTGTTTTGCTAAATTTGTGTAGATAGTGTTTTACACGTTGCTAGAAGGCAGATGTCAAAACAGCGTGTAGTGTGCTTTGACACATTTTGTTATTGACGCGAACATTCGTGTGTCTATTCGTTTCGTTTCAGTCAACTTTTGTCTTTATGACTCCACCACCACTTTTATTATAAGAGTGTTAAAACATGTTTTATTTCCGTAAAACATATTATAACATTGCCAATTTGTTTACTGATTGTTTTTACGCTTGAAAATTTTAAATTTAAACGGTTTTCCGCTTTAACTTTTTGATATCAGAAACAAAATATGTGATGCTTTACAATTAATATTGGGAGCTTGATTGATGATAGCAGTCTATTGAATAAAGAGTTGTTAATGCCGTAAACAATTATTTTTAAAAAATCATCAATTATTCTACCGAATGTAAATCGATACATTTCCCTCAAAACTCGACATAACATTTGATATTTAAAGCTAATAATGTAAGAAGAGTGTATTCTTGCTTTTTAAAATTTCTAACATTGGGATACTCTAATAGTACATCTACTTGTAGACTGCTGTTCATCAAAATTGAACTGATTTTCAAATGAAAACATTCCCAATGAATTAAGATAAAATCCAACCTTCTCGAAGTCACAGTAGTTCCTAAAATCGAATATTTGGAAAATGGAACTTCCCAATACCCCTTTACTTTTCAAATGATGATATTACTAGATAATTAAGAAACCTATCACACAGATTTGCACGGTGTTATATTACTACTTGTGCTGACATGTCTAGATCGCAACCCTTGATTCAACAGGTGTTGCGCATGCGTTGCTTCACCTCACAAGTCACGTGGTTGGCTAGAGTTACGTCATTGTTTACGACCTGTCAATCAAAATGTGCGGATGTTTGGTTCGAGTTTAGACGCGGGTTTAGAATTAAACTGTTTCGTAGCCTCGAACGAAAACGAACGCGGAAATGAATTCTAGAAAAAGTTTGTTTTCTTAATATTATTATATTCTTGGTCATTTGAATGCTCTTAATTCGGAACTCACAAACTGAACCAAAAGTAACTCAAAAGTTTATTCATTCATAAGTTGTCATATTGTTTCAAAACATTCACACACATACGTTATAATTAAATTTAAATGCATTAACAAATTTGTTCAAAATTATTATGAAACGAACGAAAGAAACGTTGCTATATATTTTGATTCCACTGCCTTCTAGCAATGTGGTTCCTTCAAAATGCATTTATTTAATTTCACCACCTCTTGAAGCTGTGTATCCTAATCTAGTGTCATTGCTTAGGTTTCAATCTGCTTACTCTTATATCTATAAAAATACAAAATAAAATATATAAAAACCCTTTTACAAGACACCTATTGACTTCACCGCCTTCTTAATCAGTTATAGAGGCTAACATTAGATTTCACTGCCTTCTAGCAATCGATTTAACGTAATATTCGAACGAGTGCGCGCGCAATGGGTTTACCCCGCACCCCTAACGTGAAGACACAGAAGATTACTCTACGCCGAGATGGAGTGGGGCAACAGTGGGGCATTCGCCTGGTGGGGGGCTGCGACCTGGGAACCCCCCTTATTGTCACGAGAGTAAGTGTTGATATAATATACACCTTTATGACGATGTACTAAGCTGACACTTTATGAATGATGCATACGCCTATGTGAGGCAACAATACGGGGAAGATGTGCCATCAATGGCTGTTCTCTTGTATATTGTAAGGAAAAAGAAAAGAAATGTACCCCTTAAAATACAATTATTAAACAATCCAGGGCAATATTGCTTAATCTAATCGTGAAGCCAAAATTTTTAACAATTTAATTTTGTATTTGGTCTTTAATAGAATTTTCACTTTTTACAATCTGCGTTTTAAATTGTGGTTCATTGTTGTACGTCATGATCTAGGGACTGGCCATGTCTACACCCACTTATGTGTGAGTTCGACGTTTTGGTATTAATGTGGGTTCCACCATCAGGATGAAATGATCTTTTTCACAAATTTTAAAATATACTTGGGCCACGAAAGTCATAAAATTGTTCTATTGTGAAGATACAATACTCGTACTTTTATTTATGGCGCGATAGTTGGCAGTATTTGACAAGAAAGTTATTCGATACACGACTCTATCTTGTTTAGGACGTGTTTGTGACATACATCTCGTTAAGCCACAATTGTGAATGGTCTCCTTGTCTCCTTGGATAAACCTAGTCACATAAACACACATTGAACGCGAGCGCGCGCTATCGTCTTACGCCAACCATGTTTAGAGACACGGAAATACTGGGAGCGCGGTTTTAGTAGACTTGAGGTTTCCTCATTCTCTTGCCAGGTTGTGTGATTTACACGCGTGATTCACTCTCTCTACAACCACTGCCTTCTTTGAGCACCTGTTGGAGTATCTCGATACCACCGCCTTTTTGACACAATTCACACACCCTACAACCAGAGTCGATAAAGAAGTTTCCCCGTTGGGGAGGTCCTCCAACTCCCTATACCGCCCTGGGTTAAATAAAAAGTCGGTTTTTGGCGTTTGGAATCTAACGTTCCGCGCGACATCTGTGTGACGATTGATGGAACTACTTCAATAAAACTACGTCACTTTTCTACTAGTAGTTAACAGTCGATGACGACAAATGGCGGAAACGTCAAAATATTAAATACGATCGAATGTTGGCAAATGTTTTGGAGTAAAGCAAACTATCTTTATTGATGAGGAAATTTTTGATGGAGTAGACCTAAGCTTAGGACCTAGGCCGACAATATGTATTGTTCAAGATTTCGATTTGAATGCCAAGGGCGTACTTACGTCTGAAAACTGTATTGTGGCCTTGGGCCTAGGCTACACTTACGTCCGTTAGGCTTGAACAAGACATATCTCAAATTATTTCGCACGAAAATGTCAGTGACGCCTGCGCAACACTTTATAGTACAATTATAAATCAAAAGTAAATCGATTTAAAAGACTAGGGCCCAGGGCTAATATGATTGAAATAAAATTGAAGTTTGACGTTTCGTCTGTTATTTGTTGATTTCAGCGTCACTGCACATCGATAATCTACTGACCGTATTTAGCGTGCAGTGCTTTTATTAGTTTCACATTTAAGCCGCCCTCAGCGCGCAGAGCGTTAGATTCCGTTTTGACTTGGGAGTAAGGGGACCTCTGCTACAACCACTGCCTTCCTTGAGCACCTGTTGGAGTATCTCGATACCACCGCCTTCTTGAAACACTTCTCACATTTCCTGCAACCACTGCCTTCCTTGAGCACCTGTTAAGGTACCAAATGATGTTTAACATCCATAGTAGGCTAGATCCCCAGTCATTGGTCCACTGGCGTGTCAATTAGAAGCCATCTTGAATAGGTCAGTTTGTATGTTAAAGTAGGTTGTAGCGATTTGTAGTCCAAATACTTTTCAAGATGGCTGTCAGGTTGACAGGTGAGAATATTAGCCACTAACACCAAATGATTACTAAATTCCCTTATGCAATAAATTCTTATTGTTTCTGTTTGTGCATTCCTATGCTACACAGGCTAAAACCATATCAAAACAATCCAGAAAAATACTTAATAGCAAGCACCAAATCGCCATCTTGAATAGGTCCGGACGTTTTGAGACTGGAGATCTAGCCTTACTCTAGATGTTGAATATCAATGTGAAACCACCGCCTTTTTTAAACACTTCTCACACTTCCTGCAATTACTGCAGAAGTATCCTATCTATAATTGGCCTACTATTAGGCTTAAAAGGTTATGGACTTGTCCATGACCCAACACAAGCCGATGTATCCCTTCATGGGACAGGTAAAATACATTAAACGTGCGAATAATATATGTCACAACATATTGTTATCATTGTATCACAATTCCACAGTCTTTTTAAAGAACTTCAAAGTAATTCTCACTTTCCACAACCACCGTATTTTTAATTACTGCGCCTTCGTCAAAATCCGGGACAAACGTTTTTCCGGGACGCTTTAAGCACGTTTAGGATTCTTGAAGGTAGAAATGAAATCAGGGGTCAGCAGGCTCTATCTGTGGGAATATCAACAACCGTGGTCGTTATGAATGTTAGTACCGATCAATATGGGAAGCATTAAAACAAATGGAATCATCTTCAAGGCTATTCTATAGCACTCTCTAACTTAAAATTACAGAGATGGGTGTAAAGTTGCAAACATCTATGAATTCCTGGATACGCCACTGTGTCCCTGTCTCTGTATCACCATCCTCTTGTTGATATATTAATACGAGCTAGTTATTCGCACACAACACAGCACTGCAGGGTTATTAGCGTCCGTCTTGTTATAAGAACGGGGTAAACGTTCCTCATGTTTTCTTTGGGCTCTCGTCCTGTTTCTAATTAGCAGAAATGTTATTTACTAAGTTGTGGTAAACAACAAGAATACACTGCTCTGAACGGGGCTAAGTTTAGACGCTGCCAACAGTTCTCACTCGAATCTGATTACTAGACATCGGAGAATGAACTAACTCACTGAGAGAGGTCTACCTCACACTCTTAGTCTGAAGGGCGAGAGCTCGATACCAGTCGCCTAAATCTTTATTGTTTCTTTATTGTCTTTATTGTTGTTTGTTTATTGTTGTAGTCTTTGTTGTTTATTGTTTATTGTCTATTGTTTATTGTTATTATAGTCCTTGGGCATTTCCATCTTGGCTCTGGACAAGTTTACTCTACACATAAATGCATTTAAGATTTTAGCGATTTAATTTAATTGGCTTGTTCACTGCGACTTTTACTCACCACGCTGCGCTATTGTACTAACCCCCCACCGCCGTCTGGATGCCTGTAAAGGCGGATGTAGAGTGTAGACGGCGGTGATAGCCCAACTTGCGGGTGTCATGGCTGCTCATAGCTGTCAGCAGCCTACTGTTTTTACTGTCAGTTTGCATAGTTTTATGTTGAAAGCAAAATGCCCAAATTGCTGTGTGTATTCGTGTAAGGAGAGAGGAGGGCATACTGTCGTGTTTATTACTACAAATAAATACAATCACACATAACATACTGACATACAAGCAGCTCGGAATAAGTATCTAGTGGACCCTGGTTTTGGGGGTTAGTGCAGTGGCGCGATCTGCGTGGAGCTTTGCGTGAACAAGCCAATTGTCCATAACATCTTTTATTATAGTGTACAACGTCGTGGTTACTAAACTAGGAAAACGCTAAAGTCCCGCCGCGTTGATGGATGAGCTTTTAAAAATGTTTAGTTTGCATGGGATATCTTTACTTTTGCAAGTTCTTTGTTTTGCTGCCTATACGCATTGTAGCTGATTGTTGTCAAGTTTCTTATGTTACCTGTCAATTGGTATTATTTTCCGTAAAAAACTTATATTAAAAGCTTTATTTCTATAGATTTTGGCTAACTATTTAAACTTTTTCTTTTAAAAGGTACTACATCACCATAACCTTAATGTCCATGTAAAATATGAACGTTGTAGCCCCACCAGTTTGGTCAGAATTGGCCCAAATGGCACGAAAATATCGCACAAAAAATCAAAAAACTTATATTAAAAGCTTTATTTCTATGGATTCTGGCTAACTTTTTCAACTTTTTCTTTCAAAAGGTACTACATCACCATAACCTTAATGTCCATGTATAATATGAACGTTGTAGCCCCACCCGTTTGGTCAGAATTAACCCAAATGTTACGAAAATATCGCACTAAAAATCGAAAAAATCGTAAAAGTACGATATTCATGAGAAATATTTCTTCGATTGTACCCAAAAACAATACACCTCTAAGTTCAGAGATTTCGAAGGTCCTGTCAAATTTTCATCAAGATCGGATATGCCGTTTGCCTGGTAGAGAGTTAACAAACAGACAAAAAACAAAAAAAACAAAAAACAAAAAAAAAAAACACCCGAGCTAAATTTTTTGGGGGTCAGTGAAATTGAAGTCTTCGCTTCGCTCATCCAAAAAAAAAACATTTAAAAAAAAATTGTTATGAATGTTTGTGTTGTATTAAGTAGAATCAAATCAACCATAAACCCAATCCATCGAACTCCTCAAGCTACGCAATATAATCTTAGCTTTTATAATTTATATATGACTTACGTAATAAGTGGTAAAATGCCTCAAATAGACTTCGAGTCATTGCACAGAGCGGAGGTAAATACATATTTTTTGATTAGGTTGTATTGCATTAGTAAAAGTTTTCAGTTAGCTGTTATGAAAAGTAAAATTTATAAAATACATTTGGTGGAGGTGCCGGGTTTCATAAATCTGGGACAAATCATAGAAACACGCGTTTAATTTTTTAATTTACTCCGTGATTATGGTCTGAAGGTAATCAAGACGATGAGTATGTAAAGTTGATGTGATAACGAAGAAGGGGGGAGGGTGAACCACCATCAGTCAGTAATCTTTTGAGACTGATAAGCTGACAATGACCATAATATAGTAGCTACTGACTAGGGAAACGCTAAAGTCGTTGATAGACGAGTGAGTGAGCCATGTGTTGAGTACCCGGTATCATTCCCCATACTGGGCTAGATCCAGCCTTAGGTACACGGAAGGAAAGGGGATGTTCCCGGGTACTCAACACTTAGCTCACTCGTCCGACAACGACTTTGGCGTTTCCCTAGTATAAAATTAAATTAATGAAATTGTGATATGCAGAGTTCAAACGGATTGCATGTACCGTGCGATGCAATTGTAATTATAATCAATTTTTAGGCCTATTGGATTCTTACCTATATTGGATGTGTCTTTCAATTGCCATTTGAGTTTACAAATAGCGTTTAACAATAAACACACAAACCAATGCACTGAATGTGGTCATGTAAGGATAAAGAAGAAACATGCTTGAAAGGTATTTATTTTAATGAACAATTCGAAAAATTGGAGTACAAAGTGCAAGTACAAGTACTGAGATGCGATTTGTTGCTAACACTGACTGAGTACACTGACCTACATATTTGAAACACACTTAATAAATTCACCGTCACTTGTGGTAAAAAATACCACAACAATATTACCTCCCTCCGTAATTAAATTGGGTGTAAAGTAGAAATAATAAAATCAAGAAGTAGGACCCGGCGCCTCCACCAACAATGCTATTCTTATGGAGCTAAAACTTTTCTCGCTCTACCCGGCACCTCCACCAAACGCATATAACTTTTGCTATTTAAATCATTTGTTTACTACAGAATACGGTGAATTTGACTTCATTTTGATAGAATTAAGGACTGCGATGTACATTCAATTCCAAAAATAATAACTTGAAACAACGTGACCTTTTTTTCGGTACAAGAAATGATTTACTGGATGTGAAATCACTTTAATCTACGTAGTTACTAGATTCAGTTAGTGGTAGCTCCACCGATATACGCGAGACTATTTCGGGAGTTTGCCGGTCGGTATTGTTACAGCTGAAGTTTTTCGAAGTTTCTATAACTAGCCTATCATAGGCTAGAGAGGCGCATTATGACCTTACAGTTGACGCGCCCGTCCCCGTATACCAACTAAACTTTAAAAAACTATTATTTATACGAATACACTTATCAAACTTAAATGCAAATGTTCCCGGGTACTCACCACATGACTCGCTCACTCGTCTAACCACGACTTTGGCGTTTCCCTATAGTCTAGTTGGCTAAGGCGCCCTTGTAGCCAAAATGTGAAAGAAGTGGGTTCAATCCCCTGGTCGGAAAAGATTTTGTAATTTCTAGATTGTATTTCAAAAATAATTAAACATGTTTTGAAATGCATATAACGCAGTGTAGTCCATCATCTGTGGCAATAAGGCCTACTATGGTAAACATAGCCAGTACGAAATACGTGAAAATATTGCAAGGTTTACTCAATCTACGAGCGGAATTTGGGGGTACCTTGACGTGCAACATTCGACTGACCTTGCATGGGCACGGCATTTCACGGCCAGGCGAATAACAAACAAAAAATATCTTTTCAAAATCTAAAACATTGTCGTTAAAATAATTTCTAAACATTGGAAGTCTATTTTTCAGTTTATTATTTCTTGTAGGTTTAAATCGCAACGAATCTTGCTGATTTTGTTAGCAGTTCTCAATAAACTCGTACCGGATGTCTGTTTAAAATTTCAGCGCAATCTGTTCAGCGATTCGGCTGATTTTCAACGTACACACACACACACACGCACGCAGAAAAACAATAAGGGCCGTTTAAGTTGAATGGAGATCACTACGTTCGCTACGCTCACTCGTTAAATTAGCGACAGACAGAGGGTCCTTCATAAATCCACATCTAACCCACCTTGTCGTCTATGAGATCTACTAGTCTGAAAACCCCTTAGATTAAAAGGTAGCTATAATGAGAGAGTTGTATTTAGATGATAGTTTACAAAATTTAAATGTTTAGTCGTCAGACCGTTTTCCTAAATAATCAAAACTCAACGATAATATTTATTTTAATTTTGACGAATCAATGATAATTCAAGCTATAATGTCATACTTTTGTCTATTAGGGCAAAAAAACATTATTTGCGTTCAAAATGTTATGTTGATTTCGAGCTATAGTAACTTTGTTAAAGTCCGAACACATTTTAGTAACATCATCATCTACTTGTCAATCTTCACACGGCGTGCGCCACTAACTCGGGATACATTCCCAGATAACTAAAATGAAATTCAGTTTGTGTTGTGTGTTTGTGTTTGAATGGATTGATTGATTTGAGTGCTATAACTAGACCGCTAACAGATCCTTCCTAATCTCTCGACGCTGGTTCAATCTCCTCTAGTCTACTCAGTCTAGAAGGCGGTGGATCGAAGCCACTTTGAAGTTAAGAGAGATGGATAGTTTTGGTAGACTTAAGCAGCTTAATACCAAACTATTTATACGCACAGTTCATTTATAAGCGTGGTAGACGGAACGATTTCTTTCCCTGACATCTAAAAGATTATTCAGGGATGGTGTTGACAACAAATTAGTCACACAATCAGTTAACTACAACTTACTATCGTATTCCTATTCCATCATCAATTATACTCGTTAGCATTAGCCTTAAAAATGTATCTTTACCACATTCTGTTAACATAAGACTAAACTTGAATGACAATTCAAAAAATTAAATTTTATAACTGTGATTGTACACGAATTTGTTAAGTTTTTTGGATTCTGAAAACCTGATTATTTGTTGTTCACATAAAAATATATTAGAGAAAAGTGCCAATCTAAAATAACCCTTAAAAATGCATGTCTTAAAACTGTGCACACATTTAACACTCACACCATAGACTTCATACATTACAGTTTAGATTTGCTTGTCATTAATTTGATGATGCGCTAACGATTGACGCACCCAATTAACACTGTAGAGCAAACTAAAATAGATATAACTCTTATTATTAGTTATGCAATATGAACTTATTCATATTCCCGTAAAAAGACACAAACATTCTCAAATATTGCCTTAATTCTTAAATAAGACTTATTCCATTGTTGTTTAAATTTTGTATCGCCGTTACGGGCCGAGAATAATAATATGTGCATAGATCAAAGTATTAGATGACAGAAATTATACATTTGGATGCGGGTAATTTCGCAGTGTTCTTATATTAATAAAATCCTGTTGCTATACGACTGTGCGTTCCTTTTATCTGATAGAAATAATATACAAACATTTATTATATTGGTAAAATGGGAATGTAATGGTACAAAGTAAAATATATATTTTGATTGCGTAGTAAATTATTAAAATTTGAAAATGTTCTACATACAAAATAGAAATTTCGAATGCAGACCACTAAAATATTTTAAAATCGATAAAGCGCTTTTGTTTTTACCCTTTTTGCCAGCCTATCACCTCATGGCATACACCTCAGGTAACGTAGTTTTTATCATATTCCGAAGTCAAAATGCGCCAACCTATTATGTAAGCGAAAGTGCCTTGGTCTTCGGAGATTTCTTCCCTAAATATCCATATAAACTAGTAAGTCACCTAAAAAGAGTCTCTTGTTTTCAAAAATGCCTTCTAGAAAGTAAAGCTTATTTTAGGAACTATTTTATAAAAAATTGCTATTGATTTCGCTTGCACGATCGAAAAGAAGATTTTTCAATTTTTCAATTTTTAGAAGATTTTATTTCTACATTTTTAGATGCGTTGCTGTAGAATTGTTTACATTTTGCCTATTTTAAGGCGATTGATTTATATAACAAAACTTCAAATCTGTAATCGAGAGGACGATGCGAAGGGGTCTGACGCTTGATGTTCTGAATGTTGTCAGTGCTCGGTGATCGGTACAGGAATGGTAGTTGAAGACAGTGTTAATGTCGTTTAGCGTATCTCTTCATAGGTTTTTTTCGATCATAGCGCCTAATTCAGAAATAAACAATGGTTTATTACATTTGTTATTCTTCATTTTAACGAGAATAACGAACAAATTATTTGAACTTGGTCAATAATAAAAATTCATATGAAATGCTTGTTTGCATCAAGTGCACTATTAAAAAGCGTTCGCAATGCGATAAATGTGTTCAGTTGAAGTATTATCTTTGTGGATTATTGATGCGCCGTTAGATGTCAATCGACATACAATTAAAGCCTAGGGGCATGAGTAAATGTTTTCTTTGGTGATTTGGATAAGGACGCGTCAACCGTTAGGTCATAATGCACCACTCTAGCAGGGACCTAGGGGGGGGGGGAGGGCATGGAGCACCACGGGTAGGGGAGCGGTGACCAGTTCTCGAGTCGGGCAGGAGGTGTTTCTCATCGTCGTGTATGTCTTTCATTGTCCGGTGGGTTGTCAGGACGGGGAAGGTCGTCAACGAGGAAGTTCCCGCGACTCGATTCAGAGCTCGCTTCTAGTTTCGGGGAGTAATATACTCCGCTCTTATACTAGCTGACGTTTGCGAGGTGGACTTTTTCTCTTGAATCGCCTTTTACGATTAGCAGAGCCAATGCTCTGGGCCAAATTCTACCCCGGACCCAGACGGGGAACTATATCAAATTAACATCAAAACCAAGCGAATGGACGAGTACTAAACTTGAAGATAGACGATGTTTGGTTTGCGATATAAACATAAAACAACTCTTTCAATGAAATGATTAGATTGACATCAATAGTGTTAGTTGACCACTATCAATGTAGACTACTTAGATGTTATCTCAAGGGGGAAACGACTACAGTTCGACGACGACGTGAGAAATTAGGGCGCTTCAACCGGTTAGGTCATATTGCGCCGCCTGTGATAGTACACGTTTAAGTACTGTGCTTGTTAGATGCATCCTGCATGGTTAGAACTAGCCACGAGTAAAGGGGGTTCTCACGTCGCGGTGGTCATCGTCTTTGTCAGCGTTCGTGGTGTCATTGTCGTCGGGGAGGTCGTCAAGGGAATGAAAAGATTGCCTTTAGTTTCGTGGATTTGTTTTTTTTGGTTTATTTGGATTAAGGACGCGTCAACCGTTAGGTCATAATGCACCACTCTAGCCTAAGGGGGGGGGGGAGGAGGGGCCTATGCTGGTCAGAACCAGCCACGGGTAAGGGGAGGAAGGGGGGTTTCTCACGTCGCGGTCGTCATCGTCTTCGTCATCGTTCGTTGTGTCACTGTCATCGTCGCCGGGGGGTCGTCAAGGGAAGGGGGCAAGGTCCCCGACGACGATTGCCAGAGCTCGCCTCTAGTTTCGGGGAGTAAGATACTCCGCTCTTTCTAGCTGATGTTTGCGAGGTAGACTTTTTCTCTTGAATCGCCTTTTACGATTAGCAGAGCCATGCTCTGGGCCTATTCTACCCCGGGCCCAGACGGTCTTTGATTACTGTCTTAAGGGCACTTCACGGCCAGAATGAAAAGTGCCTTCTTAAAGGGGTATTCAACCGCTACACTCAAAAAAATATGTTTTATTCAGTCTAGCTAGTTATGAATTTTGAAATTAACAAAAAAAATTATTGGGTCCACATTGACCCCCCAAAAATGTCAAACTTGGTATTTTTCGAGCTAGGTCCCATCGGCAAAAATCTCCCATAAGAAATAACATGGGGACGATCTTTAAGCCCCGTGACCTTGGAGGATTTTCATTCAAAAAAATACTGGCCATTGTTGACGTACTCTACAGCCTTTTCTGTAAATCCTTTATATTTTGTATTGTAATTTGGGCCAGTGGTTCAGTCAAAATATGCAGATTAAGTAGCAAGAAGGGGTGTGATTTTGAAATGCATATTTTTGCGTGTTTGAGAGTATATTTGTGCCCAGTTTTAAGACACGATGTTACAAAGGGCCATTTTAGATTGGTATGGTGCTCTAGTATCTATGTAGAACAAAAAAGATGCAGGTTAAAGCAGATTTAAGAAATTTCCCAAAACGCCAATTTTTGCTATTTTCTGGAACAAAAAATTGAAAAATTGATATAAAATCACAGTTACAAGATATAATTTTTAAACGGTAATTTTAGTGTAGTATTGTGCTGTAGATTATGAGGTAAAAAATATTTTTTTGGTTTAATAGCCCCTTTAAGACAGTAATCAAAGAGTGCCTCGTCCGCGGAGTAGGCCTATATTACGGTATTTGGTAACACCTACCACCACTGCCTCCTAGATGTTGCTCGGACGAGGAGCCACGAGCAACATCTTGGAGGCAGTGCCTACCACATCTCTCCGGCGGCGGATGCGAGGGCGGTGATCTTGTACCGGGGGTTCTTGGCTTGTAGCGCCAAGTAGAAGCAGATATATCCGTTGATCCCGCGCTTCTTGCGGGGACCCTCCTTCTTGCAGTTCGCGCGCTTCCGGTTACTACGCAAGGGAAAGCATTATATCAAGTTGAGTAAAGTATTTTATTTCCCAATAATAAAACAGAACACAGCAAGTAAAAACACTGAACACTATGTTAGGCCTCTACATACATTCGTACATAGCCTACGTGATACTTTTTTTTACCTGCCCATAGGGCAGGAAGGCTAATGCAGGGCACAAACAAAGTTGGTTCCAGCAAACGGACAAATCGTTAACATTAGGACCTAGGGCCTAGGCCTTCATGTGTTTGTACATGTGTGTTGTTGTTAGTCCTTAGTTCATGCAACAATCTGTAAGTTATAGGGCTAGACGTAATGTTTTTTAGGGTGCGTCAATCATAAGTTAATCTTAAAACAGTTTTCGGATTTAAATATTAGTAAGATTTAACACGCTAAATAGTTTTCTTTATAGAAACGTAAGTTTCTCGAGACAACTAAAACTCTCAAAATTTGGTTGTAGGCCCTAAAAAAATATTGTTTCAAAATCGTAATGTCCCTACCCACCATCGACGAACGAACAATAACCAACTAGAGACCGGCATATTTAAGTAGAAAACACCGATCAATCAAGCTGGACACGATTCCACCCTCGGACAGCGCCAGAATCAACAAAGCAAATTTCGAATAACCTTACTATTTATTAGGCCTATGTGCCTCGTTGCTAAAACGGCTCCGAAGTCACCGCTTACACATTCCTAAGCCTGATGGACTTCAGTCCACATCAGAAGTTAAAACAAACTTCTGACTAGAGCGGGAATCGAGCCCTGGACCTTCTGCATTGGAAGCAGTCTCTAACCAGAAGGCAACGAGCCACACACACATAATTACAGTTTGTCCAAATAAAATAACTAGAACAAATCTAAATAAGCAAACGTTGAAAGTATTACCTTACAGCAGGCATTCCAAGTTTTTATTTAATACTTTATAGTTTTAAAAATGTATCTGTCAAAATAGAATACTTTTGAGTGATGTTTATTGATGATTTCTATGACAACAAGTGACTACGTAATATACAGTACAACACAGATTTTTATTGTTTGAAAAACTTCGAGATAAAGTCGAAATATTATTATTTCCAAGGTCTATTAATTCAAGGTCTCCTAAATTTCTACCCGTACGCCAGGGATTCTATTCTAAGATTTGCTTAAGCCCTACGTACAGGACAATGATTTGTTGTTATATATTTTTTAAACGTAACTGGATAAGTCCAAATAAAATATTACCTTTTATAATAATTTTATTTGATGTGTCTTTAAAAAAAGTTCTGGCATTTTTATAGAAGTAGCCTCTTAGAAACAGAATATCAATTACAATAAATTTACATATAAAACATACATTTAAATTTTATCAAAAACATAAATAAAAAATAAAAATATTAGAAAGTAGGCCTAGTATGATTACCTTTATAAAGTGTGGGCTCATTTAAACTTGTACTGTGCGTTTAGATGTTTTGGCAGTTGGGTTTGGTCAAGTCGCGTAGGGAAAAGAAGATCGTTTTAATATTGCACTAAAAGATGGATATTGTTGTTGTCTAAATTCATTTAAGGTGTCTGGATTTTCATTGAAAGGTAATTTGAACACGGCATAAATGAAAAATTGTCTGGACCGGCACCTCCACCAATACAGTATATAAATACTGGACCGGCACCTCCACCAATACAGTATATAAATCCTAGACCGGCACCTCCACCAATACAGTATATAAATCCTGGACCGGCACCTCCACCAATACAGTATATTATAAATCCTGGACCGGCACCTCCACCATCACACCGAAGATTTTGTCTTTGCTACCCGGAAATCGGGTACCTTTTTACTGTAGGGTCGGCCCCAAAACACCCGACCCGAGCCGAAATTTCGGGTACCCGCACCCCTCTCATTATAACCTTGCCACAATGCTGCTCCATGGTAAGCCCTACATTACGTTACGAATACATTATTAAATCAACATAACTTCATTATGATAAAGAAGTTATAGGTACCAAGGGCGTCAAACTTCCATCCACCTAACTAGAAGAAACGCAGCGTTATCTTCACAATCGAGTGGCCGAGTTCCAAGCTAAACACGGCATTCTTTATAGAGAGCCGCCAACAAAAGCTGCGACATAAATTAGACAGCGTTGTCAAACCTCCAAGATGGCTCGTTATAATATTATGTAACAGCCGCCCACATTGGATGCACTGAAATACCCGGTCAGTTGTAAAAACACGTGCAGCCTCGGGTTAGTGCACTATAGTCTAGTACTACGCGCTAGAACCTAATCACATATAGACTGCGGCGGTTGTGTAGGTTTTTCAGGAGTTACCACCTACGAAACAAGGTACAGTATTTACTAGGAAAACGCTTAAGTCCCGCCGCGTTGTTGGATGAGCGTAATTGGTGCATTGAGCTGCCATGTGTTATGCGGATTTTCTGTTCTGTGAAAAAATCATTACTAAGTTGAAGATTTTTTTTTAAATTATTTAAAAATAAATAAAAAATAAACTTTAATTTTTAATTTTTTTAATTAATCGTAATTTTAAAAAAGAAAAAAATCGTAAAATTTCGATTTTCATAAGAAATAATTATTTGATTGTGCTCAAATTTCACACGAATATATCGATTCATAAAATTAAGGTTCTGTTAAAAAATCATTACAATCGGATAAAACATGTAGGTGTTATAAGTCAAAGAATTGTTTTAAAAAAGAAAAACCACGTAAAATTGCGATTTTCATGAGAAATAATTTTTCGATTGCGCTTAAATTTTCCACGAATATATAAATTCATAAAATAAAGGTCCTGTGAAAAAATCATTACAATCGGACAAAGCGTGTAGGTATTATAAATCGAAGAAATTTTTTCAAATCGAAAAAAATCGTAAAATTGCGATTTTTATGAGAAATTTTTTTTCGATTGCGCTCAAAAACGTGGCAGTTCTAAGTTCAGAGATTTCGAAGGTCTCATACAGACAACCAAGTATAATAAACTGCTGACCAATACATTTCTCACGAGAAACGTATCAACGCACAAGAAACAAACTCAAGCTGACCACCTAGGCCTTGTACACTAATATGTTCTGAAAACATCACTAATATTTCAAAGTACATAATAACATTATCGCTCTAAGAATATAGAACGCCCTAGATGTAGAATCACTAACTTATACTGTACAACACAATACATAACAATGTACAACTATCCATTTACTATTTACATGCGATGGGCGCTCCAACCGTGACTCATCATCATTATAACTAGGAAAACGCTTAAGTCCCGCCGCGTTGTTGGATGAGCGTAATTGGTGCATTGAGCTGCCATGTGTTATGCGGATTTTCTGTTCTGTGAAAAAATCATTACTAAGTTGAAGATTTTTTTTTTAATTATTTAAAATAAATCGTAAAATTTCGATTTTCATAAGAAATAATTATTTGATTGTGCTCAAATTTCACACGAATATATCGATTCATAAAATTAAGGTTCTGTTAAAAAATCATTACAATCGGATAAAGCATGTAGGTGTTATAAGTCAAAGAATTGTTTTAAAAAAGAAAAACCACGTAAAATTGCGATTTTCATGAGAAATAATTTTTCGATTGCGCTTAAATTTTCCACGAATATATAAATTCATAAAATAAAGGTCCTGTGAAAAAATCATTACAATCGGACAAAGCGTGTAGGTATTATAAATCGAAGAAATTTTTTCAAATTCGAAAAAAATCGTAAAACAGCGATTTTTATGAGAATTTTTTTTTCTATTGCGCTCAAAAACGTGGCAGTTCTAAGTTCAGAGATTTCGAAGGTCTCAATAAAATTTCATCGCAATCGGAGTATCGGTTTAGCCGGAATCGTGCTAACAAACAGACAAAAATACAAAAAAAAAAAAGAAAAAAAAAAAAAAACATTCCGGATTTTTTTCTCCAGTGTAGTGAAATGGAATCTTCGCTTCGCTCGCTACGCTCATCCAACAATGGGATACTTTTGTCATTTAAACACAATATAGTTATTACTAGGAAAACGCTTAAGTTCCGCCGCGTTGTTGGATGAGCGTAATTGGTGCATTGAGCTGCCATGTGTTATGTGAATTTTCTGTTCTGTGAAAAAATCATTACTAAGTTGATGATTTTTTTAAAAATAATTTAAAATAAATAAAAAATAAACTTTAATTTTTAATTTTTTAATTAATCGTAATTTTAAAAAAGAAAAAAATCGTAAAATTTCGATTTCCATAAGAAATAATTATTCGATTGTGTTCAAATTTTACACGAATATATGAATTCATAAAATTAAGGTTCTGTGAAAAAATCATTACAATCGGATAAAGAATGTAGGTGTTATTTGTCAAAGAATTGTTTTAAAAAAGAAAAACCCCGTAAAATTGCAATTTTTATGAGAAATAATTATTTGATTGCGCTTAAATTTTCCACGAATATATAAATTCATAAAATAAAGGTTCTGTTAAAAAATCATTACAATCGGACAAAGCGTGTAGGTATTATAAATCGAAGAAATTTTTAAAAATCGAAAAAAATCGTAAAATTGCGATTTTTATGGGAATTTTTTTTTCGATTGTGCTCAAAAACGTGGCAGTTCTAAGTTCAGAGATTTCGAAGGTCTCAATAAAATTTCATCGCAATCGGAGTATCGGTTTAGCCGGAATCGTGCTAACAAACAGACAAAAATACCAAAAAAAAAAAAAAGAAAGAAAAAAAAAACATTCCGGATTTTTTTCTCCAGTGTAGTGAAATGGAATCTTCGCTTCGCTCACTACGCTCGCTACGCTCATCCAATTATTATTTACTACATTTCAGAAATTAAGAAAGTCCGCTCCAACCGGGAATCGAACCACGGATCTCCCGCATTCCAAGCAGGCGTCTAAACCACTAGACCATCAGGACGGGTACATTATAAGCTCAGAATTGTAGCTGCATTATAACCAAATCGAGAAATAGTTATTATTGATTACAGAAAAATATCTGAATGCCAAATGGTATGAGCTTTAGAGGTTGCGTTCAAAGAAAAGGCTGTGAATCGTAGAACAAATTTATATCTATGATTTAATGCGATTCAATTTTTAGTTCATTTAATTCCGGATTTGTTGACATACATTTCATTTGTATTCTTGCTATATTATCTTGTTAGAGTCAGATATTTATTTATATGATTTAAATTGACACGATAGTACGAACTGCAGCAGGAGTGATTTATTAATGTGTTTCGTAAGCTTTTCACGCGATTTAAGTGTGTGCAATTAGGCCTACTTGTTACCGGCAGGTAGCCTACTCCTTTCGAAAAGTACCAAGGGGACCAACGACTTTACGTCCCATCCGAAAGGACGGTGTAACCTTGACAGTCATATAGGTTCCTCCACTAACCCAGACTGCCGAGCAGACGTCGAGGAGAACAAAGCCGTTACACTAGCTCTCGTACCCTCCGTCTGTTCTAACCAGCGGTATACGTGTGTCTCAGGGCAGAGCGGTCACCCACTCTCCCACTGACCACGCCCGAAGGTTGCTTAACTTCGGTGTTCGAGTGGGAACTGGCTAAGCGACCGCGGGTAAACCGCTGGTTGACTTGAAAAACAAATACGGCCCACAACAGACTCCTACTTTTTGAAGTCTGTTTAAAGCAATTTTTTATCTCTTTACGGCAGTTTACGAGAGAAAAATATGGCTTGGCAAAAACATGGAGGTTAATTTAACACTATATCGACTCTCTGGTGTTAGCTTATCGAGGCTCTCGAGTGCAGCCCGAGTGTAGCCCGAGTGAGCCCGAGTGCAGCCCGAGTGTAGCCCGAGTGCAGTCCGAGTGCAGTCCGAGTTCAACCCGAGTGCAGCCCCCCTGGCGGAGACGGGCAGAAGCTACGGTCACAGTGATAACTTGGCAACAAGTCGAGGCACTGGCTGCAACGAACAAACATGAATTCAAAAACCTTGCTTACTTTATAAATAACACAGTATTGGCGGCTTGATGTTACGACACAGGCCATTGACATCGGAGAGTGATTCCACCCAAAGCAACATTGTCAAGATTAGGCATTCTTGTGTTTGTACGTATACTCTGTAGTACTAGGATTAGACATACTTCTTGCGTTACATTAGTCTATTCACCTTCTTCTCCGGGAGTTACATGTACAATGTGTTCGTCAAGCGGTGGTCAGTGGGAGAGTGGGTGACCGCTCTGCCCTGAAACTCACGCATACCGCTGGTAGAGCAGATGGAGGGTTCGAGAGCTAGTGTAACGGCTTCGTTCTCCTCGACGTCTGCTCGGCAGTCCGGGTTATTGGAGGAACATATAATTATATGGCTGTTAAGGTTACACCGTCCTTTCGGATGGGACGTTAAGCCGTTGGTCCCCTTGGTAATTTTGAAAGGAGTAGGCCACGTGCCTGTACCGGGTTTCCCCTCCACCCTTCCCTATTAAATTTGCTCTAGTGGATTACATTATCCGTTGGAAATAGAGGCAATATAAATAATAACTTAACAAATAAATAAAAAGTTATTCTTTTCTATTCTATTCTAAATCGTTGAGGAATAGTATTTATTGGATGAGCGTTGCGAGCTATAAGTGGAGACATCAAGCTGACTATACCCACGAAAAGTGCTATGGTGAGGTGAGACTATAAAGGGGATCGAGCAGTATAAATAGAGGCACGTGAACACAGAATTTAGCGTTTTAGGTTTTTGATGCTATATCCGTACACACGTGTTTTTTAACGCTACAAAATCCTCGTTTTACTAGAAATAAGATTTCCACAAACCTTTCGAGAATTACCTTAGCATTGTATTACAATGTTTTCAGTGTTTTAAATTAATTGAATAAATAAATTAAAGTACCTAGCATTGTTATCCATTAGGAGTGTAAGAAAAACCTTACATTTCGAGGTTTTATGGAGAAAAACAATGATGCTACAAAACGCAAAAATTGTTAAGTTTGAAGAAAAAATCTAAATTTTCATAATAAATTACACTTTTCCTTGTAAAATATCCTTTGGACATTTTTTCCAACTATCCTCAAATAATAACGTTTATGGTTTCTCACCAGAAATGGGAAAAATTGTCCATGAACAAGTTTCCTATGCAAAACATTGTTTACTCTCTTTCTAACGTGTCACTCGGTAAGATGATTGGACCCCAACGAAAGACTGTACCGTCTTATTAAGAACGGGCTCATCAGAGGCAGCAGACTCATCGTTTATAGATACCTGTCACTTTAGAGCGCAAAAACGATGGGTATTTAATCACATGTGTCTGTTTTCCCCGGAGGTTCTTGAACTCTGATATAATCGTGCGGCTATCTAGATTCTAGACCATGTGATGGACACTACTTGGCCAGCACACAAGCCCACCTTATGGGCTGGACACATGTGACCGGCGTTAACACGATACGACGACGTAAATTAACGCTGTTAGGCAGGAATAGGCTACGTGCCTGTATTAATGTGTCGTACTAGTTAATATACGTTGTTTGATCAAGCTCGGGTAGGGGAGTCCCCAAAATAGGAAGCGAAGCTGCATAATCAACTTATTATCCAAGAAGAACGCACAAATACAATTATATTTTGCATTGAAGTCTTCGGTGGAGGTGCCGAGTACAGAAAATTACACTTAGAAAATTAAAGTACCGCCCACTTTGACCCCAAGGGTCCCCAGAACATTCTGCATCCTCCTTGCTGAAGGGCGATGAGCACAAACAACGCGTCAGGCGGATGTGGTGTTCGGTTTTATCGTGAGACGTGACACACACCACATGTACGGACGGACAGACAGAAAAGAGATTCTTAAAGGGAAGCTTTTCTTTCTAAGAAGGTGGTACAACGAAGTTACATCTACTTGGTTACTCAATCCAAAACGTGACGTATTCTTTTACGGTGATATTTATAAGATGCAGAACACCAAGTTCAAATTAATATGAGGGAGGCAACCATTGAAACACATTTAGTTGGGGATGCCGTTGGCGGCAATAAAACTCATGGCCGTTTTATTGAACTGATAGTACTTACGGAAATAAGTCCAAATGGCAAACATCCCCGACAAAGAATTGTAACGCATAAGAAGTATAGGTAATCGCTATACTGAAGCGATATCCTCGATTGAATCCTCTTAAACAGACCTTGGACACCCACCCCTTCACTTCACAGTACCCCAACTCCCTAATCACCTAGTCATCAGTAGGCTCAATTCCCCCCCTATGGTATACAATTGATGTGTACCATGCATCTAAAGAAAAAGGGATTTTGTATGACGTCCAGATACAAAATGTTTGGTTGTCAGGTGGATGTGATGAAGTTGTTGTTGTTGTTGTTGTTGTTGTTGTTGTTGTTGGAAATGATGATGATGATGATGATGATGATGATGATGATGATGATAATGTTGTAGCTAATAGGTGTTGTGTGTTTGTTTGTTCACAGTCTCAAGTCGGCTCCCCGTCGGAAGGACAACTCCACAGAGGTGACATCATCAAGAAGATCGGCGACTACGACTCACGAGATCTGAGACACGAGGATGCGCAGAACCTCTTCAAGAACGCAGGAAACACAATCTCACTAGTCGTACAGAGGTGAGAACCAGATCGTGGTCACTGTCAGAATCTAGTGCCGGAGAATAGGCTTAAATTGGTCAGTTTTAAAAACCCTTTTTGCCTGGCTCGTCCCAATCCCCCAACCCCTCCCAATACCATTGACGACCACCCCGACTACGATGACAATGGCAAAGACGATGACGACCACGACGTGAGAACCCCTTCCAACATTTTCTCCCTCTGCCTGTGGCTGGTTGTTCTAGCATGGAACTCCTCCTAACATCCCAAAGGCTGGCCTTCGCTTGATAGTGCAACTGCAAAGAACTTGGGTGGAAAGATTTGGTAGTCGAATCCGACTGGTAAATGTTTTGCCTTTGGAATGAAAGAAAAGTGGTAAAATACAGATCCCTGTAACAATCCCTGTTCTTTAAACACTTTTCATTACGTTAAAACACGAATTAAGGTTGCTATGAGTCTTCCTGGATAATTGTGATGCAAAATCATCTAGATAGCGCTCACAAGAGTGTAATAAAATTGGTCACATTTTCTCTACTTCATCGTCTTCCAGATAATATGGGCCTAGTTTTTGTACTAGCGAAACATTCTCTAATGTTGGTTAGCTTGGTAATAACGTCGTATCCATTGCTACCCAGATAACCTGTCGAATCAAATGGTATTGGTGATAGTTATGCTGGGTTCAACTTAAAAATAAATAGATTTACCCCTTGTGATAAGTATTTTAAATAGTAAACCATGGAGCAGATATTGTGTAATGACATTATTCACCAGTACAATAATCTACTATAATATTTGCACACTGTAAAACAACAGCTGTCAGAGACAAAATAAATGCCTTGGCAATAGTATAACCAACAAAAGTTCAACACACTTTAGCTGGCAGGAGAAAAATAGAGTGGGTGTCATTTTCTGATTCACCAAGGAGCAGTACACGGGTAATATATAATACGCTCACGCACTTTCACCAACAGTTGGCAACACTGCTCTGCTCAAAGATTTGGGGCGTGACTGAGTTGGCAACACTGGCTGTGAGAGAGTCATGCTGTAACAATGGTTGTTAATTTACACCTGCATATTCCTCATTTTTACTTCATCACCTGTTTCCTTACAACGCGGTTACTATAGTCAGTCGTGAAACTTAAGATTTTTGCTTCTTCGCGCACTAAAAAGTGAAGTACCTGCTTGCTAAGTTGTTATAGGTTAGTTGAGGTTATGCAACGCTGGAGCTGTACCAACAGCTTGCCAAACTTACGGGTTGCCTGCATTCACGATTGACGGATATTAATGATGCAGATTTGTTGGGAGGTCCTCAAAGATATGCACATGTCTATGTTGGCAACTCTTCACAATGCAAGTGTTAGAACACAGCCTTGGTTATGAAAATACCCCATAAACAAATACACAATACCAAGAATTACGTCTCACATTATTTCGAGAACAATAGTTTGTACGGCGGGAGGGTAACGGATGGATTATAAAGTCGCTAGGGCAAAACGTGAATACAAATCCGCTGGTGACTCACTTGGCAACGTTGCAATTGTTAAGTGTCACATCTGGCAACATCGCAAGGTGAGATGGTCAAGCGACGATGTCAACAAAAACAAGTAGGAAAACCGGGTGATTTCACAGCCTCTAAGCAATCCGCTCTGGTTGATTTTCCTCTTGGAGGTCGGGTTTCGATTTACAGATGACTACTATCCATCTGTGTTCTCATGGACATACTTGAAGCATTCCCCTCTAGGCGTCACCTCATTGTCTTGGCTTTTCTAACGATTACTCACGACAACTTAGACATAATCGACGATGAGGTTGACTCCAAAATTAAAAGAAAGGGTTTTTTAGACGTTGACAATTGTCTTCTGAGTTCTATTTGTGTCTAAAGGACCAGTAAGTTCTCAAATATTTCTTATTCAATTTAGAGTCAAAATAAAATAATAATACCATCTTCGCAGATTTAATAGTGCTTCAGAACCTAAACTTAAAATGAAAGGCCACTTCTTACCTAAATAACGAGTCAAATTAATTGGTAGACAATTATTGAAGATAAAAATATTGTTAATTTGATCAGATTTTGCAACAAATGTTAGAAAGTATCGACGTATTGAGTCGAGTTAGACCTTAGACTGAAGATTGTCATTAATTGTTCAGGGGGAAAACATCTGTGTTGATTCGATCGGCTGTGTTTCAGATCTTAATAGAAATCAGTAACAACAACATGTAACATGGTGTAAAGTGTGATACAAGTTCAATGTTAGAAGTCATAATAATGTCGGGTGGTCTCCTATTAAATTGTGACTAGAATTAAACATCAAATTTCACCAATACCCATCTTCAATCCCGTCAAAATCACTCCGCGGAATAGGTATACAGTATAACACTGTTTATGGTCATAAAACTTATCAAGGGATGGTTCAGACAATTTGTCGAAGGTGCAGTTTCTTGCCCTTGTGGTACGCTAAGTTCAAAGAAAGTCGAAGAAACATGAATGAAAAGTTTTCTGAATTAAAGAGGGCCTTATTTAAAACAGAAAAAATGGTAATTTTTTGCGGTACGAAACGGTACAAATATGATTTTTTCGAGTTTGGTATCATCTGGCAAAAAAATTGTACACACTCTTATTTCAGAAATCTATTTGTCCTTACAGCTGACGTTAAAGCTAAATGTGTTAAGAAACTTTATCCAGAAAACCAATTCACAAAATTTAATTTTGCACTAGATGTGCTGGCTACACTATTGTCAAAAACAACATAATATGGCCGAAAGTGAGGTAATGTCCCGACCAAAAACAAATTTTTTTCCCCGCTGTTATTAAAGGTACTCTTTTATTCAGCCAACTTTCATGGACTCAGTCTTAATCTAAGGTTTTGACCCTAGGGTGATTACAACAGCCTTAAGGTGCGGAGCAACAGGTGCTGACGATGTCTGTGTTGTTTCAGAGACCAAGCCCAGACGTTCAGCACCTCGAGTAGTCGCAGCAACTCCGTGGTACCCGCCGTACCCAGCCCGCTAACGATGAACCCCCCGGTCAAGGGTGGAGTCGCCACCCCCTTCGCGATGGCCTCCCACACCCCCAAGCCGAGCAGCCTGTGCGCCCCCCAGAACCGCAACGTGCGGGCCAAGTCGCCCGTCGTCTTCCCCCCGCCCCTCCCCGACGAGGTGGACGAGCCCCAGTACGTCCAGCAACCCGCGTACCAGGCGCCGCACTACCAACCTCCGCAGTTCAACAGACCGACGCCGTCCCCCTTCGGTTCGACCAACACGCCGTCCCCGAGGCCGCTCTCCGTCAGCAACCTCGCCGCGCCGGCGTCGAGGATGATTCGGGCGAACTCGCCGGTCGTGTTTCCGCCGCCTCTACCCGACGAAGTGCAGGAGATTCAATATGTGCCGGCAGGTGTCACGCAGATGCAACAGTTGCCGTTCACGCAGTTCAGATCGACGCCGATAGATGTCGTTGCCAACCACTTACACGACGGAGACGACGCGGCGATTTCAAACCAGGTAGGTCCACACGTTAAAGCTACGCCACGGGTTAAATAAACACAAGTTCGCTATTTTAATTCAATACACACAATATCAATTACCTAACATAACTTTTTGTTAAGGATTTTTTAAATTAAGTCCCTTTCATATAAGTTTAGAGAAATTTCGCATGTCACATAACATGCTAACTAAAATGAGTTCCAAAACTCGTGTTTCATTATTTCTAGGAGTAAACTTAAATAAGTATCGAGTATCGACAGAAATAGAAAATCACGCTTTAGAATGAATGGGCACAGCATTTTTAGGGCAGTTGGTATATTTGGACTTTTCTAGCAATGACAAATCGAGATAATACAGTTCAGTTACCACCCTCAGATCGAAATAATTCTTATTACTTGTTTATCTTACTTGCATGGCTCCCTAATCAATTCAAGACAGTTTTCACTCTCCACAAAATCCATATACTGTTTACTTTTGGTCATGGTTAACTTATTTGTTGCTACCAAACGGGAATTGGACCATAATAATCACAAAACAAATCATTTATGAAGATAGGCAACAGTTTTCCATACGAAATTAATATTATTCGATCAAAGGAACAATCTATAAAGTGAAAAAGTATAAACGCACACTTTAGGTTCAATTGGTGACTTTCTCGTTCAACTTCTTCCAGTTGACTGATTGGCTGCTATAGCCTATCCGATGCTGGCCACCCATGCCACATCTGTTGTACTTCAATATTATCGAAACATAGCAATTCAATTAATTTTAATTAGATATTATATAAGTAATTGCGATACTTTTTGAAATCTTGAATTCAGTTGTCAATGGTTAAAACTACTTTGTTGTTAGATTTGTCTATCAAATCAATATAAAATCTAATTTAAATCTTCCTCCGTCTACACAAAGTCTACATACATCGTCAAGAGAGTAATGTCCGTCGTAGACGACAGTCGGATCGAGGTCGAACATCCGTCTTACAGAACGATCTAAATAGACGAGTCTGGCATTGCGAGACTCAAAACAGTTCGCTCAAATTGTTTATCCTGCTCTCACATCCGGTTTCACTCTGGCCAATCAAAACTAAGGAAAACATTTGAACAGATTTTAGCGCTTGAGGTCACAAAAACAACCTTTATAATGGTTTATCTATGACATTAAAACACAATATAAGTTATATCAAGAAACTAGTAACAATGATTGTGATTGGGCAATCAGAGCTGAATGTATCTGCAGATATCAGAGTTGAATGTATCTGGAGATAGCACAGCTGAAACTATCTGGAGATATCAGAGCTGAAACTATCTGGAGATATCAGAGCTGAAACTATCTGGAGATATCAGAGCTGAACTATCTGGATATCCAGAGCTGAACTATCTGGAGATATCAGAGCTAATGTCTCGGCCTAGATCGAAGCAAGGTAATCAGAGTTTTGTTGTTGGCGGCCGCCCAGCCCCCCCCCCCTCCCTCCCCTCATACAAGACGCGTGAAAACACGTGTTGCCGAGCTAATAAATCCCAGTACGTGCTCAACTCTGGCGTGGCAAACAGGGGAAATAAATAGAAATTGGGCCAATGAGTCGAGTCCATTCCGTGCACCGTAGATTGTAGGGGTGACCAGTCAGTGGGTGGAGGACTTGCGAACTTTCCATCTAGAAATTTGCGCACCTGGTCAAAGTCAGTGTTTATATGAAATTAGGGTTTTAATGCCAATGTATTCTTACTATGGGCAGTCAAAAGTATGATTCACATTTAAACTTGTTTTTATAGGCAAGAGAAAAATAAAAGTCGCCACGTACATAATTGAGTAACGAAGCTTACTTCCTCCTTGGAAGAGCGTGTAACTCATTAATGATTGTTTACTGAGGGCGAATAATCTTGGGTTAAGCGCCTAAAATACTAATACTAACTCAGCAGCATAAGATAGAATATAGCTAACCAGACACCTATAGCAACACATGAATGTAAAAACGTGGGCGTATCCTGGGCCTGCCAGGTAATTGTAAATAATGTAATTTGATATGCCACGTGGTATTGACAGTGGCATGCAGTACTCTGCCGCTGGAAGGTGCATCACTCTAGCGTCTTGCTAGTCAAAGATATCTTGGACATATTGGGTTTCTTTAAGTGTTGCGTGCGATATCTATAGATCATATTTGCATATCGGCTGTTATAATTCACATTTTGATCTTATCTTGAAACACGATATTTTTTAGTTAAAAATTACTCCCACTTAAATGTTTAATCTTCTAAAGGAAAGTATTGCGCCCTTGAGATTCAGAAAGTCTTCATAAATATACTACAGTTTTAGGTTGTTTCAGGAAGCATAAACTGAGAAGAAGTTGACATAAGATGGTTTTAGACAGTGTATGAGTTTTGACGAAATCAAACTTTCCTATGTACTTATTTCGATTGAAAAACGTTTTCTAGCTTCGAGTAATACTCACAGTGCAACTATGAATATACTGTAGTCTCTTCGCAAACGCTTTCAGTCACGTTTGATGAGCTTTTGGTTGACATATTTCGTAATGACTATAGTTTTTATCGTGGATCTCTACTTTGCAATTTCATTTAAAATTATTTGCTAACCAGAAAGCAATTTTAAAAGTAGTATAGTTGCTACCATACCCATTAACATAGAATCGGTCCAAATATTCCAAAAATTTTCGCATGAAAAATTGAAAAAGTAGAAAGTATGATCTGCATGAGAAATATTTTTCGATTTTATAAAAAATTTGGCAAACCTAAGTTCAGAGATTTCAAAGGTCCCTCAATTCATCAGATTGCATATTATGCACTTGCGGTAGAGAGCGAAAACAGTAAAAACGACTATTTTTTGGGTAGTAAGTGAAGTTAAGTCTTGTTTCGCTCAGTCAACATATGATAAAATTATTGGGTACATAATTTGGTTGATTTGAACATGCGGCTGTCTTCTGCAATACTTACGCAACAATGAAAATTAGCACCCAGACAAGTCGGTTGGGTTTAGAAGATTTGTTTCCATTTTCGGATCATTCCCGAACCATCTGTTGTAGCTATTAGTACGCAGTTGAACACTTTACAGCATGAAAGTGATTCTGCAAAGTGCAGGCAGATCTAGTTGCAGTTAAATGTCATCCGCGTGTAAACCAATTACCTAGGAATGGCGACAACGCTCGTCTGTCCTGAGAGTGGGAGTTGAGGCAAGACACACTTGCTTGCGCCCTAGAAATATACAGAGTCCTGGCTCCCAGCCAATAACAGGCCGGCTGTTGCGAAGCAGGGCGCTCGCTCGCGAATCTTGGGTGATGTTCGCAGCATAGTTTGTTATCAACTATTAAAAGTTCTGATTTATAATTGTGTTCAGGTACAGACACTATATTATAATACATATTTAAAAAAATTAAAATAGTATTTTAATCTTTGAGTAGGCCCTATTTACTTCGGGGACTTAACAATCCTCAATGGGCAATGTTATAAGTCTTCTCCTTTTTTTTCTTTAATTTGTACACGTTATAAAAATTACAGAATGAGACAGAAAAGCAGGCCTATTGTAGCTCATTCACCGCAATGATCCTGTTCCATTCTTAACACTTATAAAATAATAAAATAACATACATTCTCTCATAAAAGAATGATAATGATAATGATAACAGCGCGTTTCAATTGATAGAATAGTACGAGCCAAAAAACATAATTGTAAATGTTACAAGACGAATAGGAAATACTTTTTGTATAATGTGATAGAATATATTGAATGCCAGAAAAAGATGGAAAATAACTTCGAAATATTTGATGAGTATTGAAATCTATCAATAAAAATATGGCTAATATGCCATCTAAAGAGTCAAGAGGCTATACCAATAAATAAGTTTTTGAGAGAGTATAATATTATGATGTATGTTTGTATGAAGAGAGTTTACTAAAACCTTAAGATCTTAAATAAAGTTTTACTAAGGTAGATATGAAATTCTAAGATTGGTACAATTGACAGCGATGATTAGAAACTTGCTTATTAGCTTTCCAATTTGGTTGAAATCATACAGCCATAGTGAAGTTAGACTTTCATTTGTGATGCAACTCAAATCTTCTCTACTTTGTCGAAGGCAAGAGTAAGTTTGCCTCGTTGCGACGAACAATAATTAACACAAAATAAGATTCGTAAACCCATATCGCAATCAAGCATCTTGGCAACGTTATTCCAGAGTTATTGGCGGTAACGAATTAGGTCATAAACGAACCATTGAGCAACTTTTCAAAACAAAAAGTATAGTTCAAGTTTAGCGAGACTGGCAGTAATGTTATGACCAAGGCAAGCTGCCAATACACACTAAATGTTGCATCAATTTCACAATGTGCTAAACTTTATGGTAACCTGTATACTGAATAGGTTCAACTCCAACGATTTATTTCTACCCGCTTCACATCGACCACTTTGCCCTTCCGTGCGGGGCTATTCTTTCTCATCACAGTGACTGAGCAAATTTTGAGTGAGAAGGAAGGTGTGGAGAGAAAATGGTTGAAAACTCTAAGAAGAAAGCGATAAATTTAATGAAAAACTAGGAGTAAGAGGAAAATGGCGGTTATTTTATGTCGCAACAGCTTAGGATGGAGACCATAAATAATGTTTTTAACAACATTATTTGATAAATAAAAGGAGAATCTACAGAAATCCAAATGGGATAGAAAATTAATTTTCTAACGTCCTGGGACATCCTAATGTGATTCTTGTTCTGAATCTAGTTCTTGTTCTAGATCTAGGTATCATTCTTATTACTAGATTGCAATTTTCAGATTTATTCTTACCTATATTGTCTTCTTCACAGTTTGTCATATTCTACCTATATTGTCTTCATAATCGCCTAATGAACTTAGTTTGCACTTTCAATTTAATGTTCTTATTATTTTTTCTTGATCGGGCTAGCAACTTATTATGATGACGTCGCACTGAGACCAAGACCAAGCATTAACTAGGTTTGGGTAGTATTCGAAAACGTCCCTATCAAGATAGCCTAGGGTAAAGGATGAAGCTGCGTATCTAAAGTATTGCTTGTCGGTGCTCGGGAGGGGGGGGGGGGGGGGGCTCTTCTAGTTCGAACTCTTGCACTGACAGATGATCCCACACAACATTCGAAACACACTTGACAACAAACGTCTGGAATATCCTCGCTTGTAGCTCGTCCACCCGTCCATTGTTTAACAGTGCTGAACATATTGGCACCAGCCCCTGTGACATGTCACGTGACCAGTACGCCCACTGTTGAGTAACACTGCGCGGTTATTTGTGTCTGTCCTCCACCCACACCGCGCTATTCCCATCCTCCGAGCGACAGTCAGCTGTGGTGGCGTCTTGGTTTAATCAAGCTCACGATGACTGACTTTAGTTAATTACACACTACGTCTTGCATGTCGTAGTAGGGGCATTGTTCTCATAGCAGCGGGAAACTTTGAGCCATTTCCCTTGATACGTTAGAAACATTGCTTACAGTACACCCCACATAATTAATCATAGTATGGATTGCCAAGTCGTCATTTTTCTGTCCGTTTGACCGTCTGTGAGTGTCACGTCTCACGATAAAAACAGAACATGACCTCAGATGGGGATGTGTTCTTGTTGGCATGGTCCTTCATCAAGAGCAATACAAAATGTTTTTAGTGACCCTAGGAGTCAACTAGCTTCACCCAAAAGGGGGGGGGGGTTATACTAACCCGGCACCTCCACCAAAAAACTGATCTTAACGCTAAAGGGAACGAACCCATTATTTTAATTTTGCTTTCTTATTTTTATTCTGATTATAACATAGTTTCTGTCCTTATTTTGTATATTCCAATATCCCAGCTTGTTGCAGGTATCAGTTATACCTTGTGATTTTTTTTATTTTTTTTTTTTACGTCTATCCTATTCAGTTAAAAAACTGATTTACAAAGGAGGACAACTAAATAAATCTAATTACATAGATGCAGACACAACAATGAACTACAGTTAAGTAAATATTTGAAATAACAATGCAATAACAACAACAATGCATTAAAATGAACAATCTTCCATATTAGCATCGACATTATTAAAATGTAATAAGCGTTCACGTAGACGATTGGGGAAGAAACAGCTGTAACTTTGTCATTGCCTAGAGCTAGACAATGCTTACTTTGCAATCAGTATAGCTGTGATTGGCAGGTGGTGTCTTTGATTGGCGAGTCTGCAAGACGCAGGGGTTATTATTCCGAGTAGAGGCTCAGACTATCAGTTTCAGAGAAGAATGATCGTTCAGTCTCTTCTGGGAAGTCGTCTAGTTAGATCGAACACTTTACTAGGCGCTTCTAAGAACATGACGTCCTGTCAGGTGCTGACCGGCTAGAAGCGTGCCAAGACATGGAGCACTTTAGTAAGCAAACACAATCTCGGTAAGAGTGAACCTCTCCAGACATATTTTATAAATAACAATTACTATGTATTGTGTTTTTATGTATTGTGGTTAATAAACATGTGTACTACACTGGAACTGCAGTCTCAACTAAAATCAGCACGAATGTGCGCATGCGTTATACCATAGAAATTGTAGCTAGAACTGCTAACTGCAAATTGCGGGTTGGATTGTTATGGTACTGTGCATGAGAACATTCGTTCAAAAATTGCAGTTGACTGCAGTCCCCATCTAATACCTTCCAATATAAAAGGTTCCGTTTTCGAATCCCTCTTCAGGCAAAATATGTTTAACTTCTAGAATGGATTTGGATGGTGACTTTGTAGCCATCTTAGCAACGATATGGTGACTTTGTAGCCATCTTAGCAACGAAGCGTACAATACATTATATTCAGTTGTTACGAATAACAATGATTCTGGTGTCGCCCTCGGGTGGATTGTGCCAAACTATTTGGTCGCTATATTTACCGATTATCTTTGGTGTCAGGATTGTTTTAGTTTGTTTTTAAGTAAAGTACCTCACTGAAAATCAGTTCTGCGATTGAGTTTTGTATTAACTTGCTGTTAACGTTTATCTTTTTCTTCTTCACCTTTAGTGCAAATATAAAAAGTTATAATACAGGCAATTAATATAATTCAATAAATTATACTATAAATGATGTTACATGAATCTGTATACAACATCCACATCTATCACCACTCATCGCTCAAATAGCCTTAGTTCATTAATATGAGGCGTTAAGCAATATCAAATCAAATCACAACAACCAGAACGAGTAAATACCATGAAATAAAATCAAACATTTGGTGGAGGTGCCGGGTTCTTCAAAGAAGAACAGAAACACTCGTTTTAAGACTTGAAACGTCCCGTGACTGTGGTTTTAAATTAAAACAGGCGATAGATGTGCGTTAATTTGATAAAATATCAAGTATTAAATTGAGAGATTTCGAAGGTTCCCTAAAAATTTCAATCAACGTCGGTGCAGCTGTTTGACATGTATTATTTTTCAACGAAAACCAGAAAAATCATAGTTATGAACGTAATACGGTTTTTATTTATTTATTTGTTTATTTAACGGCTTTCCTCCGTCTAGTTAAAAAACTGATTCACAAAGAAGGACAATAAAAAAGGAATTATAAATAAGTGTTTTGAATTTCGGCCCCGGGCTATCATGAATATTTTTAAAATGGCTTTTCTAAAAACAAATACTTTAATTGATTACTATCAAACTCCCCCAATGGTAGCTAGTTGTCTGCAAAGAGTCCCAAGTATTGCGCGTCTGTTGCAGAGGCTAGAGATGACGTCATTGTGCCTGACCTAGACTAAACAGATAAACAGAAGCCGTCTCAAGAGTTTCCCAAGCGCATGGTGTAAATCACTGATTGCTAGCCCCCCTCGTATTGACACAGAACAGCCGAGACCCACAGACCAACATTCTTTATCACTGACCGAGTTTCTTCAATCCAAGATGGCGCGAACCAATTTCCTAATAAAAAATAACATTATTTTTCGTATGGATCCCTGAAGCGGGGGTTTTGTAAGTTTTTACCGGTGTAACCCTGGTGACTAACTAGCTATTAACTAGGGTGTTTGTAATGGGACTTTCGGGATACTAACAAATATCAGCGGTATTTTTTTTTTATTACTTTTTTATTACAAAAACTTTTGTATTTACAATGTACACATATTATCGAGTTCACAGAAATTTAAAATAATTTTAGGGGAAAAAGGAGAAAAATACAATTAATTACGAAATAAAAAACAAACAAAAATTTGGGGTTCATCATATCGCAAGTTTCCTGAGCGTGAGAATTTAAAAATAACAATTATTAGCCAAAAGGGTGCTTGTCAAAATGTTCCAAAATATTTCCTATGTGAGGTTATAGTAGGAGCATTACTCAATGGTAGGAGCGTAGACTTAGAATCAACTGACGTTAAATCCATGGTAGGAGAATCTATATTAATACAGAAACCTGGCCACAAAGCTTCGCCTGTTGTATAACCCACTGTCTACGAGTCCTTTGAAACTTGTGATAATATTTGGAACCCGTTCAACGTTCGCAGTTATATCGGCCATTTTGGCAAAACCATGGAGAGCATTCATTATTTCAACAAGTCTGTGGAAACTTGCTGTGTTCATTTAACAGCCAAGTTCGCTGTTTAAACCGTGGAACCAATTTTACATACTCAAATGAGAATACTTAACAAAACATGCCAAAGTTAAATTAACTGTGGTATTTCAGCGAGTACTAAAAGCATAACGCAGTATTTCGAAATAGTTAAAGTTTCAACATGCGTAGTTCGTAAAAACGATTGTAAGTTGAAAATAAATCAAATTCATTTTTGCTCCATTCTTTTGTAGACAAATAATTAAACTAAAATTGTACATGTTGTTTAAATTTTGTATCATTTTATTCAAAATCACCATTTTTCTAGGCATATATCGTTTATTGTGTTATTTACTCTTGTTTTAATAATTTACTTACAACTTCTGAGCATAAAAAAAATGTCATCCACTTAGCTGAGGTTATTTTTGGTCAATGTTTGTATTTTTGTAAATAATTTCTGCATGCCAGTAGAATAAAGGTAAAACCTTCCGAAATGTTGCAGGTCAAAAGATATTTTCCTAGCAAAGCAATTAATGTTATTTAATTAATATATTTACCTATTCTATTAAAGTTTCATTTAAAATAGACATTCAATAAATTCAAGGTTGTAGTTTTGTCTCATAGCTTAACAGTCTTTTCTCCAAGAAAAGAAAACAGTATCACATACCGTGCGGCTGAACGCCCTTAGTCTAACAGTAACGTGTACAAACATACAAACAATTATTTTATAGATATTCTGTCCTCGGATATTGTATTAACATAACAATTCATGATACATCCTGAAGACTTTTCTCTATGTAAACAAACAGTGGCATACTCGACTCAATTCATTTGACGAATTTAAAGAATAATTGGCAAGATTGTTAATGATATAACTTGAAAGTATGTGTGGAAATAGGTTTACTCTTCACGGAGGTTGAAGGGAGGTTCAATAGTTAGTGTTATTGTCTATACATAATTTTTATGATTTTTAATAAAATCCAGAAATTAAAAAAATCTAAGTAGTGACTAAACATGATAGGGAAGGTATAATGAACGCGAGAAATATGTGCACAATACATGAACTGTGGAAGGTAATGAATGATGTGTGTCAAGGGACGATTTCTATAGTGATATTGGATGAGTTTAAATAAATGTAACTTCATGAGTTTACACATAAGCCATCAATAAAAAAAGTATGTGAATGTACGCAATGGAATTATTGCAGTTCAAAGGCCGTGGCAACTCTTGCTTGCTCTACCTCCAACTAAAAAACTTTGTGCGCAGTCACACCAAAATAACCAAGTACTAGTCAATGAGAGAGGTGTTGACTGAGGGCGAGAGTGGAGGGGTAGCCTACAGTTATTTTTAAACGACGAGTGAGTCGAACTGAACATGTCGAAAATGCCATGTGTTAGTTTTAGTTTTCTGTAATATATATATTTATTTATTTATTTTTATTTATTTAGGACACATAATATGTATGCAGTACACGTTTGATTATAGTGTATATTATTATTTAGAACAGTTTTCACCGTGTAGTCCATAAATACTTATGTGATAGGTCTAAGATATAATGATAATGCTGTAAGAGCCCTAAAAGTAAATATATGGATGTATGACTCCATTCCTAGTAGTATAAAAATTACATGTTACAAAATTTAGCAATCAAACAAAAGATAACAATAAAGCAATAGTATACAATAGCCATCACAATGTTGTTTTACATAGCAAAGAAGAGTACAATAAATGTGTTAAGAATAGTAAAAGGCGAGTCTAGACTAAAACTTATTTTATGATACGTATTGGATCAGATATTACTAAAGAATTCTTGAAGTCTACACTTAGCTTTTTGTTAATTTTGTGTAAGTTCCGATTTGAATCTATCCAAGCTTGAAATATATTTGATATCTCGTCTTGGGTGAGGTCAGGTCAGGTCAGGTCAGGTTGAGCGCACGTACCCATGTCACAAGTTCATCAAATCTGACTGATTGCAACAGGTTAGGTCCACTGAATTCATTATTTAGAAGACCTTTGCAACAGGTAGCAACGATTACCCACCATCTCGTTTCTAAAAGATATTTACCCTCTTCATTTACTGGCGCTTCAATTATTGGGGTCGGGATTTCTAGCATAATATCTAATCTTCAAGGATGAAATTTACCTTCTATAATGGTTCGGTCTGTTAGTAAGGGATAAGTCTACTTCCCCTTAGCTAAACAAGAGCATCGCCGACCATTGTGGGCCCGGGGTAGGGTTGCCCGTCGTACGAGACAATACTAAATTACCGACGCCAGTTTAGTTATCAAGTGCATGTGTTGTTAAATCATGGTTAAATTTTGTTCCTAAATGCGTTAAACCAACAACTAATAACAGTAAATCTTAAATTTTAACTGCATGGCTTTTCCTGTGCTCGTTGAAAACTTGACAGGCGGTGGAATCACGACGCAGGCAAGGTATTAGAAGGCTGTGACGACGTCATTCAGTGCAACAACAAGTTAATGAGCGAAGACGCAAACAAATCGGTACTGAGCAGTCGTTGAGAGACAGAAGGCTTGTGAGGCAATTGCTTTATATTTAGCGCAGGTGACATTGTGTTGGTACTTGGCTGTACTTGAGTAAACAAACTGCCCAGCAACGTCCAATATATAACCTGCGTGAAGACTTAAGGTAGCTTGGTGGTAACAACTTTAATTAAGTATGTTTTTGCCCTTGCGACGCCATTTAGGATTAATTTAGGATTCATGAACTTACATAATAATTATTTCGGTACACCCCTGTGGCTTGCAGAGAATCACAGTTGACGTTTAAAATGTATTGTTTGTTTGTTAGAATGCAATTCAACGTAGCCCTGTAAAGAAGCTTTGTAAACAAATATATAAAGCATTCAAGTTCAAAAAGCATCATATATCCTATTCATGAGATAAAAATAATGCTTTCAATTAGACCTTTAATTTTTGCCAAATTGTTCACATGCGTAATGACCGCCAACGAAAGGTCAAAAGATCATTCATTCTTATGTGACACATGCTGTACAACAAGTTCTGGTGTGCATTTAGAAAGTGTTGGTACCTGCAGGGTCGATAAAGAAGTTCCCTCTTTATCGACTCTGGTGCCTGTAACCTGCGCAACATGAAAGAACCTAGTTCGCAACGCTTCGTCTGGATAAAAGTAGGCGTAAGAAACAAATGAAAGATAATGGGCACAAGATCGGGAAAATATTCTAGCCTAATCTGGATGTGAGCATAATCAGTCGTCCAAGCAGTGGGTTTTACCGGGAAAATCTTAGCAATATTTAGTCTTCAGAAATAATCCATATCTTTTTTCCTAGAGAACCATTGGATTAATTTATTTTTTTTTTTTGTTTTGGTAAATTTTTCGAAAAGGTAAATTAGTAGTTACAATTTGAGTTTCAACGAGCTGACACTGCTGTAAATGTTTGTGTAAATTTTGTGTTGATTATCTATTAATAACTTAAATGTTTAAGCGAGTCTTGGCGGCGAGCCTCTGCCGCGCACAGATTATTTCTCTGACGTCATTCAGGGTTAATAAAGAAAATATTAACTTATTTTAATCACTACTTCCGCTCGACATTTGATTATCAGCACGTGTTTCCGCTTTTGTCGTTCCTACTCCTGTAATCTGACTCTGTAGATTAAGACAGCCCAGGCTTCAGCCACTTGGTCATTAGAACAATCAGCTGCCACAAACTGTTAGGTGTTCCCGTATGGAAGCGCTCACGCAACAAAGTGTTTCTTGCGCGCTTTAATTTTAAATGTTTTTACATTGAATATTCAAAATATTTTCTTTACTTCTCAAAGATACGATGACTAATTGACACTTATGTACGAAAACAAAGCGGGAGTTTTGACTTTTGAAGGGGACACGACAGTAGAATCTGAGGAAGAATCGGCGAGGCCTGAACAATGTAGAAGCCTTGCTTGGAGCGTAAGTGAGGGAAGGTAAGAAATAAGAATACAAGTGATATACGTTCCATTGGCGATTAACATTACTTTTTTAAAAGTGTCAAGTAATTTTTTTAATTTTAATTTTTTGCATCCCTTAAAAACTAGGGACGACTATGACTCGTGAAAATAGTCCAATAGGTTAAACATATCATTTTGTATTAATAACCAGTAAGAATTTTGACATATCTTTTTCAACTTAACCAACAGAAACCAAACATATAATCTAAATTCAACTAAAGTTATAAACTCTAGTGAATCCCCTTTGACAAATAGAAATATGAAAATCGAAATATGATAATCCAACAAATGCATTGGCGATGAGACATTTTGTTCGAGCCCGTATTGTTAAGATTTTACAACAGCCACAAACTGTATATGTAATGAAAAGTGTCCGTGTACAACAATATCTATAGACGTAGACCGGATAGTGACCGTTGTATATTTAATTTAATCAATTAATTAATTTAACGCCCATCCTATACAGTTTAAAAACTGATTTAAAAAGTAGGACATCTAAATAAATCTTATTACATAAATGCAGACACAACAATGAACTACTGTTAAGTATATTGGAAAGGGACGAATCCCTAATGTAGGGGAACACGACAATGTTGATGTCAAGTTATACAGAATACGCGTCTAGAAATAGTTCCCTACAACAATGATTCCAAAATAATTTGTAGTTGCCACTGAAACTCATTGCAAACATATAGAAAAGAAAAAGTTTCTACATTTTAACGTGGGCCTCTTGATGTCTTCGCAAATCACATTCCATATCCGGAGACTCATATTCTGACACACATTCTATCATCTCATTTGATAACAATTCAAAGTCGCACCCTTGCTTTCAGAATAATATTTAGTGAGTCTCTTTATCTTATATTTCCATCCCCATTTCAATTTATATAATCCCTTAAAAATGACTAAAAATCCTAAAAATGAAACCAAAAATACGAAATAGTTTCTATGTTTACAAGTGAAAATGCTATTTGGAATGCGCCCCCCCCCCCCCCATCTTCTCCTGACCCACATGCGTGTTATGAATAAAGTGCAGCCGTGAATATCTGGAAATAGCGCCCGTGTTGTGCAACAGCTAGGTTTGAGACGAAGGTGTAGCCACTGCCTGAGCTGCCAGTAGCCGTTCTCTAGTGCCGCATTCAAGATGGCTCTGTACGCCACGCAACGACACGAACAAGAGGAGGCGGCCATCTACTGGGTAGGTGGAATTAAAGCTCTTATGGGGTGCAATGTATGCCCATAGGTGAACTAGGTATGTTGCGGATAGGATAATTTGTGAAAGGATGTCCGAGGGCTGTTAAATAGGACTCAATTAAAGACTGAGGAAAACGTCTGAAAATACTTCAATCAGGATTGCCGGTCACGACGGGATTCGAACCCGGGACCTCCCGAATCAGAGTCTAGCATGCTCAGTGTGGTAGGTCTAGGGTGTGTTGATAGTTGGAGAGATTCTATAAGGCGTAGATCTTCTTACAGGGCCCTACATTAAGAGTAGGACATATACTGGTTGTCTATCTATAGGAGGTGTTCGGAAGGTATAGGTCTATATGGTGTGTATTGGTGGTTCGATATATGCTCCTTAGAGCGTAGAACCGTTCTATTCGATTCGAAGTTAGGACCAGATATTGTGTGAGACTGTGAGTGGGGTCGGTGAATAAGAGTAGGTATAGGTAAGAGTAGGTGTGCAAGAGGGGGGGGGGTGTACATAACTATGTGGGTCTAGGGAGGTATGGGTAGTTGGATAACTTGTAGGGAGGATAATACTGTCTTACAGTACCCTAATGGTATACTATTCACTGGATTAGTCCAAGGGTATGTTAGGGGGTGAGAAGTAGGACTACTGAGGGAGGGTGGGGGTGGGGCAGGGTTAGATAAAGAGTAAAATACCTACTGAGTAGATCTAACGGGTGCTTTTCGCGTCAAGGCCAGGAGTAGATTATAGCCCGTTGTCAAGAAATGTGAGATGCGACTAAACTGATTTTTAGTTTCGACAGATATTTCTAGAAAAGTCTGGCTACATTTGTCCACAAACACCGTCATAGTCTGCTGGGTCAGTGGTCTATGATAGCTCTGCATGTCATGCACTGAACTGAAGTCTCATTATCTTAGCTGTCAAAAGTGCTGACACTGACATTTAACTTGGAATTGGGTGGGGCATTGCTTACAAAATCTCTCTAAGACAGTTCAAGGTACAGAATGCACTAAATACACATTTCTCAGATTTACAAAACAAAACATTAACCACATGAACTTTGTTTTTGTTGAACTTTGAGAGCTGTTCTAAAAGGTAAACGGTTAGGAAAAACAAAATGGCCAACGTTTCAATTGGAATGCCGATGATTTGCAAGTCTGCAAGTTGAAAATTAGTTGCGATGTTTGGATTTTGGAAGGACGTTCTGAAAGCTGAAAGTTTTCACTCCTCAGAAATAATAATTTGACAGGCTACGATTATTATATTATAGTCAACGATTAAGTTAAACAAGATTAGGCTAACACAAATTTCACAGATGTCATTAACTGTCACCATCCCATCTTACAAAATAGTGTTTCATTGTTTGCTGATTGCTTTCATTTCTAGTAAACAAGTAGTCTTCACCATGTCCTAATAGCTACTTATTCGTCTAATAAAAATTGTTTTCACTATTTAAATCACCAACCAAAACCATTGTTCCCTTAACGAATAATAAATTAACATGCGTTTAATAGGAAGTGATCGTTTATTTTCAGGGTACTTTATCTGAGTGTAGTTAGTATAAACAAGTGTGGGTATGGGATAATTAAAAATAGTGAGCGAAGCTACTGAATAATCAGATTGTCGAAGAAGGATGCACAAACGCAACTTCATCAAACGTTTGTAGTGGTCTCTTTTGGTGGAGGTGCCGGGTTGTAAAGAGATCCACTTTTAGACTCAGGCCCTGACCCCACGGTCACCAAAACCATTCTGTTACATCCTCATTGAAAAAAAATGTCAATCGGAGGTGTTGTTCCGTTAATATTGTGAGACGTGACACGCGCAGACGAACGGGTGGCAGGACGAATTGAAAATCGACGAATTATTTTACTCTGATACTCTCATCGATAATAATCTGTGGATCGTGTAGTTTCGCTCCCTGCTTTGGGGTATTCCTGTACCAGTACTTGTCTTTTTATAACAATGTTTAGCACCTTAAACTTACGTGTGTATAGCATTTTCAAGTGTCATTTTATAGCGTTTTGTAGCATCTATTTTTTTGGCCACCTTCAAAAACTTGTGTATGAAGTTTTTTCATATTTTAATTTTGAAATTACGTCAAGGTTTAATCGATTTTAACTGATTAAATGTGTATATAGCAAATTATTGATATGTAATGTTCAATGAGGTAGGACTGGAAAACAATAGTTTTAAGTGAAAAAATAGCGCTTTATAGCATCTATTCACAAAATGCTATTTTTACGTATCTTTAATTATTATAAGTGACAGTATTTTTATTTTAAATTTTAAACAAGGGGCGGCTCTTTTATTGACAATAAAAGATCTCCACTACCGAACAGTTTAAGTAAAACCTCACTAGAGTCGCACAAGTCCAGTGTACAGACAGACGAGAGAGTGATCATCATGTCAGTTTTATCTTGAGGTAAACCTCACTAGAGTCGCACAAGTCCAGTGTACAGACAGACGAGAGAGTGATCATCATGTAGGGGCGTTGAGCCTGACTACGTGCAGTAAAGTACCAACTACTCTCCCAGAAATACACTTGTTTACAAACATTCTCGCCTTTCACATGCTAGGATTTATTATAAAACCTGCGGATTTGTCTATACGCGCTGCGAGTTTTTAACGAGATTAGGATGTCTATGAATAGGTTTCGTATCAGTCAGGACTCGTGGCAAGACTCTGGGAAGAGTATTTATATCCTGACAGTGACAGCCGGTGTCACCTCACCTCACGTCTCTCTCTCTCTCTCTCTCTCTCTCTCCTCTCTCTCCCTCTCTCTCTCTCTCTCTCTAAAGACGCAGCACATGCCATCGATTGCACAAACAGTGACATATAGCTAATTTAGTTACGTACTCAGAGGACCATAACTTGACACTTAATGTATTGAAAACGCAACTCATATTAATTGGTTACAAGAAATTATTAAGTAAAATGGACAAGTCAGTGCTTCCACCTGTCACAATAAACGACACAATCATACCCTATCAGCAATCGGTAAAAAACCTAGGTATCATAATGGACGAAACACTCTCATGGACTCCTCACGTAAATACATTAACAAAGAAAGTGGTCTCAAGCATGCATCAAATCAAACGAAACTGTCCGTTTCTTCCTCTTACAGTACGCAAAGTGATCGTTCAGGCTCTTATATTCCCAATAATAGATTATGCATCGGTAGTCTACAATGACTTGTCTGAAACACTGAACATCAAGTTGCAGAGAGTGCAGAACGCATGCGTTCGGTTCATAGCTGATGTGAGACGTGACGAACATATCACACCCCACTATATTAAGCTAAAATGGCTTAAACTCGTAGACAGGCGTACGCTATCAATTGTAGTACTTATTTCTAAAATAATGAAGTCCCAATGCCCCCCTTACCTCTTTCAGTCTTTCACGCGTATGGGTAGCATTCACAATCGTTCAAACAGGCACACAGCTAACACAGTTCAAATACCAAAACATCGTACAGTAAATGCAACAATCATTCATCATCACAGCATGCCGCCTTTGGAACAAATACCTAATACAGACATATTCAAAAAACTCAACTGCCATGCTCAAAAGTAAAGTTCACCAAAGTCTGCTTTCGGGATATCATTAAAATGTAAGAAGTACTTGCGGAATTGATAAGATGTGTTGTAAATTGTAATTCATTTCAAAGTAAAAATAGTATTAGAATAAACATATAAGGTATTTTATACAATTAGTAGACTTAGTTTAAACATTTAGTTAATATGTTATTAGCTCAATAACTATAATATCACATTAGTATTAGTGTTATATTTAAACTACTTATATAATATGTATTATATATTATATATCATATATATACATGTTGTGAACTAATGTATGTAAGTGTAGAGGTCGGCTACACCCAAAGGGGCTCTATAGCCCTATGTAGCACGCCTTTAAGCCATAAATATCAAATATCAAATATCTCTCAACATAATTAAAATGTTTTGTAATATGTCTACTGAGCTACTCATATTAGTTTAATCAACTAATTAGTTCATTTAATCTAGTAAGCCTAACTTACTAACTTAATTAAATAAATAAAACAACGGAACTTGCTGATAACATTATTCTCCGCAAGAGGCTATTAAGTGACAGTATTTTATTTACTACAATTTCCAAAATTTTACTAACCAAATCGAGAAAGTGGCAGTATATCAGGATTAAGGACAATTTCTTAACGGGGCACACTGTGGCAATCACTATCAACCCTTTATTTAATCAACCCTAGTTGTTAATATGTATTATAAAGTGCTTGTAATGTAATTGGTTAGGTGGAAGAGCGAACAGTGTTCGAACCTCGCCGTTTTGTAATTGATACTCTTTTACAAATAAAGTTATATTCTATTCTATCATTTACATCACATTATACAAATAGCTTGTATGATTAGTATAATCTAAACTAAAACATAAATCTAAAACATAAAAACATACGCACTTGATATTCAGAGGCATACACTATACTACTCTTCTAGGGGGAAAGATGGTTCATACGCTATACGTGATAGATTTTATAGAGATGGGTGAAAATAACTTTTTGCGTTATAGATGTTAAATCAACAGCTGAGGTCGAAAGCGATGAGTCACAAGTTTGTTTACCATAAAATAACATACGCCCTCTTGAAGCATCGCTTTCGAGACCGTACAGATGAAATCCAGTAGAAATGAAAAGGAAGGTATTTATTTATCATTCACTAATGTAGCCAAAATCGTTTCTTCGGACGGAAACTGAAATATTTCCCTACTTCTAAGAAGAGTAAACTAAGAACACTCTTGTCAATAATCGTTATCTCTCCTCAAGAACAAAACCTTTCCTGTGAAACTCTTTGCTTTGTTAAACCTTCGCCAAAGATCTGAGTAGTTTCTTTAATTTGGCAACGACTCAAATCTGTGGCTTAAGATTCTCTGAAGTGGTCGGTGTCTACATTTGTTCAACAGCTGTAGTTAAGCTGGCCCTGTACAAACATCTCATGGAGGGCACCCCCCCCCCCCCCCCCCCACTAACTTTAGTGAATACACTGAGGGTTTGCATATTGAACAGTTTTGTTTACAGCAAAATATAGACAAATTTTAGAATCTCCAGAAAAAAGACAAAGTGTTATGTAGGAAAACGTGTTTTTTTTAAGTAGGTTTAAGTAGGTTGAGGTAGGTTCAAGTCAAGGTTGTTAGTTTTTTGTGGCATTGTTAAGTTTAAATTTTTCCAATTATTTTAAAATATTTATTGATGTTGTATTTTTTTATACAGTATTTAACTATTATATTATATACATTCGTTAGAGGGTGACAAGTACACACGTATTATGAAGCAGATGCTCTTTCTGTCATTCTCGCATTTATTTTTATAATGTTACATGTTCAAACATTGTAAATGAGAATGCAAATATTAAAAAATGAATAAACCAACGATCGATATTGAAACGAGCACGGGCACTGGTAACAAAAGAGGAAGATGCCGTAATGCCGTAATGGTGGAGGTGCCGGGTCATGAATTTTCAAACTTTCTGGGAGGCTCGTTACTGCATTTTACCCCAAGGGTCCCTAAAACATTCTGTATCATTCTTGTTGGACAATGCCAACAATAAATCGCATGCCAATCGTTTTTATCGTGAGATGTGTAACACACACACTGATGCACTAAGCATACATTAAAGTGATACTAATAGGAGAGTGGTTGTCCACGATTCACCAGCGGGTGGCACCAGCAACGATGGACAAGACAGATAGAAATAATTGCTTGGGGGTTTGAACTTTGAAGGTACAAACAACGCCAGGAGCGTCACTAGAGTTTGGACATTGGGGGGGGGGGGGGGGGGCAAATCCAGCAGTGGCAAATCCTATAATTCGAAAGGGGAGGGGGCTTTAGTGCTAGTGACGTATATAAGAATTCATACAGGGTTGGAGGGGGGGTCAATCAATTAATTCATAGATGTACACCAAAGGCCAAGTATAGGGGCTTGCCCCCTGGAAATTTTTCTCCTAAAGATCATTTTGGTGAAAATCTTTGTTTTTAAAGCATCACAATAACCAACTTTGTATGTATCTACTAAAATTCTATTTTTAATCTAAACATTTTCACTTTCGAGGTCATTTTGATGAAAATCTGTGCCTTTTAGAGGATGACCATCTGTGGGTTGTTAATTGGGGAAGAAAAGAAAACGAGGACATTATTGGGGGGCGCACGCCCCCCCCCAACCCCTAGTGACGCCACTGGACAGCGCCATGAGCTAGATTGTTGAAGGCTTGTTATGAGCGTTCACGTAAATGATTCGGGATCATCTATATGACAGTAATGTATGGCACGATAGGAGTGTCCGGAGACTGATCACCCCTGGACCACACACCCTCTGCCCCGCTCATCCCGCAACGCGACTACCTATGATGTCACAGCACAAGGTCACGTGACCTTCTCGCGCGTGATATTTACTTGACCCAACACAACAAGTCTCAGCGAGTGAACGAAGAGAGGCCTATTATTAGACACCATGTTGTCTTGAGATGTAGGCCACCGCGAGTAGGGAACATGCTGCACCCCTCGCCTAGAGACTATCCACGTAATATGTACCCTATTCATTTGTTCAAGACTCTTGTTGATATTTTGCTTTGAAACGTGATAAGAATTGTACAAGGGGACAGAATAATTCGACCACAACAAGCAGAGTAGATGTAATCTGTTGATTATTTTTTATTTATAACCACTTAACAAATGGACACCTTCCAAGTCATTAAATATTCGACGACATTATTAGTGATGTGAGAACTCCCAACCTTCGCCTGGTAACGTAAGTAAGGGAGAAGACTCCTCAAACTAAAGGAGAGCTGTGGCAACCCATGACCTAAATATAAGGGTATACTGTCAGTCGTACGAGGCTACAATAATTCCGACGCCATATTGTATATTAGTTGATCTTGAAGTTTTGTTCCTTCAAACACCAATTTTGGTAGGGACCCTGAGAAATAGCAAATAAAAACTCATTTCGTTATAAAAAAACCTTCAATCTCAGTATATATAAACTCAAGGTAAAGGCATCATTTCGTCATAAAAATAGCACTGAAACCACTACCCTTCAGCAAAAAAAACTGATTACACATTAAATCATATTAAATGAATGTTTAGGCCATATAAAGTTAACTGAATTGGAATTAACCAGGCGTGCTCGAAAATAATATTTTCAACTGTCATGGTGCCAACTATACAATAAAACAGAAATGTTGATTTCAATGCCCAATTGTCAAATTAATTGCATAGAATAATTGAGGAAAGTTCCTGATTTAGCACTTGATTTGATTTTTAGCAGAAAAACGTGATTATTGCTTTATTTCGCTACTTAATAATAAAACAGTCATTTATCATGATTTAGTGAAAAAAGTCATTCACGAAATTCCTGGATTCCTTCGGCAATAATAATTAATATTAACTCTGACATTAAACAGTAAATGTTAAAATAAATATTACATCTTACCTAAGTGGAGAGACACTCACGTTCCTGTGCAACGAAGACTATCGCGAGGATAAGTGTTACATTGAGTGTTTATATTTTGGTGATGCATCTTTTTGTATTTTGGTACGTTTTGTATTGAGTGATATTCATGGAGCTCTTTACTATTTAAACCAGCTGAACATACTCGAGGAATTTAGTTTATGAACCGAGTTTGCTTTGGATGAAAGCCCATCCTCATTTAAATGTAGGTCGTCTGATCCGTGAAATACGCAAAATAACAACACACATCTACATGGATTTAACGGTTTTATGCAGCCAGAGGTAATCATAATATTCAAACATAGATTCTAGAATAGAATATACTTCTGTTAGACCTGATCATAGAATTTCTAACTCCTCGTTATTTTGTTTCATTCAAATCCTTTCAGCTAATTTCTTCTCGTATTTTTTTACTCGGTCACATTTCTAAAACTCGGTGAACGTTGGCTAAATGAAAGAGTAACTTATAAATAGACACCAATAGCAACATTAAGTTTGATAGTTGTAGCCCGGACATAACCTCAATATTATATTATCGTGGGCTTAAAAGTAAAAGTGTCCACTTTTTGCGAAAATCTACTTTCGATATGGACTTGTACAGAAAAACGAGCTCTTCATGATGGTAGTACTGTCAAAATCCTTACTGTATTAAAAGTATCCAATAATATAGTTTTATTTTTGATGAGCGTAGCGAGCGTAGCGAGCGAAGCGAAGATTCCATTTCACTACAATGAGAAAAAAATCCGGAATGTTTTTTTTCCTTTTTTTTTTTTTGTATTTTTGTGTGTTTGTTAACACGATTCCGGCTTAAACCGATACTCCGATTGCGATGAAATTTCATGAGGCCTTCGAAATCTCTGAACTTAGAACTGCCACGTTTTTGAGCGCAATCGGGAAATTTTTTCTTATAAAAAAACGCAATTTTACGATTTTTTTCGATTTTTAAAAATTTCTTCGACTTATAACACCTACACGCTTTATCCGATTGTATGATTTTTTCACAGAACCTAAATTTATGAATTAAAATATTCGTGTGAATTTGAGCGTAATCGAAAAATTATTTCTCATGAAAATTGCAATTTTACGATTTTTTATAAAAATTAAGTTAATTTTTTATTTTATTTAATTTAATTAAAAAAAAATCTTCGACTAAGTAATAATTTTTTCACAGAACAACAGAAAATCCGCGTAACACATGGCAGCTCAATGCACCAATTACGCTCATCCAACAACGCGGCGGGACTTAAGCGTTTTCCTAGTAATATAGAAGTGTATAAGTACCCTTGGTAACAATCATGTCAAAAATAATACTGATTAAGTCTGCTATTTCAATGATATTATTATCGTACCAAAAGTAAAAGTGAATAAGTCCCCTGAATCCATTTTGTTTTTACATTCTATGCTGAAAACTGTTTTTAGTCCAACATAAATTGCATTTCAATTAAACAATGGACTAAGTTTTATTATTGTAACATTAACGTTTTCTGTTTTGCGTATGCGGAAAGCGTTCACATAATATCAATACTAATTTTAAAAAATTAAGTCAATTTATTTATCAATTTTTCCAATTTTACAGAGCGCTACACTTTAAAATCGCTCTAGCTCAAAAGTACATTTTTGGATAATTTAACTTTTAAGCCCACGATATTTTCTGAACATTAGTGCATACAATTGTTGATGAGCGAAGCGACGAAGCGAGCGAAGCGAAGATTCCATTTCACTACACTGGAGAAAAAATCCGGAATAATTTTTTTTTTTTTTTTTTCTGTATTATTGTGTGTTTGTCAGCACGATTCCGGCTAAACCGATACTCCAATTGCAATGAAATTTTATAGAGGCCTTTGAAATCTTTGAACTTAAACTGCCACGTTTTTGAGCGCAATCGAAAAATTATTTCTTATGAAAATCGCAATTTTACGATTTTTTTCGATTTTTTTAAAATTTCTTTGACTTATAACACTTACATGCTTTATCCGATTTTAATGATGTTTCACAGAACCATAATTTTATGAATTAAGATACTCGTGTGAAATTTGAGCGCAATCGAATAATTATTTCTTATGAAAATCGCAATTTTACGATTTTTTTTCTTTTTTTAAATTACGATTAATTAAAAAAATTAAAAATTAAAGTTTATTTTTTATTTAATTTAAATTAATTTAAAAAAAATCTTCAACTTAGTAATGATTTTTTCACAGAACAACAGAAAATCCGCATAACACATGGCAACTCAATGCACCAATTACGCTCATCCAACAACGCGGCGGGACTTAAGCGTTTTCCTAGTATACACCAACAGACACACGTAAAAATGAAAACATAAAAATCTTAGAGTTTTATTAAAGTCATATTATAATATTATGAAATCATTTAAAATTTTATTTTAATCTTGACTAGTAGTGTAGTCCACATGCCTACAATAATTTGAATAACATTTTGTTGGAATGAAGGTATTAACCCCCCCCCCCCCCAGAAACCCCCGCATAGAAAATAAATGTTTTGGTTTTATATTATAATTCCTACTGTTTTTGTCAAGTATTGTATGAAATCAGACCGTAAATTTGTATTTTATGAAGATAAAATTGTAATAATTTTTGTTTGAATACGTCTTGTTGGATATTCGCAACGTTAGTTCGCTCTCTCCGCCTCTTGCGAGGTAGTAACTCTAAACCTCGGCGTCCACTCTGCGCCTAATCTTATAAGGGGTATGACGTCGTCGCGCGGCGCCTATAAATAGCCCCCCCCCCCCCCCTCCTCGCAACGCGGCATAAACAAGCAGAATGCGCGAAAAATCGCAACACTCCCGCCCTCTCGCGGGCTTGGCTTATGTCATCGCCGTGCGCAAATAGACGCGTTAAATAATAGGTCGCTAGGCCAAAGGAAAACAGATATAAAGCAATATGTTTCTGCTCTGATAAGTCTGTAGCGTGGGGTGTTGGTTTTCATTGAGAGATGGCTGATTCTGACGGCGCCGACAATATTGCTGACGAGTTGGCTGGAGAAATAGAACAACAGCTAGTGGGTACAGTGGAGATGGCTTCCTCTTGTTATCTTATGTCCGCAATGTTAAGAAGGTCGAAATCTTACAGTAAAAACTGTGACAAGGCTAGGTAGACCTTTTCGTGCAATAATACCTATTTTGAAGATTTAAATTTGAAACATAAAATATTTTGTTGCACGTATACATTATTTTGGTAGTTTTGGTCTCCACTGTGGCAGAACTTTTTAAAACTGACCTTCACTGTATTTTATTATGTAGGTTGAATTACCCAAGCCGTGGCACAATACGGAAAGATTTTTTTTGGGGGGGAGGGGGGAGGGGGTGATCGTAGGAGGCCAAGAGGTAGACAGAGGAATCTTGGAATGGGTGGATTGCGAATTGTCAATTAAAAATTATGAATGTTGAAGACGAGTATAAAACAGAAGATTAGCAGATTTTTGCCGATGGTACTTAGCTCAAAAATCACCATTTTGTAAAAAAAAAAAAAAAAAAAAAAAACGGGTCATGGCGCACCCAATAATTTTTCTGTTATTTTCTAAATTCATAACTAGTTAGCCAGAATGAAATATATTTTTTGAGTTTAACGGGTGAATACCCCGAACAGATCGTCAAAGAATACACAAAATAACTTAATCTCGTTGTTGGTGGAGGTGCCGGGTATAAAGGACACAAAATGAAAAATACGTTTGCATTTATATTTCGTTGTTGTTGTTGTTGTAAAATGTCAAGTCTGTCAAGGTTAAGTGAGGCTACCCACCCCCCCTGACTTTAAGGGTCACCAAAAACATTCTCTCTACCATCCTTGTTGGTGGGCAATGTGACACATCGTCAGACAAAAAGGACAGACAGAAAAGTAATGTGTGATGACAGTTAATTGAAATTCAATACTTAACTTGCCCCAAAGAAAACCACCATTAAATCTCTTTGCAAATGTCCGACGATGTTTGATGTTTGAAATACTCCCACTATACGTGCGAAACGATGCGAGGAAGATTAATAGCATCTAATAATAAATTGCGCCTTGCACTCGTGCGTACATAGCTACATGTACAGGCGGGAGCTATGGACCCTCTCGTGTTACATACTCTGAGAAGACGATCACCTACACAACTTCGTTTACAAGCACAAGTCTTGAGTACAGGTATACTCAGTATTATAATATTTACTTTAACGATCGAGGATCGAGTAAACAAACAAAAATAACAAGAATCAAACTCCAATACTTAGGGGGGGGGGGACCTGGGAAAATATATTTCAATATATTAAATTATTAACATTACATATTCTTGATCTTCTTCCAATATATTTTATCCTGGAGTATAATATTTTCCACTAATGTGTCAACTTCCAACTACCCTCTTCACCCATTTAGCCTTTCGATATAATTGTTTCCCCATAAATTCTAACTATTTAGTCCTCATCATAAGTAAGTGAGTATAGTTTAATTTAATATTATACCTAGGTTATAGACCTATATTAAAATAAGATAATATTCAATTAAACCAGAAGAAAAATGTGGATGGCTTCGATATATCGTTCAGTTTTATAAATGGTTAAAATTAAAAATATAATCAAGCACAATAGTAATTTGAGGTTAATAAGAAAAAGAATCTTTAAAAGTCATGGGAAACCTGCCGAATGACAATTTAGTGCCCATAGGTAGTTTGAAGTTAAAGGGGTATTTAACCGCTAGACTCAAAAAATATATTTCATTCAGGCTAATTAGTAATGAATTTAGCAATTAACAGAAAAATTATTGGGGCCACCATGACCTCCCAAAAAATTGTCAAACATGATATTTTTAGAGCTAGGTCCCATCGGCAAAAATCTCCCATAAGAAATAACATGGGGACGATCTTTATGCCCCGTGACCTTGAAGGATTTTGATCAAAATAAATATTGGCCATTATTGACGTACTGTACAGCCTTTTCTGTAAATTCTCTATATTTTGTTTTGTAATTTGGGCAAGTAGTTCGGTCAAAATATGCTGATAACCAAGATGGGGTGTGATTTTGGAATGCATATTTTTGCGTGTTTGAGGGTATATTTGGGCACAGTTTCAAGACACGATGTTATAAAGTGGCATTTTAGATTGGTACTATGCTCTAGTATCTATGTGGACCAAAAAAGAAGCAGGCTAATACAATCAGTGTGCCAGTGTTAATTATCCAGCCATTTGGAAAAGTTTCTGTCCACCAATTTCATCACTAGATCAATAGCTTTATTTCATACATCAATAACTGTCCAACTTGTCAATTTAATGTTCTGTTTTTTGGTTTTTTATTTTTATTCATAATAAACTTTTGTTAATAATTTGGTATTAATGCACAGCCATATTTATAATAATTTGTGAAATGTTTTTTGTCCTCTCTGTTGTGGTTTTTTAATTGTTAATTTTGTTTGATAAAGATTTCTGTAAAGAAATCGAAATATCACATTAAAATAAATATTTTGTTAACTAACAGTGAAAAAGTCCAATGATTTATATTTATAAGGTTAAAGCCGATTTAAGAAATTTTCCAAAACACCAATTTTCGCCAATTTCTGGATAAAAAAAAATCAAAAATTCGTGTTAAATCACAGTTACAAGATATGATTTTTTAAACGGTCATTTTAAGTGTAGTATTGGGCTATAGATCACGTGGTAAAAAATATTTTTTGGGGTTTTTAGCCCCTTTAAGTAGTAAAGTGAATGTCGAAGTGTTGTTTAAAAAGACTCGATAACCACACCCTCTCGTGTTTAATGTTAGCTGAGTCATGATTCAGATTAGTTCCCAGCTGGTTTGTTTCGCAGCCAGTATTCAGGTACGCCAGTCTAGCAGGTCAATGTCACCGGTTGTGTAGAGACCCTTGAATCTTATCAACACCTGACAGCAGCAGCTGGTTGGTTAGATCGATGCGAAGCTGCCAATATAATTACTTACAGAGCACAAGTGCAGTGCAAATATAACCCGCTGCCCTTGGTACCTGCATTCCTGCACGCTAGAAGTAACATCGGTTGTGTTCGTGCTGTATATACCCGCGCACAGAAGTAACATCGGTTGTGTTCGTGCTGTATATACCCGCGCACAGAAGTAACATCGGTTGTGTTCGTGCTGTATATACCCGAGCACAGAAGTAACATCGGTTGTGTTCGTGCTGTATATACCCGCGCACAGAAGTAACATCGGTTGTGTTCGTGCTGTATATACCCGCGCACAGAAGTAACATCGGTTGTGTTCGTGCTGTATATACCCGCGCACAGAAGTAAACGACTCTCGGACATAAATATACATTCATTAATGAATCGAGTTGTAATAGAACCATACCTTGTTGTATACGTTGTTCTACGATGGCGGCAAGGGTGAAGAGTAATTTAAAGTCTAAATCTTTCACCAAGTTATACACAAGAATGTACCAAACATTCGCCATGTTGGGGTTATGATGCTAAGATTAATAGTGAATCGCACTCGTTTCTATGCTTTTCTACAGAAAAAATAAATGTGATTGCAAAGTTTGAGTCATGGACCTACTAACAATCTTCCTTGTTTTATCATTCTTATTTCTTATTGATACAGTATAATTTAATTTAATTTAAATTTTACATTTTATCATTTCATTTCTTCACGCTGAACCCTCTCAGACACGAATTAAATTGGTCCCAATTAAGTCATTTTTTAGCAAACAATTCATTTTTCTAATTTTTTTTGAGTATTTTTATATTTTTAAATATTTTTTAGGACCATTTTTAAAGGAATTTGGGCCAAATTTTGGATTTGAAATTAAAGCTACAATTTAAGTTCAAATTTAAATTTGAAACGCATTTCTAAAAGAAGATTTTTTTTAATTTTTCGTATATTTTAGATTTTACCTATAAAAAAAAAAAAAAAACAGCAATACTACAATGATAATACATTTCCGGGAAAACCCAAAAATTTTCCCATTTTCAAAACACCCATTTCAACATTTTCAATCTTCTCTAATAAAGGTACAATTTATCACATTAAAATGGGGATTTTTTAAATTTCTTTTAAAATTCACAAAAAAAAAATGTGGTCAAAACGAAAAACTTATCATTTACCTGGATTTAAATTCGGAATTTCATGTCCATGATCATGGTCGCCATGTCTGAAAGGGTGAATGTAATGTTTCTTTATTGATTTTTACAGAAGATTTAATTAATTTTGATGTAAGTAATGGAAAAGATGTAAGATATAATTTGATTAAAAATTGGCACCATTTTTTTCATTTGTATTGTTTTAATGTAGGCTACATTGTATTTTACTGTTGACAAACTCACTTACTTTTCGTAATGATCATTTATTGTTTGTAAAGGCACACTGTATTTTGTTCATTTTATTTTTAGTTTATAACGTACGTATGTTATTACTTTTTTGGATATCACACACAATTTTGCATTTAAGTGCTATGGTCGTTGCGATATTGCTAATGATTGTGAATTATTAAATTAATAATAATAATCTTCACCCTACACAATCACCGGACACGTAGCAAGTTGTTCCTTGTGAGGTTAGCGGCAAACATTGTTATATATTTTAATTTACTTGTATGTATTGCAAACAAAATATATGTGTTTACTAATGTATTTATCTATACCACAGCCCTACCGCACCACCCCTCTGGTCCTGCCTGGAGCCAAGGTGAACAGGGATGACAAGCCCACAGAGTCCTACCTACGACACCACCCTAACCCCAGCTTCAGGGCGCCACCCTCACACTTCGACACACCCGCTGACGTACTCATGAAACAAAAGGTAACTACACACCCCACATTGTTGTGTTATTCATATCAACTTTGGTATAGAGTTAAACAAACTTAATTAAATGCCTTGAAAATGAGTTTTATTTCAAGTTCTAAAAAATATTAACCTAAATTATTTTCAGTTACAGGATTAGTACCATTTTACAATATACGTTGTACGTGTACAAAAGTAGTATTGCGTTGGATCTACATATAAATTACAAAATTGTATTTACTTTTTAAACTATAAATTTTAACTAAAAGCTAATATAAAACGTAGATAACGGACGAGAAATGAAAACAAGAAATAAGAATAAAGGAAATGAGTTTTGGTGGAGGTGCCGGGTCAAACAGAACTTATGAAAAATAAATAAGAATAAAATAAATGGGTTTTGGTGGAGGTGCCGGTATGGAACTTTTAAAAAATAAAATAAAAATAAAATAAAGGAGTTTTGGTGGAGGTGCCAGGTCAAACGGAACTTATGAAGAATAAATAAAAATAAAATAAAGGAGTTTTGGTGGAGGTGCCGGGTCAAACGGAACTTATGAAAAATAAATAAGAATAAAATAAAGGAGTTTTGGTGGAGGTGCCAGTAGCATTCAGAACTTATTACGGTACACGAAACATATTTAGTTTTTAATCTGAAGACTATTCTTCACTTTTAAAATAAATTCATGGATACATATTCCCTCTTGTCAATCATCATTTCAAATCAATGGTCAAAATAAATTGATGTGTAACAACATCAGCTGCAATATTGGGTAAAAGATGCGAGCACTGTAGTTGTAGTGTGTAAAACCTAGTTTACATTACTCTTTTTCTAACGCGGGTTGGTCGATAACGAGGGTAATTTTAGCGTGTAAACGCAATCAAGTAGCTACCAAAGTTCAGTTTCAACTCGAGTAAAAACTCGGAGTTACTCGCGTAACCGGCAATGATACGAGAAGTGTAAACAGAGGACGGTTGACTTCCGTAACTATCGTGACGTCCTTTCCAGGAAACATAACCTAACATCTGATTCTCAGCTTCAAATCAACTTAATTAAGCATGCCTGCATTTATAGACAGTGAGACATTACTCTCTACTTCAAATTTACGGTCAGCCTGACTTTGTACAGACGTGAATTTTAGGTTTGGTTGACAGTTAAGCGTGCAGCGCTCCACGTGTGAAGGTTGAAAACCTTATGATAACGAGAGTAAATTGAAATTAATGTAAACTCAAGTGGGTTACCCCAGTAAAATCAACCCGCGTTCAACTGTAGTAATATAAACCAGGTCTAAGAAGTGTGTTTTTGGTGTGCATCTAATATTTCCCCTCCCCCTAGCTCAAGAAGCTGCGGTAGTAGTAGTATTTCTAACCCCGTCTGCCCTGTAGGTCGCAGACACCGTGCTACAGAGAGTCGCCTCAGTCGACGAGTCCTACGCGGGCAAGCAGGTTGGTCCTCTGACGTCATATCGGAATGGTTTTACCCCCCCCCCCGTCTCTCTCAACTGATGACGCATTCTTTGTTCTCCACAGATCATAACCACCGGAATGGGTTTGACGTGTGTTTTTCTTGATTCCTTGGTTTTCTATCTACCTTTCACTGTCACCTTTCTCTTTCTGTCGCGACCATGTACTGTACACAACACAGAACAAGGAAGAAGGGATACAAACACAATAGAACACAGGAGAAGAGGTACCAACACACAACACGAGAAGTAATACAAACATTACACAATATTGAGGACTTGAGGTCTGTTCGGTAGTCATCCTCGACACGTTAATACACTGTGACCACAAAAAGCCTTTCGCTTCACAGGATCTTGTATTCTAATTTCATTTCTTGGATTCGAGTAAAAACATTAGTATGTCTATGCTCGGTCTATTTAGAAAAGAGTGAGTGAAGAGTAAGTTCGATCTCATTACGGATTACACTCATGATTTTTTTTTTAAATGGCTTACTCAATTGTTGGAAACATTGATCTTCAAACAAATTGGTATGAACACTAATTTTGAATAATAAGTGAACGTTATCCATCTGTTTGGAATTTGTAATTTTTAGATTAGGGTAGATCTTGGCCCCCAAAAAGCGTTTTTTGACAAAACGAAGAGTAAGAGCAAGAGATTTAGAGCCTAATGTGTAAGTTTGAGTAAAGACAAGTAAATGCCAGTAAACAAACCCTTTCAAAATGCAATACCTCTTTACCATTCCAACATGCATAAATGCATTTTAATGTACTTTATTATGGGTATTTCGGACTTAACGTCTTAGCAAATTTGATCTTAGTTTTATCGTAAAGGGAAAGTGATTGACCATCATTTTTGTCCAGCTACTTTTAGAATGGTACCAAATTTGGACAATGCAATAGATTAATGTAAGACATAAAAAAATATTATCACATAAGCCAGTTACAGTTTGCAAGCCAATTGAATAATATATAAGTATAACCTGTGTTACAATTATTCATTAAAATTGCTCAAAATAAAAATTTAGATTGCAGTTAGTTAATTAGTCTACATTTTCAACTAGGTAGGCCTATGTATCTTAATTATTAAAGAAAGATTGTGAACTATGGAAGTTTGAGGAACAATGATTTAAAAGTTTTGATTGTACATATGAGCACAATAAAGAAGTACAATTGTAGTAAATTGATAACAAATACAAAATAAAAGGAAGTGATTTATTTTTGCATTTACATTAATGATTATTTTTATTTACATTTTAATAATAATTTAATTAACTATTCAACGCCTTAGATATTTAAAGGATGGCTAAAACTATTTTTACTGCTCAAATGAGAGCTAGGTTGCTTACCGACGGCGCGCAGCATTCAACACGGGACATAGTGTGGTGGAGGTGGAGATTACCCCTGGGCTTGTTGCCACGGTTTGTTTTCATAGGCCGGAACGTGAAGTGTGAGCAAAGAAACACGGGACATACGTTGGGCACAAGAAAACACAAGCAGTGTAGGGGGTATTACCAGACATTCATGACAAAATATTTTTAAAACACCAAAGCAAAGTTGTGATAGGAAAAAACCATCTAAGACCCTCCCCACTTCCCCAAAGAGGTAAACATACACATTTTAACCAATATTTAGAATGAAGTTCTTAAAACCACACAAACATAACAACACAAATATTAAAATATACGCAAACATATCATCATTACACAATACCATTGTATATTTTGTTATAATTTTTTTATTTATATAAGTAATGGCCTCCATGTTAAAGATGTACCAGTTTTATTTATTTATCTATTTATTTATTTAACGTCTATCCTATTCAGTTAAAAAACTGATTTACAAAGGAGGACAACTCTTTAACATTTTATATTTGCTTTTGTCATTTATAAAATACTTGTATAATTACTATCAGAATAGCCTAGACATGCATAAAATAACATTTAAATTTTAAATATTTATTTTTTAATTTTTAAAAGAAGCATTTTGCAGCGTATATTTGTCCTAACGTCTTATAATTGACTTGTGTGTGTGTGGTTTTCTTGCAAACCTTTTACTGCATAGTTGTCCTTCTTTGTAAATCAGTTTTCATAACCCAATATTATTATGATGACGATAAATAAGTAAAATAAATACAGTTTGTCTCTAAGGTTTAGTTAAAATCAACTGAATTATAATGATTATGCAAAGTAATGATATGATAAATAAAAATGCATAGGCATAAGCAAATTTTAATTTCAGCTCTTGGTAGCATATTATGTTAAAATGTGAATGGTGGTGGGATATTATTTTAAAATGTGAATTATCTTGAAAACCGCTATTTTCAAGTAGGCACCTCTCTTCATGAATAATCACAATTGACAAAACTAGTTATCTACGTACATTGTTAATGTGGCGTACATGCGTACATGTTGTAATTAAGTTCCTGAGATTGCAATCTCAACTGGTACAACAGAGCTCATCACAGCGTCTAGGTTCCACAGGGTAGGGCGGAGGAACGCACACTATACCTACATGTCTTCACTAAGACGTCCACTCGTCTCTTACATGTTGTTGGAGATTAACACAATTCACGTTTCAGTTCTCACCAAAAACACCTCATTTCTTTCTATCTTTCTCTCTCTAACTTATTGATTTCTGTTTTCAGGAGTGTGCTATGTGCTAATCACATTGATTTTGATTGTTTGGTTGGTAATTGATTTTGTTCTTTTAATTTATATTATTGATTTACAGTGAGTATTGTATTTTATTGGTTTACTCTACACCATCGTGTTTACCTGTACCTTGATATAATAATAATACTGACTGTCATTGACCAGGTTAATAAGAACCATGATTGTATTAGTTACATTTGTCAACATTCTGGTTGATTGGTGTCTTTTGCAGATTTATGTAATTTTATTGTACTGTTAGCCATCTATTATGGTTTGTGTTATTTAAAAGTTTTGCATAATTATAGAATTTTGGCCTTAAAATTTTTATAAGGCAGTCAAGTCAGCTATTTTATATACATTTCGTTCATAGAACTTTCCCAGTAACCATTTAAAAAACTAATTGCAATACCACAAAAATAGGATTGATTACCCAAGTTATAACGTTTCACATGTGACTGTTGTTGGCATCTACAAATATATATTTTTTTAGTTATTATCATCAGAATGATGATTAAAAAATTAAAAACTGTTTCAAGTATGAAATACATTTTTGAAATACTATTTAAATTTTTTATAGTTCAATAAAACACTGCTTGAAACATTCAACAAGTAAGCAGTAACTATCACCTAGTTTTCTAACCTTGAAACAAACTCTTTCAGATTCAGAAACAGTTCAACACCCCTATCGGCCTCTACTCGAACCAAAACATCCAGGAGACCATCCAGGCACAGACCCACCAGACAGGAATGACGCCGTAAGTCTATTTCATATCGGTCAACCCGTTTCCTTCACTCTCAGAATCAATCGACTGACAATGTTAGGCTGCCGAGGCTCAGTACTAGGGGAGGGTCTACCACTGTCCTTTGTGGATATTACTGCAGTTTGGGTTGGAAAATTCACCTTGTACAAAAAGGAGCAAACGAAGTTATAATAATTTATAAAATTAATAGACAAACCCTACAAAATCAGCTGATGGTTTTGACTGTAACAGTGGTATTAATTATAGCACACCTATAGCATGGTATTCCATTCCATTTTCAAGACCTTTTTATCTTAAGCAGATTTTTAAATTTAAGATCATTGTTGTTTTGTACCTTGTGTGTTTGTTCACCCAATTCACCCTATCAGGCTATTTGTAAAAGTGTTATCTATAAAAAAAATATTTAGGTATTTTAATAGTAAAAGTTAATAATTTATTGCACTTTCAAAAAGTTCTTTAGGGTTTAATAAGAATTCAAAAGTTTTGTGCACACGGATAGATAAATGCTGGTACAGATATAAGTCGAGTTTTACAAAACTCTATAAAGAGATATCAAATTGCTAAATTGTATGAACTAGCAACAAATACAAAGTACTATCTCGCCGTGTGACATGCTTAAAGGTCCATACAAAGCTTTCTCAGATTACAACTTTATGATTTTAAAATCTAAAATGTCTAAATCTAAATTATTGTTTGATACAAATTCAGGACAATCTCTCGAGCGTCGACGCTGAATCGCAAAAACCAAAGCAAAGTGAGGCAAGTAGAGAAATGATTACATTTTCTATTTTCTACAAACTGCCATTTGTGGGTAACCGGTATCTCTTTCACGCCTCGCAACACAACGCTACTCTCTTAAACTAGGAACAGTAGTTTAGTGCAACAAACTTCTCTTTAACATTAACCAAACTAGTTCAAGAATAGGAATTAGATTTAGGCAAAGACGTAACCACTATCTCAGCTTTGTATCTGCACGGTAGCTTGAATATATAGTGATGTAAGATAGTTACACAGACTATTAGTCTAACTTATGTTTTCACAAGTACAAGCGTGGAATATACCGCAAGAACTGAATGAATTACCACGGAGGAATTGAAAAACACAACCACATATACGCTAAGCGAAGCATTTGAAGCTAATATTCTAACATGCTTGAACCTGCTTGTCTAGCAATGAAAACAAGAGTGAAAGGAATTGTTGAGGCATAAGTAGCTGCATTTAGTGACTGCACTGGGTGAATGTCGAACCAATTTCCTCTTGGGATTAGTCCATAATGAACAAAACGTGGATCCACCTTCTACCATAATTTCAAGTGCTGTATATAGTGACTGCAGTGCCAATGGACGCATGCGATTTATTCATTCTAATAGCGATTTTTGAGAAGTCAATATTACTTATACATGAAATAATATTAATATAATTCGTGTGTACTTTATGTAGTATTATGTGTGAAGGTGAGCCCAACAGTAAGCCTGTACCTTATAGAGTGGCAGACTGTAGTTCGTTTATTCTAGTCTGCCACACAGAAAGAGGTATTCAAATTCATGTCATACAAATTTATTTGCTAAATATTAATGCCACGTATAGAATTATAAAATATAATATATAAACATTGTCAGCTAAAGAACTAGGTTATATTTTAATACAATACAAAATAAAAGAAAATGTGCTTGAAAAAAGTTTACATTATATGCACATTGTAAATTTAATAGTACAAAATAAGCATAATAATAGGTTGGGCTCACCTCTTACACACATAATACTACATAAATTGGGTATTTGACCACATGATTATACAAAACCTTGTTCAAATAATGAAGTAATTTAGAAACCTCTCTTATAAATTTAAAGTTAAAGATGATCGTATGACTGTTCATCTGTCTGTGTGTAAATTAGTACTGTACGCCTTACTTGCGATGAAACTTAAATCACGCATCCCAATAGAGTAGTCTTCTAGTCAATGTTGCTCACACTGTACTAAACAAACAGAATGCAAGTCTCACTAGCAGGGCTGGAACCTAGGCTGCACTTCTAATTTAGTATTTTTATTGATTTATCTTTCCTCAAACAAAAAATCCAAATCGACCAACAATCCAAACCCAAACCTGGACCGTCCTGGAAAAAATAAAACCCCCGTTTAATAATTAATTTTTAAACACGGACTGTTTTTTAATTTTGATTTGAGTTGACGTTTCTTTTGTTTTAATTTGACATTTATTTTTTGCATTTCCTTTGCTATTTTATTAATTTTGATATACATAACTTTTTGTTGATGATATATTATATCTTATCTTTCTTTCTGTTTTTTTTTTTGCTTTTTTTAATTGCTATATTCGTTCTCCCTTACGAGATTGTCATTTTCATTGTACTTCACATTCAAACAACCCCTCTGAATACTTCCACGTGTCAACTCCCTTCTCCCCTGGTCCGGCCCCATCCACCCCAACAGCCTGAAGAAGACGGTGAGCTACGATCCGGCCAAGTCTGAGACGTTCAAGGCTCTTCAGGAGGCCGAGCTGAGCGGGGAGATGACCGAGGTGACCGTTCCGGCCCAGACGAGGGTGTTCGCGCCCAGTGCTCCAGTCAAAGTGGTGGGTGTGACTCCTAGACGGGGAGACGGCCAGCCAGCCAGGCAGGCAGACAGACAGACAGACAGACAGACAGACAGACAGACAGACAGACAGACAGCAGACAGACAGACAGACAGACAGACAGACAGACAGACAGACAGACAGACAGACAGACAGACAGACAGACAGACATACAGTTAAAATACATGTCTTTATAAACAATTTGTCTTGAAAAGATTCTCATTATGCTCAACTTCATTAGACAGGCCCCTATGTTAAAAATGAAAAATTCTAGTAATTCTTTTAAAAAAAATGGATTCTACTGCCATTCTGTTGACTTATCATTAGCCTCAATCCTCAAAGAATTCTATGTTGTGTTTTCAATTTATTCATCCTAAGAAGCACAATACATTTAAAAATAACAGTTACTAGCAAATCGTCATCAGTTTCCTCTTTCGTTTGCAGAAAGCAGCACCAGTTAACGGCACTGCGCAACCTTTCTACAACGTAAGTAAACATTCTCATGATTTTACTTAATACTTAGAATACTTAGTACGGAGAAACAACTTTCAATTCAAACCTGGTTGTTTGACTCTTTCAGAAATCCCAGGCTCAGTCGAACCAACAGACCTACGTAAGTTTACACTTAATAAGTACTTGACATTATGCTAGATAGACTACAGAACTTGTTGGACCAACATTGTGACTGTAGTGTTAAGAATGATCCAGATTGCAGACGGGCAAATACGTCATCTTGCAAATAGAAGACAATTCATAATTTCTAACGTCGTCACGTTGAGTTTGAGGAAATGTGATGCTACGAAAATACCGTTGGTCTCGTGGTTAGCATGTTTCTGCTTCCAATGCAGAAGGTCTAGGGTTCGATTTCCGCTATAGAGAGAAGTGTTTCAACTTCTGATATAGACTTAAGTCCATCAATTCTTGGCTTTTGTAAGCGGTGACTTTGGAGTCGTCTTAGCAACAAGCCACATAATAAATTCTAAGGTTAATCCGAATCAGCCTTGTTGATTCTGGTGTTCTCCGCGGGTGGAATCGTGTCTAGCTTAATTGATTGGTGCAAAAAATGAGTATGTTTATTTTGGCTTAAAATGTCAATTTTAATACTTTCTGTGAATTATAGAGGGCACTTTCCCAGTCAGAATTTTTACTAAACATTGCTCACGGAAAAAGGTCTGATTGCCAAAATGTAGAGCCAGAAGACTAGTAAATAGTAAAAACTGGATTGTAAAGGAAAGCTACATCTATATGTTCATGTGCTATTCAATTTTCAGTACTTTTGAATGCGTTTTTATGTGGATTTGTACAAAATTGCAGTTTTAACAATACTTTGCTTATATTTGGCGTATTTTTCATAGATCCAAGCTTGATAAAGATTGAAGAACCTTGAGTAACGCACTATCATTCATCTTTCATCAGTCAGATATTTTTTGCGAGAGTATATTAAAGACAAATGACATGGGCAAGATAGGCTAACGAGTAGCGTGAAGTGCTTTCTTTAAACTCTTTCTTTGGTCTTCCAGGTAAACTCCTTGGGCAGCGACGAGCTGATCCACCAGAGCGGTACCTTCAAACGTCTGATGCACCAAGTGCTGGGAGACTACTAATACCCACCTCCGTGTGTGAGGAGAGTCGTCCTGACGTCGTCCTGACGTCTCTCCACCTGTCTCCGTGTGTGAGGAGAGTCGTCCTGACGTCGTCCTGACGTCGTCCTGACGTCGTCCTGACGTCGTCCTGACGTCGTCCTGACGTCGTCCTGACGTCGTCCTATGAAGAGAAGTCATCCTGACGTCGTCCTGACGTCGTCCTGACGTCTCTCCACCTGTCTCTCCTGACTAACGCGACACCCAAGTCTCGCGTCCAAGTGATTATTAAACTAAGTATGAATGTACGGTATGGTCGCGCCGTGGCGACTATAGACCTGCGCTATAGTCGAACCACATTATCGTTCTTATGAAGGAATGCTATTTTTCTAAGAGAATCATCCTTATCTATGTTACTTATTGTTTCTAAGCAAGTATAACCACGTTGAAAACAAAACTCCGCAACTAAGTCGCACGATTGAAACTGTAGCGATTTCCAATCATGGTTTACGGATAATATTAAGCTTTGAAAATGTGTCGAATTTGCAACAGTTTAACCTATGGGATTTAGCCAATGTAGACATTGCCCGTAGCATTAGATTACTATCCACCTTTGTTCGTAGAAAGCTTCCAATGTATATTTTCTTTGTTTGTCATAATATTGTAATATATTGTAATTATGTTATTGTTAACTATGTTAAAAGAATTTATGTTTAAAAGATTTACAATGTGTTAAATTAAAACTTCAATTAATTTATCCGAGTGTATATTCTAGTCAGATGTAAATGGAGAAAGTGGACGTTGATTTTTTTAGAGTGTACATTTGTTAAAAGTATTTTTATCACCGCTTTACAGTGTTTGCTCAGTTTTGTTGAAAAAAAACACACTCTTATAACACGTGTACACTCTTAGATTCTCGTAGACGCCACTTTAATTTATTTAATTAACGAATGAATGGCCCATACTACTTTGTGAACAAATGTACGTCGGCATGAATTTTTGCTTGAACAAAATTTTTGTAAACATACTTTTGAGGTGGGGATTGTTTTTCCTAGCTTTGTAAATCAAGCCCTGTTAGCTGTTACGTAATCACTCTTTGGCTATAAATAAAAACTCAAAACTCAAATATGTGTAATTTGTATTTATCATCCAAGTTTTCTCTGTTTCGTCCTGCGTTCCATCTGTTTCCACAAAATATACATAATATCTACATATAAAAATGTAAGCAATGATATCATTGAGTTTAGAACAACAAACTCAATGATGATATCAATGTAGCCAACCCATACAAATTAGTAACTTACAAAGTCAAATTAAGCTAAACATTCACCTACGTTTATGAGGCATAGTATTCCGTACTATCACATTATTTTGTGGTACACAATTTACAATCTTATGAAATCATGTAAAATAGGTTGAAATTAAATAAACTAGTTACAATATTGCATAATGTGCCAGTCAACATATTATTATACGCAACGCTACGACCTCATACGATTTTCAAAATCACCAGCGCCCTCTATATCGCACGCGCAAAGCATTATGGGAGAAAGGTAATTTACATGCTATATGCCATATGCTCGGGTGTGTGGAGAACTGCGTTTCCAACAATGGCAGTGCAGTCCGCCACAATCCCAAGCATATGACATTTAGCATGTAAAAGCCAAGGTAAAGGCCCTTTTTCCCATAATGCTTTGCAACGGAGCGCGCATGCGCAGTTAATTCTGAAAATGGTCTAGGTTCAAAAACTTAAAAAGTAACAGCCCAAGGTGCACACACACAGGTGGGTGGTATTTTGGAATTCGGTCAATTATTACGAAGGGATGTCCGAGGGCTGCTTTAGAAAACTCAATCCTTCACATTCGACTGAGGAAAATCTCGGACAATCTTCCAGTAAGGATTGCCGGTGGCGGGATACGAACAAGAGACCTCCGGAGTCTCGCACTTTACGCTTGAGCCAACTCTGTCCGTGCCGTCCTATTCAGCACATACGATTAGGGCTCTGGTCCGAAGCGTATGACTCTACGAGAACGTGGGTTCGAATCCCGCATGAGACATGGTTTTTTGTAATCGTCTTTCATCGTCATATATATCACCACTCATCGTCTCGAATAGTGGACGAAAAGCAACAAAAATCATCAATCGTTTACATTAGCACAGTGGCGGCGCCAGACCAATATCAATGGGGGGGGGGGGCAGAGGATGGGCAAGGTAATAAAGTGGTGGGGCAATCAGTGGCGGGTAGCTGGGGTCTGGGGCGAAGGTCCAGCCGCCTGAGGCCCTTTTGCCGAAGGCGAAAAAGAATTTCACAATACTACAGTTATTCCGTCAGTTTTAACTGAAAAATGGCAACTCTAGGAATTACCGTTTTGTTTATGAAGGATAAACACTTGATAAAATAAACACAAATATGTACAGTTTGTTATATTTAATTTGTGATTTGATGATTTAATTTTAGTAATGTTACACGACGTGCGGCAGGCATTTGAAACCGGGGGGGGCAAGCGGGGGGCAAATGCCCCCCCAAAATATATGCGATATATTACCCCCGAAGCGCCGCCACTGCATTAGCAACAACGACTGAAAAACCCTCAGATAATCTTTCAGTAAGGATTGCAGGTGGCGGGATACGAACACTTGACACCTCGAGTCAGAGCCTCACGCTTTACTCTTGAGCCACTTCGTAAAAAGACTTTGAATCCAACAGTTTGTACGTATTTCTACGCAACAACTCGTCCATGCTGAATGAGTGTCACAGCTGATTGAGTCACCCGGCTTGGAAGCTGACCTAGCGCACGTGAGTCAGTACAGTGCAGGCGGTCGACAAGGGAAGGCGTCATCCGTCTACCGCTAGGAGGGGTAGGGGCCCGGGGGACGGAGAAGTCAACACCTCGGACGCCCTCTGGTCGTTCCAGGACCTGCTGTCAGGATTCCAAGAGTCCTTGCGACGTGGGGCCAGGAGTGTCCCAGCCACCCCTAGCGTCGGGGGACGGAGAAGTCGACACCTCGGACCCCTCTGGTCGTTCCAGGAGCTGCTGTCAGGATTCCAAGAGTCCTATCTACTCACGACTACGCGGCTAGCTACTCCCATGCACGCTCATCCTTCCTACTCCAGGCGCGCGCGACCGATACAATTGTAAGTACTAAGCCCACATTGCATAACTATTATTGTGTCATAGCACCACCGTTATTACCGTTATTTACCGTTATTATTGTTATATAATTCTCTACCTAACTGGACCAAGCTGAACAAAGTCGCTTGATGTACATTCAGTGATGGCTAGAGCGAGCGCTAAGCGCTTCACTCTGATTCGGGAGGTCCCGGGTTCGAATCCCGTCGAGACCGGCATTCCTGACTGAAGGATTTTTCGAGTTTTTTCTCCGTCGTTAATGTGAATGCTAGGGATTGAGTCCTCTTAAACATCCCTCGTACATCCCGTCACAATTGTCCTATCCGTAATATACCTAGTTCACCTGACCCTACAACAGGTTTAATTCCTACGGTTAAAATTTAAAAAAAAATTAGCTTGGTGTAAATTTTGAGCCCAGCCCGTGTTACGGTACATGATCAAGAGGTGTGAGTGGTACTAGAAATAATTGTTTAGAATTGTTATGTAATTTAAAACACAACTGAGACCAGGATGTAAAGAAAAATGATAAATGATAAATATAAAATAGCTTATGATAATTAAGCAACAGGTCCTACTTAAATTTTATAATATATTTATTTAAAGTCGCACAAACACTGGCGGAATCACAACAATTGAGAGTAAAACCGCCCGAATTTGTGTCGTTCATCTCGAGCTTATTCGTTCAACACTGTAACCTTCATGACGAGTGAATAATTGAGCAAAATTCTAAAGCAAATCTGTAAGAGTATGTGAACTAAAACTGATATAATTACTGTTCACCATTTTCACCCCCGCTATTTAAAGGATTTAGGGTTATTTTGTATCAGACATTTGTGAGGGTCCATGGAATTGTTTGTGGCACTATACGTACCTCTGCCCAGGCCTAAGCTATATTTTGTTTTCATTTTACCGATGGAAACCTATCAGGGTGCAATGTATGCCCCTCTTCAGGTGGACGAGGTATGTAGAGGACAAGACCATTGTGAAGGGATGTATCTCCGAGGGCTGTTTTAGAGGATTCAATCCCTTGCATCCGCATTCACGACCACGACGGGATTCGAACCAGGGACCTCCCGAACCAGTGTCGACATGTCTTGTGTAACTATCTCAACTGGGGGGCTTGATATTGATATTGATATTTATTGGCTTGGCTGCTACATAGGGCTGGCGGAGAGTAGGCTAGAAAGATGTTGATGAAATATTTTAAAATTTATTAAATCATGGTCGTTGTACCGAACGAACTAAAATTGTGTGCATCTTGTAAAGCTAGGAAACAAGGAGATCAAAAAGAATTAAAATTTTTAAATGAGAGTTTGCTAAATTCAAATAAAAATAAAAAAATAAAAATTTGAACAACATTAACAATGAAATACAAACATGTTTTAAACAGTGACAGGTATCGAAATATGTAAGAAATTCAAAATTAACTGAACATGTTGTTGGATTAAGACGTAGATGTAGACATAGCTGTTGTAGACGTAGGTGTAGATGTGGTTGTAGATCCGCCCGGAATGGAATCAGATAAACATGGGGAGAGGGGGGGGGGAGGAACGCGTTCCTTTTCTTACATCAGGAACTTGTAACGTGAAAAGTTAGTATTTCGTGAGAACTTGGAACTAATTTAACGTTCCTTTATAAGTTCCTTTAGCCGTCGTAATTCCATCAAATTCCAGTACCTAATATCGTAAACTACACCATATAATCTCTTTACTTCCTGTGTTTTCGAAAATGGCTCCTTCAGCGGTGGAAACGAGCGGATTCATTAGGAAATATATTGGAAGTTTTTTGTATCCATCACTTTTAACTCCTATCACATTGTATTATTGTTTAAATAAGATGAAGATGCTAAAATTTCAAGAATAGAAAAAAATAATATTTTAGTTTAATTGTCATTTAAAATGTATACTATATTTGGTCTACCATATTTTGATACTATAACATTTTGGAAATTTATTGACTATATTATCCTTTGATTTTATTGGATGAGCGAAGCGAAGACTTCAATTTCAGTGACCCCCCCCCCCCTCCCAAAAACATTTGCTCCGGTGTTTTTTTTTGTTTGTATTATTGTTTTTGGTTAGTTCTCTACCGGGCAAACGGCATACGCGATCTTGATGAAAATGGAGGGGACCTTCGAAATCTCTAAACTTTGACCTGCCACGTTTTTTGGTACAATCGAAGAAATATTTCTCATAAAATATCGTACTTTTACGATTTTTTTCGATTTTTAGTGCGATATTTTCGTGACATTTGGGCCGATTCTGACCAAAACGGGTGGGGCTAGAACCTTCATATTTCACATGGGCATTAAGGTAATGGTTATGTATTGCTTTTTGAAAGAAAAAGTTGAAAACATTAGCCAGGATCCATATAAAAAAAGGTTTTAATACGTTTTTTTAGGTATAATAACAATTAACATGTAACAATAGAAACGTGACAACAATCACCTACAATGCGTTCAACAAGCACTTGATAAGTAAAGAGATCCCACGCAAACTAAAAACTTACAAAAAAGCTCATCCACCAACGCGACTAAAAAAAGCGTCTGCGAAGCTTCCTAGTTTAGTTTTAATGAAGGGAATCACTTGCTATGGGGCTATGCCCTCTCTGATTCTCTGAAACATGTTAAGTGTACTTCGTATCTTGATTTGCTGAAATACATAATAATGTCTGTGAGTCAGTACGTTACATCACACGCACAATGTAAGGGAGCAACGATAACGCCCTTTCTGTGCTTTCAACAGACAGACAGACAGACAGACAGACAGACAGACAGACAGACAGACAGACAGACAGACAGACAGACAGACAGACAGACAGACAGACAGACAGACAGACAGACAGACAGACAGACAGACAGACAGACAGACAGAGGTCTAGCGTGAATGGGAACAAAACAAGCTAAACAGTCGTAGTTCATCAGCAGAGATACGGGAATTTGACGTTTTTTATGCTAAATCGATGATCATTTATTTTTTAATAGTTTTACCAAAAAAAAGATTTTCCCATACCTATATTGAAAATTATTTTAGCATTGCATTCTGATAATGAATTGCAATGTTCCTATAAGTATAATTTTCCGTAAGAAGTGCTAGGAACGACCCAGTGGCGTATCCAAAGGGGGGGGGAGGTAATGGTATGGCGTTTATATGCATTGCACCCTGGATAGGTTTCCCATGACACATTTCTAAACATGTGTAGGCCTCCCTAGCGTAGCGTACACTTGTACAGGCGCGTTGGAGGGGGGGGGGGGGGGGATACCCCCACTCACTTTTTCCTCTAACCCACCTAAGATAGTATTTCGGTGAGTATTGTATTTTTCACCCCGAAACTAGAGGCGAGCTCTGGCATTCGTCGACGGAGACCTCTTCCCCTTCCCTTGACGACCATGACAATACGAACGATGACAAAGACAATGACGACCACGACGTGAGAACCTCGTCTTTATCCCCCTACCCGTGGCTGGTTCTGACCAGCGCGGACTTTCCTCCCCAAATCCTCAAGGCTAGAGTGGTGCATTATGATCTAACGGTTGACGCGCCCTTAATGTAAATAAAACAAAAACCTAAGATTGTGAAACATCCAGTCTCACCGTACACCACATCACATCAATAACTGGAAGACTAATTAGCGCATTCAGTAGAATACGGTGCTTTTCAGTGGCGTAGTTATACATTGGAACATTGAGTTAGAATATATTATTATTCTTCTATTATAGAGTTTAGAATATATTATATTCTAAGCTCAATAGTACAATATGTACACAATGGTACAATGGGTACAACGGAAGGGGGGGGGGGTCTAAGCGAAATGCCCCCAGCTAGTGCCCGGACATGGAGAGTATAATTTTCGATTTTTAACATTAAAAATAGTGGTATTTTACTAGTTTTTCTTAGCGTGATTACGTCGAGAATTTATAAAAAAGTGAAGATTGTGAGTTTTGTTGTCATTTTAGAAAATTTTGCCTCCCCTCCCCCCACCGTAGTTACGCTATCGGTGCTTTTTGTGTGATGGTTGCTATGAGAACGCTTGTGGCTATAGTTGTGACTTGTTACATGAAGCACAAAATCTCTCCCCCCCCCCCACTTCACTTGAAAAAGAGTTCCTACGCGTCTCTACTATGACGTTTGTATCCCCAACAATAATATACATCGGCGATTTTTATGAAACCATTGTAAAACTATCTGGGTAAGCAAGCATGAAGCAAGGGAGACATAAAAATAAAATACATTTGAGAAAGCTTTCCTATTCATATAATAAAACACCCCTCTCTCTCTCCACTTATTTTAATTAAATTTTCAATTAAATGTGCCATTGTTTTGTAGGAGCTATTTATTTGATTCAGATGATTATGTTTTTAGAAATTTACGACAAAACCGTTCAGAGAGGGTTACCGATGTAGAGAATCGAACCTGAACCCGATAAATATTTTAGCAGGCAATTAATCAATCAACTAATTATTAGTGTTTACTATTAGTGACGTTCACTTGTAGGCCCTATGGCGTACGTGATCTTGTACTAGATGCGCAAAGCCTCCAATACAGTCGGTATTGCCAACTTGGGGGATTTGTCGCTAAATATAGGGGATTACAAAGTGCCTTTGGCGACAATATTATAATTTTGGGTTTGGCGACTTTTTGGGGGATTTAGATATTCCACATATTGGTTACAAACTATTGAATATTTTACGATTTTCAGTAAAATGGACATAAGATTAGGTCAAATTGCAGTTTTGTTTAAAGGTCCAACAAATATTAGCCTACCTACGATTTTTATTTTGTAAAAAAAGCTATTAAATGAAAAAATGTTAATTATTACAAATTTGGGAGATTTAAAAAAATGATGTATACTTTTGACCACCATGCTTTTGACTAAATTTTGGGGAGTTTGCGATTTTCAACGTTGGCTCAACTGTATTGTAGTTCGCGCGCCAGCTGTACCCACTGACAGACGCTCATACGAGAGGCATGGAGCAGGTCGCGGCCTAGCAAGGTAAGAGGTTCCTACTTGCATTTCCTCAATATCTTTTACAATATTAGCCATACGCAATGAAGATAACTTCTTACTGTTTTGTTATTATATATTATAGCATCCATCTACTATATTTGCATAAAAGCGTTAGAATGTATTACTTGCTTACTTACCACCCCATAGTTCTACAATGACGTAGCATAGCGATCTTGTGCTGCTTTCAATGTCGGCCTCGCTGTGACTTTTCATTTCTCTGTAGCTCTACTTAGCAAATCAATATATCCATGGAAAATACATCACTTCACCCAGAAAAGCAGAACGATCACTTTCAAGTGTGCTTTAATAATTGTTTTTATTTACCACATTCTTCTAGAAGATTGTCATCAATGTTTCTCTATTGAGGCACCAAGAAATCGAAATAAGTATACGAACCGTAAACCAACCAAATATGTGAAAGAAGTATTTCTCTAAGTTGTTCGGGGAGTGCAAGTGATGCGATCTTTTATCTTGCCAATATTTTCAATTGAAATGTAAATCACTAATCTTATCGGAAGTGTTGTCTAGAAAAGTGTGTAATATGTAATGTGTTGTAGGAATTTCTGCCAGAACATCTGAAGACGGCTACTGCAATCCAATCTAGAATTCGAGCCAGGCGTCGAGGAAGGCAACAACTCTAGCATAGGCCTACATGAGAGGATGAAGAGACGTGCAAGTCCAGCTTCCTGACACCAGTACGTCGGAGAGAGGAGAGATACACCGGCATCTTTGTATTACATCTCTGGTAACGGAAGTTTAGTTTGTCTCTGAGATCAGTCTACTTTGCACTTACCCAATCAATTATTGAACGAGTGAGCGTAGCGAACGTAGTGATTTCCATTCGACTTAAACGGCCCTAATTGTTTTTCTGCGTGCGTGCGTGTGTGTGTGTGTGTGTGTGTGTGTACGTTGAAAATCAGCCGAATCGCTGAACAGATTGCGCTGAAATTTTAAACAGACATCCGTTACGAGTTTATTGAGAACTGCTAACAAAATCACAAGATTCATTGCGATTTAAACCTACAAGAAATGATAAACTGAAAAATAGACTTCCCAATGTTTAGAAATTATTTTAACGACAATGTTTTAGATTTTGAAAATATATTTTTTGTTTTGTTTTTCGCCTGGCCGTGTAATGCCCGTCCCCATGCGAGGTCTGTCAAATGTTGGCGTCCAAGGTACCCCAAATTTCCGCTCGTAGATTGAGTAAACCTTGCAATTTTTTTCACGTATTTCGTACTGGCTATGTTTACCATAGTAGGCCCTATTGCCACAGATGATGAACTACACTGCGTTATATCCCATTTTCAAACATGTTTAATTATTTTTTAAATACAATCTAGAAATTACAAAATCTTTCCCGACCAGGGGTTTTGAACCCACGTCTCCCACATTTGGGCTACAAGGGCGCTTTAGCCAACTAGACTAGGGAAACGCCAAAGACGTATTTTAGACGAGTGAGCGAGCCCATGTGGTTAGTACCCGACCCGGGAACATTTGCATTTAAATTTGATAATTATTTCGTATAAATATAGGTATTGGTGGAAATCACTGTGCCGGAGGTTGCTGTTGTTGGCAGTCTTCAACTGAATATTCCGTGTGACTCCCCGGGTCTTGCTTAATGGTAATTGTTGGCCCGGGAGTTGTGTAAAAGTTTAGGCCATAGTTTTAGGCCAAAATGCTCCACTGTAGCCTATGAAGGCTATAGGGAGGCCTAAGGTAAGGGGAAGAAAAGAAATGTTACCGGTACTCAACACAGGGGCTCACTCACTCGTCCAACAACGACTTTGGCGTTTCCCTAGTACAGTATGGGATAATAGGCTGGGGAGGAGCTAGCATCACCCACATGGAACCTCTCAATGTGGTTCAAAAATGTATCCTTAAAGTAATGATAAATAAACACTTCCTATACCCATCTAACCTCATTTTTACCGATTCCAACATACTAACGATAAGAAAATTGTACATAAAAAACTCCCTTATTCACATCCATAAAAACTATAAATCATATAATTCGGTAACTCACAGAGTAACGACTAGAGATAAAGTGAATGTGAATAATAAACTACAAGTACCAAGAGTAAATAAAGGGATCACCCAAAAGCATTTCATGTACTTGGGGCCCAAAATTTTAACCTTTTACCAGCAGAACTGAGAGATTAATGTAAGCAAAACAAAATTTTTCCCGACAAGTAACACTTTGGCTAAAAGAACGCTCGAACAACGAATATTGAAAAATATAATAATTTAGACCCTCTAGCACACCCTCTGTTAGTACAATGTTTATAGCTCTGTGATTATGGATCATTGTGTCCTCCTTTTTGGTTCTAGTTTAGTTTTATTTTAAAGATTAGATTAAGGTACCTTGTTTAGTTTAGATTATATTAAATAATACTTACTGACCTTCTGTAGTAGATTTGGCAAGTTTTTTCACTATTATACATTGCTATCGCAATAAGCATACATATATGATGTAATTTATTTTTCGTCCTAGCCTATTTTATTAGATGCTTAAATTAGTAGACTATGAAATCAAGAATGGATGTATATTAATAATTATCTTTGTCAATTTTACTGCTATACACATGTATAATGTGTATTAACCTTAGTCCACGTAAAAGGGATGCTCCATACACACACAAGTTGCCTTATGTGGTGGAGAATCTCTGAAATATATATTTCTTTAGTATCTGTTATAATTGAATAAATTGAATTGAATTGAATCTTCTGATAATGAAACCTAACTTGTATACAGTCTTGTGGATTTAAACGGGCTCATGCTAAGTTTTCACAGCTAAGAACACCATAGACATCATCTTCATTACCCTGTTTAATTTGCATATATTTACAATTAACTTCCACTATTATCATCACTTTCAATTTCTCTCAATTAACAACAAGAGAATGTGCGGCTCTCATGTGACAATTTCTCATACATCAACAGTCATCACTGATTAAATGTTGAAATTTTCAATACCTTTGGAAATAACTAGGAAAACGCTTAAGTCCCGCCGCGTTGTTGGATGAGCGTAATTGGTGCATTGAGCTGCCATGTGTTATGCGAATTTTCTGTTGTTCTGTGGCAAAATCATTACTAAGTTGAAATTTTTTTCAAATTAAATTAGATTAAATTAAAAATTAACTTTTTTTTTAATTTTTTTTTTAAATTAAACGTAATTGTTTAAAAAATCGTAAAATTGCGATTTTAAAAGAAATATTTCTCGATTGCGCTCAAATTTTACACTAATATATTAATTTCATAAATAAAGGTTCTGCGAAAAAATTATTACAATCGGATAAAGCTGTAGGTGTTTATAAGTCAAAGAATTGTTTAAAAAAAGAAAAAACCTGTAAAATTTCGATTTTTATGATAAAAATTTTTTCAATTGCGCTCAAATTACAAAAAAATATCTTTATTTATAAAATAAAAGTTCTGTGCAAAAATCATTAAATCGGATAAAGCATGTGGTGTTTAAGTCGAAGAAATTATTTTAAAAAATGAAAAAAAAAACACTAAATTGCGATTTTCATGAGAAAAAATTTTCCGATTGCGCTCAAAAACGTGCAGTTTTTAAGTTCGAGATTTCGAAAGGCCTCCATAAAATTTCATTGCATCGGAGTAAACGGTTTAGCCGAATCGTGTGGACAAACCGACAAAAATACAAAAAAAGGAAAAAAAAAAAAAAAATTCCGGATTTTTTTTCTCCAGTGTAGTGAAATGGAATCTTCGCTTCGCTCGCTAACGCTCGCTACGCTCATCCAATTTAAATTATATTTAGGGATGTATTTATTTTGGCAGTTTGCTTATTTAAATATAAATTAAGTATTTTTGTTATTGTCTAGGACTCTACGAGGACCAAGATACCAGAAGAGAACTCTTGCTCCGCACAAAGAACATGGAAGGCTGAGGACGAAGCATCAACTGCTACTACTCGATCACCAGCATCAAAAGACGCGAACAAGACTTTGCACAACTGAAACGCCGGCTTCCAAACAGACGAGCAATATCTCTGTATGACCTCTTGGGTATGGTTACTTAAGTTTTATTATCTTCTTACATTCAAATAAAAATTGTTTCCGTTAGATGAGAGGAAACACTGGAGCTAGTGTGAACTCAGTGAGATTAAATCACAGGTGCTGAGTCATTCACTAGCAGTGATAGTTTGGTAACTTAAATGTTTCTTAACCTTTAATGACTTCAACGTACTTGAAGAACTTGCTCCTTCGTTGTTCGGTGTGTTTGTAACAATTTTTTTTATTAAATTTTTATTATATATTATATTTAAAAAAATAACAATTTATTTGTAGGCCTACTTGGAAGTTTTAATGATTATTTATACACATCAAAAATATAAGAGAAACTACAAATACCAGACATGTTTCTTATTTATAGTGTGATATCTTTGGTGCCCGTTAGGGCGCCGCAGCCAAGCCGCGTTGGGGCTACACACTCAAGCACCTTATACACCAAGCAGAGTTGGGGTTTATTTCAGGGTGTTTACCCAGCCGTCATGTAACGTGTGTGAACTTGAAAACTATCACAATCGAGGGAATTTAGGTACCTGACCCAAAACATGCCAAATTTTATTGGGGTACGACCCTCCCTTCTTGGTGAAAAAGTGGCTTGAAACATGCTAAAAATCACTTGAAGGATGTTAGCTACTGCTACTGCTACTACTGCTAACAGCGAATACGTCGGCCCGCGAGGCTGACCAGACGGGTGGGGCTACAAAGTTCTTATTTTCCCATGGACATAACGTTATAGTAATATAGGCTTTTTTGAAAAAAAAAAGTTGAAAAAGTTTGCTGGAAGGCTTCCAAATAAAGGTTTGAACATAAGCCTTAAACACTAGGCATACAATCACAATTAACCATAGTTACTTGACACTTGTTGACGGTATAAGCAGAGTTAGGCGGGAAAGTGCGATACGAAAAACAAAGGGAAAGGACATTTTAAATTTTGCTTCTATGTGTGAAATGGAAAATTGTCATTAAAACTCTCATAAACAAATCAAAACCCGTCCCTGACCTAGGCCAGATGTAGAAAATTATTTTATAATACAACAGTGTAGGTCTAAAGTTCCATTAGGGTATAGGACTAGATAAAATTATTACTTACATTACATGTTTGACAAGCCTAGCCAACCCTAGGCCAGCACAACATGTTCTGACATACTTCCCGCCAAATACTTTTTTGATTTCTAAAGCCTAATGCAGATAAACAATAGTATGATTGTCCACCTAGGGTATACAAAAATGTTCGGAAATAATACAACATATTCTTTTCTTTTTAGCAATGTTGAGCCATGATCAAAGTCAGCTTGAAGCAAGGTGTCGAATATGAGCTTGCTCATCTGTTTGTTTACATAATTGCAACAATCAAATCATTTCATGCAACTCGTCTTTCGATTGGCCCGCGTTTATGAAGGCACGGGCCAATCTAGAATAAATATAGAACGTTTTCGAGCTTTTTGCTATATGCAAATCTTTTTAAAGTGCCCTGGATTTCGTGAACCTCACCCCACGTGAATAACAGCAATACTCTTTCAACTCACAACCCATGACTTTTTTCCCACGATACCGTTCAAGAATACCAATTCCTTCGAAAACGAAAACGATTTTCTTTTTCCCAAATTGCGTTTTCAACTCATCTCCCACGAACTCAAGAATTGGGTTCCAGTCCTTATACCGTCGTTAAAACCTTTGGTTATACCACCTTTACCCAGGATGTTACATGAATCCGGGTCTAGATTTTTTTACATCCTATTGTTTTTGGGCTAATACCATAGAAATTAAATCAACTTTGATAAAATTATTATATTTTAACAAAATAATTTTACAATGGAACTTGAAAAAGTAATGAGATCACCCCACATAACAAAAACTTGTAGAAATACAACCAAACCTTACCCCACTCAAAAGAAATGAGATCTAAAAAAAGGGCCAAGCTCATCTACCCTTCCACATTTGCGCATTTTTTAATTCATTAAACGTACAGTGTCCCCATAACAGCATCCTCGAAAAGCTTGGCAAAATAAAATTTGCAGGGTTATACGTTTAAATTAATTAGAAAAAAGAACTTGGATAAACTCACGTTTAAATTAATAATCGCAAATTCTATTTTGCCAAGCTTTTCGAGGATGCTGTTTATGGGACACTATAAATTTATGAAATTAAGAATGCGCAAATGTGGAAGGGTAGATGAGCTTGGCCCTTTTTTTTAGATCTCATTTCTTTTGATGTGTAAGGTTTGGCTGTATTTATACAAGTTTTTTTTATGTGTGTGTCCAATTTACTCTTCATAATGAACTAAAATCCTTCTTTATCAATGAACAACATAATATTATTTTTTATTTGGTAAAAGACTTGAGGGCAACCTTAAGTATAAAAATTCCAAAACCTATGACAAAGTGTTATTGTGTTAGTATTTTGATTTTAAAATTAGCATTTGTTCGGAGCTAATTGGCATGTTTATTTTTTCAGAACTTAAAGGGGCTAAAAACCCCAAAATTTATTTTTTACCACGTGATCTATAGCACAATACTACACTTAAATGACCGTTTAAAAAATTATATCTTGTAACTGTGATTTAACAAAGAATTTTTTAATTTTTTGATCCAGAATGGTCGAAAATTGTGTTTTGGAAATTTCCTAATCGGCTTTAACCTGCTTCTTTTTTTGGTCCAATAGATACTAGAGCATAGTACCAATCTAAAAATGCCACTTTATAACATGTCTTGAAACTGTGCCCAAATATAACCCTCAAACACGCAAAATGCATTCCAAATTCACACCCCCATCTTTGGGAATCAGCATATTTTGACCGTACTACTTGCCCAAAATACAAACACAAATAAAAATTTGAGAATTTACAGAAAAGGCTGTCGAGTTACGTCAAATAATGGACAATATTTTTTTGGGAAACAAAATCCTCCAAGGACACGGGGCATAAAGATCGTCCCCATGTTATTTCTTATGGGAGATTTTTGCCGATGGGATCTAGCTCGAAAAATGTCATGTTTGATATTTTTTGGGAGGTCATGGTGGCCCCAAAAAAATTTTTCTGTTTTTGGGTAAATTCT
>JAMZAV010001313.1:0-119507 GCA_024449915.1 Sweltsa coloradensis
TTTCATTTGTCATTTGCTTGTTAAGTCATTTTCAAGTTGTCAGTTTTCATTTCACAGTTTCATTGTTTGTCAATTTGCTAGTTTGAGTCATTTTGATATTGTAATATTGTTGTTTTGTCAATAACATTTTGTCAGTTTGCTTGATTAAGTCTTTTTCAAATTTTTTTTTTTTTTCATTTTCACAGTTCATTTTGTCAATTGCTAGATTTCATCAGTTTGATTTTGTAAGAATATCACATTGTCAATTGCATTTTGTCAGGTTGTTAGTTTTAGTCATTTTAATATTGTAAGTATGTCATTTTGTCAGATTTTCAATTTCACAGTTTTGACAGTTTGATTTTGTTAATTTGCTAGTTTTCGTTAGTTTTGATATTTTTAATATTGTCAGTTTGTCATAAACATTTTGTCAGTTTGCTTGATTTACTCTTATTCAAATTGTATGTTTTTATTTTTACAGTTTCTTTTGTCAATTTGCTAGTTTTCGTCAGTTTTTATTTGTAAGAATGTCAGATTGTCAATTGCATTTAGTCAGGTTTGTGAGTTTTATTCATTTCACATTGTTAGTTTGTCATTTTGTCAGATTAAGATTTTCACAGTTTTGACAGTTACATTTTGTCAATTTGCTAGTTTTCGTTAGTTTGATATTGTAATATTGTCAGTTTGTCAATAATATTTTGTCAGTTTGCTTGTTTTATTCATTTTCAAATTGTAAGTTTTTTTATTTTTATAGTTTCATTTTGTCAATTTGCTAGTTTTCGTGTTTGATATGAATAATTAGTTGTCAATAAATTTTTTTCAGTTGTAATTTTTTTCTTTTCAAATTTTTTTTTTTTTGGTTTTTATTTTTTTTCATTTCAGTTTTTTGGAATTTTATTTTCTTATTTTTAAATTTTATTTTCTTTTTATTAAATTTTTTTTTTGTTGTTTTTTTTTAATTGCAGTTTTTTTTTTCCCAAATTTCATTTTTTAAAAAGTAGTTTGCTTTTTTTTAAAATTTTGTTTGTCATCATTTTTTCAGTTTTTTAAATTAATTTTTTTTAATTTATTTTTTTTTAATTTCTTTTGTCATTTGCATTTTTTTCAGTTTGATTTTTAAGTTCAATTTAATTTTTTTCATTTTTAGTTTTATTTTTTTTTTTTTGTCATTTTTTGGGTTTTTTTTTTTTTTTTGAAGTTTTTTTTGTATTTTAGTTTTCGTTTTTGATATTTAAATTTATTTTTCATTCATTTTTATTGCGTTTTGTCATTTTTTAAATTTCAGTTTTTCAATTTTCTTTCTTTTTTTTGCTGTTTGTCATTTTTTAATATTTTTCATTTTCAATCATTTTTTCATTTGCTTTTAAATTTTTTTTTTTTTTTCAGTTTTTAATTTTATTTTTTCAATTTGTATTTTTTTTAGTTTATTTGGGAAAATTCTAATTTTCAATTTTTTTGTCTTGTTTGTTTTTTTTATATTGTTTTTTTCATTTTTTCATATTTTCATTATTAAGTTTGCAGTTTTTTTTTAATTTCATTTTTTTTTTTTAAGATTTGTTTTAATAAATTTTTTTTTTTTTGTGTTTTTTATAATATTTTTCATTTTTTTCATTTTGTCATTTTTATTTTTTTTGTTTTTATTTTGTAAAATTTTTAAATTTTCAATTTTTTTTTTGTTATTTTTTTTTTTATTTTTGTTTTTTTGGGTTTTTTTTCACAGTTTTCGTTAAATTTTTCTTTGCTTTTTGTAAATTTTATATTGTAATATTGTCATTTGTCAAAAATTTTGTTTTGCTTTTTTAAATCTTTTCAATTTGTTTTTCAGTTTTTTTTTTTCCGTTTCAGTTTTTTTGTTTATTTCATTTTTGTTGTTTTATTTTGGGGTTTTTTAAAAAAATTTTTTAGTTTTGTTTTTTTTTTAATTTAGTTTTTTTTTAATTTTTTTGTCATTTTTTTTGTTTCGTTTTAAAAATTTTGGGTTTTTTTTAAATTTTTTATTTTTGGTTTAGTCCTTTTTTCAAATTGTATTTTTTCATTTTTAAAGTTTTTTTTGTCAATTTTTTTATTTTTCAGTTTTGTTAAATTCAATTTAATTTGCATTTTGTCAGGGTTTTTTTTTAAATTTTTTATTGTTTTTTTTCATTTTTTTTAAAATTTACTTTAATTTAAAAATTTTTTTTTTTTTTTTCATTTATTTGGGCTTCATTTCAATTTTTTTTTTTTAGTTTAGTCATTTTATATTGTAAGTTTTTTTTAAATTTTTTTTAAATTTTTTTTATTTTTTAATTTCTTTTATTTTTTTTTAAAAATTTATTTTTTTTAAAAAAAATTTTTGCATTTGCTTGTTTTTTTTTAAAAAAAATTTTTTTTCCCTTTTTATTTTTCAATTTTCATTTTTTTTATTTGTATTTTTAAAAGTAGTTGAAATTTATTTGTCAGGTTGTTGTTTTTACATTTTATTTGTGTTTTTCCTTTTGGGTTTTTTTTTCACAGTTTTAATTTGATTTTGTTTTTTTGCAGTTTTTTGGGAGTTTTTATTGTAATTTGTCAGTTTTTTTTTAAATTTTTTTTTGGGTTAAAATTTTTAATTTTCTTTTTTTTTTTTTTTTTTAATTGGTTTTTTTTTTTCCAAATTTCTTTTTTTAATTTTTTTTGTCAGTTTTATTTTAAAAAATTTTACTTGTAATTCATTTTAGTTTTTTTTTGTCTTTTTTGTAATTTGCTTTTGAGTTTTTTATTTTTAATTTTTCGTTTTTTTTTAAAATTTTTTTTTTTGGTTTTTTTAATTGTATTTTCATTTTCAATCATTTTTCCCTTTTTTTTAGTATTTTTTAAAATTAAAATTTTTCTTTTAATTTTTTGTCAATTTGCTATTTTTTTAGTTTGTTGTTTAGTTTTAAAAGCATTTTTCATTTTAAGTTTTAGTTTTCCTTTTTTTTTTTCATTTTTAGATTTTATTTTCCCGTTTGCATTTAAAAAATTTTTCATTTGCTGTTTTCTTTTTAATTGTAAATTTTTTATTTTTTTTTTTTTAGTTTGGTTTTTTTTTTAATTTTTAAAGTTGTCATTTTTTTTTTTACATTTTTCATTTTTTAATTGTAATATTGTCAGTTTGTCAATAATATTTTGTCAGGTTGTTAGTTTTATTCATTTTCACATTCTAAGTTTGTCATATTTGTCAGATTTTCATTTTCACAGTTTGACATTTTTGAATTTGTTATTTTGCTAGTTTTCGTTAGATTGATATTGTAATATTGTCAGTTTGTCATAAACATTTTGTCAGATTGCTTGATAAGTCTTTTTCAAATTGTATGTTTTTCATTTTCACAGTTTCATTTTGTCAATTTGCTAGTTTTCGTCAGTTTGATTTTGTAAGAATGTCAGATTGTCAATTGCATTTTGTCAGGTTGTTAGTTTTATTTATTTTCATATTGTTAGTTTGTCATTTTATCAGATTTCATTTTACAGTTTGACAGTTTGAATTTGTTATTTTGCTAGTTTTCGTTAGTTTGATATTGTAATATTGTCAGTTTGTCAATAACATTTTGTCAGTTTGCTTGATAAAGTCTTTTTCAAATTGTATGTTTTTCATTTTCACAGTTTCATTTTGTCAATTTGCTAGTTTTCGTCAGTTTGATATTGTAATATTGTCAGTTTGTCAATAACATTTTGTCAAGTTGTTAGTCTTAGTCATTTTCAAATTGTTAGTTTTGTCATTTTGTCAGATTTTCATTTTCACAGTTTGACAGTTTGAATTTGTTATTTTGCTAGTTTTCGTTAGTTTGATATTGTAATATTGTCAGATTGTCATTGCATTTTGTCAGGTTGTTTTGTCTTAGTCATTTTCATATTGTTAGTTTGTCATTTTGTCAGATTTTCATTTTCACAGTTGGACAGTTTGAATTTGTTATTTTGCTAGATTTCATATGTTTGATATTGTAATATTATCAGTTTGTCATTAACATTTTGTCTGTTTGCTTGATTAAGTCTTTTTCAAATTGTCAGTTTTTCATTTTCATAGTTTCATTTTATCAATTTGCTAGTTTTCGTCAGTTCGATATTGAAATATTGTCAGTTTTTCAATAACATTTTGTCAGTTTGCTAGTCTTAGTCATTTTCATATTGTAAGTTTGTCATTTTGTCAGATTTTCATTTTCACAGTTTGACAGTTTCATTTTGTTAATTTGCTAGTTTTCGTCAGTTTGATTTGTAAGAATATCAATTGTTTAACATTTTGTTCAGTTTGCTTGTTTTAGTCATTTTTCAAGTTGTCAGTTTTTCATTTTCACAGTTTCATTTTGTCAACTTGCTAGTTTGCGTCAGTTTGATATTGTAAGAATATCACATTGTCAATTGCATTTTGTCAGGTTGTTAGTTTTAGTCCTTTTCATATTGTAAGTTTGTCATTTTGTCAGTTTTTCATTTTCACAGTTTGACAGTTTGATTTTGTCAATTTGCTAGTTTTCGACAGTTTGATTTTGTAAGAATGTCAGATTGTCAATTGCATTTTGTCAGGTTGTTAGTTTTAGTCATTTTCATATTGTAAGTTTGTCATTTTGTCAGTTTTTAATTTTCACAGTTTGACAGTTTGATTTTGTTAATTTGCTAGTTTTCATTAGTTTGATATTGTAATATTGTCAGTTTGTCAATAACATTTTGTCAGTTTGCTTGATTTAGTCTTTTTCAAATTGTATGTTTTTCATTTTTACAGTTTCATTTTGTCAATTTGCTAGTTTGCGTCAGTTTGATTTTGTAAAAATGTCAGATTGTCAAATTTCATTTTGTCAGGTTGTTAGTTTTATTCATTTTCACATTGTTAGTTTGTCATTTTGTCAGATTTTCATTTTCACAGTTTGACAGTTTCATTTTGTTAATTTGCTAGTTTTCGTCAGTTTGATATTGTAATATTGTCAGTTTGTCAATAACATTTTGTCAGTTTGCTTGTTGTAGTCATTTTCAAATTGAAAGTTTTTTATTTTCACAGTTTCATTTTTGTCAATTTGCTAGTTTTCTTCAGTTTGATATTGTAATAATGTCAGATTGTCAATTTCATTTGTCAGGTTGTAGTTTTAGTCATTTTCATATTGTTAGTTGTCATTTTTTCAGATTTTCATTTTCACAGTTGACAGTTACATTTTGTCAATTGCCAGTTTTCGTTAGTTTGATATTTTAATATTGTCAGTTTGTCAATAACATTTTGTCAGTTTGTTAGTTTTATTCATTTTCAAATTGTAAGTTTGTCATTTGTCAGATTTAGATTTTCACAGTTTGACAGTTACATTTTGTCAATTTGCTAGTTTTCGTCAGTTTGATTTGGTCAGAAAGTCTGATTGTCCCCCCAAATTTCATTTTGTCAGGTTATTCGTCTTAGTCATTTTATATTGTTTAGTTTGTCATTTTGTCAGATTTTCATTTTCACAGTTTGACAGTTTGAATTTGTCATTTTGCTAGTTTTCGTTAGTTTGATATTGTAATATTTTCAGTTTTTCATTAACATTTTGTCATTTGCTTGATTAAGTCTTTTTCAAATTGTATGTTTTTCATTTTCACAGTTTCATTTGTCAATTTGCTAGTTGTCGTCAGTTTGATTTTGTAAGAATGTCAGATTGTCAATTGCATTTTGTCCAGGTTGTTAGTCTTTGTCATTTTCATATTTTTAAGTTTGTCATTTGTCAGATTTTCTTTCACAGTTTGGACAGTTTCATTTTGTTAATTGTAGTTTTCGTCAGTTTGATATTGAAATATTGTCAGTTTTTCATTTTCACAGTTTGACAGTTGATTTTGTCAATTTGCTAGTTTTCGTTAGTTTGATATTGTAATATTGTCCAGTTTGTCATTTAAAAATTTTGTCAGTTGCTTGTTTTAGTCATTTTCAAGTTTCAGTTTTTCATTTTCATAGTTCATTTGTCAATTTGCTAGTTTGCGTCATTTGATTTTGTAAATATGTCAGATTGTCAATTGCATTTTGTCAGGTTGTTAGTTTTAGTCATTCTCTTATTGTAAGTTTGTCATTTGTCAGTTTTTCATTTTCACAGTTTGACAGTTTGATTTGTTAATTTGCAGTTTTCGTTAGTTGATATTTTAATATTGTCAGTCATTTAAAATTTTGTCAGTTTGCTTGTTTTAGTCATTTTCAAGTTGTCAGTTTTTCATATTTCACAGTTTCCTTTTTTTAATTGGCTAGTTTTCGTCAGTTTGATTTTGTAAGAATGTCAGATTGTCAATTGCATTGTGTCAGGTGGTTAGTGTTATTCATATTCATATTGTTAGTTTGTCATTTTGTCAGATTTTCCATTTTCACAGTTTGACAGTTACATTTTGTCAATTTGCTAGTTTTTGTCAGTTTGATTTGGTAAGAATGTCTGATTGTCAATTGCATTTTGGGCAGGTTGTTAGTCTTAGTCATTTCATATTGTAAGTTTGTCATTTTGTCAGATTTTCATTTTTACAGTTTTTACAGTTTCATTTTGTTTAAATTTTCTAGTTTTCGTCAGTTTTATATTGAATATTGTCAGATTGTCCATAACATTTTTTCAGTTTGCTGGGTTTTAGTCATTTTCAAATTGAAAGTTTTTCATTTTCACAGTTTCATTTTGTCAATTTGCGAGTTTTCTTCAGTTTGATATTGTAAAAAATGTCAGATTTTCCAATTGCATTTTTTCAGGTTGTTAGTTTTAGTCATTTTTAATATGTTAGTTTGTCATTTTCAGATTTTCCCTTTTCACAGTTTGGGCAGTTTGATTTTTTTAATTTGCTAGTTTTCAAAAGTTGATATTGTAATATTGTCAGTTTGTCAATAACATTTTGTCAGTTGCTTGATTTAGTCTTTTTCAAATTGTATGTTTTTTATTTTTACAGTTTCATTTGTCAATTTGCTAGTTTGCGTCAGTTTATTTTGTAAGAATGTCAGATTGTCAATTGCATTTTGTCAGGTTGTCTTAGTCATTTTCATATTGTTAGTTTTTTCATTTTGTCAGATTTTCATTTTTCATAGCTGACAGTTTATTTTGTTAATTTGCTAGTTTTCGTCAGTTTGATATTGTCAGAATGTCCGATTGTCAATTGCATTTTGTCAGGTTGTTAGTTTTAGTCATTTTCATATTGTAAGTTTGTCATTTTGTCAGTTTTTCATTTTCACTGTTTGAAAAGTGTTTATTTTGGTAATTTTCTAGTTTTCGTCAGTTTTATATTGTAATATTGTCAGTTGTCAATAACATATTGTCAGTTTTCTTGATTAAGTCTTTTTCGAATGTATGTTTTTCATTTTTATAGTTTCATTTTGTCAATTTGCTAGTTTTCGTCAGTTGATTTGTAAGAATGTCAGATTGTCAATTGCATTTTGGTCAGGTTGTTAGTTTTTGTCATTTTCATATTCTAAGTTTGTCATTTTGTCAGTTTTTCATATTCACAGTTTGGGCAGTTTGATTTTTTTAATTTGCTAGTTTCGTTAGTTTGTTTGATTTTGTAAGAATGTCAGATTGCAATTGCATTTTGTCAGGTGTTAGTTTTTTCTTTTCACATTGTTAGTTTGTCATTTGGTCAGACTTTCATTTTCACAGTTTGACAGTTTGAATTTGTTATTTGCTAGTTTTCGTTTGTTTGATATTGTAATATTGTCAGTTTGTCATTAACATTTTGTCAGTTTGCTTGGGTTAAGTCTTTTTCAAATTGTATGTTTTTCATTTTCACAGTTTCATTTTGTCAATTTGCTAGTTTTCGTCAGTTTGATTTGTAAGAATGTAGATTGTCAATTGCATTTTGTCAGGTTGTTAGTTTTAGTCATTTTTCATATAGTAAAGTTTTGTCATTTTTTCAGTTTCATTTTCACAGTTTGACAGTTTGAATTTGTTATTTGGCTAGTTTTCGTTGTTTGATTTGTAATATTGTCAGTTTGTCATTTAAAATTTTGTCAGTTTCTTGTTTTAGTCATTTCAAATTTTCAGTTTTTTATTTTCACAGTTTCATTTGTCAATTTGCTAGTTTGCGTCAGTTTGATATTGTTTAAAAATGTCAGATTGTCAATTGCATTTTGTCAGGTTGTTAGTTTTAGTCATTTTCATATTGTAAGTTTGTCATTTTGTTATTTTTTTTATTTTCACAGGTTTGACAGTTTGAATTTGTTATTTGGCTAGTTTCGTTAGTTTGATATTGTAATATTGTCAGTTTTGTCATTAACATTTTGTCAGTTTGCTGTTTTAGCATTTTTAAGTTGTCAGTTGTTCATTTTCACAGTTTCATTTTGTCAATTTGCTAGTTTGCGTCAGTTTGATTTTGTAAGAATGTCAGATTGTCAATTGCATTTTGTCAGGTTGTTAGTTTTATCATTTTTTTATTGAAGGTTTGTCATTTTGTCAGTTTTTCATTTTCACAGTTTGACAGTTTGATTTTGTTAAATTTTCTAGTTTTCGTTAGTTTGATATTGTAAATATTGTCAGTTTGTCATTAACATTTTTTCAGTTTGCTTGTTTTAGTCATTTTCAAATTGTATGTTTTCATTTTCACAGTTTCATTTTGGGCAAATTTTCTAGTTTCGTCAGTTTGATTTTGTAAGAATGTCAGATTGTCAATTGCATTTTTTCAGGTAGTTAGTTTTAGTCATTTTCTTATTGTAAGTTTGCATTTGTCAGTTTTTCATTTTCACAGTTTGACAGTTTTGATTTTGTTATTTTCTAGTTTTCGTTAGTTTGATATTGTAATATTGTCAGTTGTCAAAAACATTTTGTCAGTTTGCTTGATTAAGTCTTTTTCAAATTGTATGTGTTCATTTTTACAGTTTTTATTTTGTCAATTTGCTAGTTTTCGTCAGTTTGATTTTGTAAGAATGTCAGATTGTCAATTGCATTTTTTCAGGTTGTTAGTTTTAGTCATTTTCATATTGTAAGTTTGTCATTTTTTTATTTTTCATTTCACAGTTTGACAGTTTGAATTTGTTATTTTGGGTAGTTTTCGTTAGTTTGATATTGTAATATTGTCAGTTTGTCATTAACATTTGGTCAGTTTGCTTTTTTTAGTCATTTTCAAGTTTTCAGTGTTTCATTTTCACAGTTCATTTTGTCAATTTGCTAGTTTGCGTCAGTTTGATATTGTAAGAATGTCAGATTGTCAATTGCATTTTGTCAGGTTTTTAGTTTTAGTCATTTTCTTAGTGTAAGTTTGTCATTTTGTCAGTTTTTCATTTTCACAGTTTGACAGTTTGATTTTGTTAATTTGCTAGTTTTCGTTAGTTTGATATTTAAATATTGTCAGTTTGTCAATAACATTTTGTCAGTTTGTTAGTTTAGTCATTTTCTTATTGTTAGTTTGTCATTTTGTCAGAGTTTTTCATTTTCACAGTTTTTTACAGTTTGATTTTTTTAATTTTCAAGTTTTCGTTAGTTTGATTTGTAATATTGTCAGTTTGTCAATAACATTTTTTCAGTTTTTAGTTTTATCATTTTCATATTGTAAGTTTGTCATTGTTTCAGATTTGTCATTTTTGTCAGTTTGACAGTTTTATTTTGTTAATTTGCTAGTTTTCGTCAGTTTGATATTGATAATATTGTCAGTTGTCCATAACATTTGGCAGTTTGCTTGTTGTAGTCATTTTCAAATTGAAAGTTTTTCATTCACAGTTTCATTTTGTCAATTTGCGAGTTTCTTCAGTTTGATATTGTAATAATTTTCAGATTGTCAATTGCATTTTGTCAGGTGTTTGTTTAGTCATTTTCATATTGTTAGTTTGTCATTTTGTAAAATTTTCATTTTCACAGTTTGACAGTTTTATTTTGTTAATTGCTAGTTTTCGTTTAAATTTGATATTGTAATATTTCAGTTTGTCAATAAAATTTTGTCAGTTTGCTTGATTAAGTCTTTTTCGAATTGTATGTTTTTAGTTCATAGTTCATTTTGTCAATTTGCTAGTTTTCTTCAGTTGATTTGTAAGAATGTAGATTGTCAATTGCCTTTGTCAGGTTGTTAGTTTTAGTCATTTTCATATTGTAAGTTTGGCATTTTGTCAGTTTTTCTTTTCACAGTTTGACAGTTTGATTTTGTTAATTGCTAGTTTTCATTAGTTTGATTTTTGTAATATTGTCAGTTTGTCAATAACATTTTGTCAGTTTTCTTGTTTAAGAATTTTTAAGTTTTCTGTTTTTCATTTCCCCAGTTTCATTTTTTCAATTTTCTAGTTTGCGTCAGTTTTATTTTGTCAGAATGTCAGATTGTCAATTGCATTTTGTCAGGAGAATGTCAGATTGTCAATGGCATTTTGTCAGGTTGTTAGTTTTAGTCATTTTCTTATTGTAAGTTTGTCATTTTGTCAGTTTTTCATTTTCACAGTTTGACAGTTTGATTGTGTTTATTTTTCTAGTTTTCGTTAGTTTGATATTGTAATATTGTCAGTTTGTCATTAACATTTTGTCAGTTTGCTTGTTTTTAGTCATTTTCAAGTTGTCAGTTTTCAATTTCACAGTTTCATTTTGTCAATTTGCTAGTTTGCGTCAGTTTGATATTGTAATATTGTCAGTTTGTCAATTCATTTTGTCAGGTTGTTAGTTTTATTCATTTTCATCATTGTTAGTTTGTCATTTTGTCAGATTTTCATTTTCACAGTTTGAATTTATTTGTTAATTTGCTAGTTTTCGTCGTTTTTATTTGTAATATTGTCAGTTTTCAATAACATTTGTCTTTCTTGTTTAATCATTTTCAAATTAAAAGTTTTTCATTTTCACTAGTTTCATTTTGTCAATTTGCTAGTTTTCCTTTGATATTGTTAGAATGTTCAGATTGTTCAATTGCATTTTGTCAGGTTGTTAGTTTGTCATTTTCTTATTGTAAGTTTGCCATTTTGTCAGTTTTTCATTTTCAAGTTGTAAGTTAGTTTTTGTTAATTTGCTAGTTTTAGTTAGTTTGATGATTGTATATTTCAGTTTTCATAAACATTTTTCATTTCTTGTTATTTCATTTTCAGTTTGTCAGTTTTTCAATTTCACATTTCATTTTGTCATTCTTTGTTTTGTAGTTTTATATTGTAATATTGTCAGTTTGTCAATAAATTTTGTCAGTTTGCTTGTTGTAATCATTTTCAAATTAAAAGTTTTAGTCTATTTAATTTCATTTTTTCAATTTTGCTAGTTTTCCTCAGTTTGATATTGTTAGAATGTCAGATTGTCAATTGCATTTTGTCAGGTAGTTAGTTTTAGTCATTTTCTTATTGTAAGTTTGTCATTTTGTCAGTTTTTCATTTCACAGTTTGACAGTTTGATTGTGTTTATTTTTCTAGTTTTCGTTAGTTTGATATTGTAATATTGTAGTTTGTCAATACTTGTCAGTTTGCTTGATTAGTTTTAAATTGTATGTTTTTCATTAACAGTTTCATTTTGTCATTGTTTAGTGATCTTATTTTGATCATTTGTCAATTTAGTTTTTTCATACATTTGCGTTTGCTGTTAGATTTTAATAATTGTATTTTTTCAATTTTCATTTGCATTTTGTAATTCTAGTTTTCGCAATTTGATTTTTATAATTTCATCATTCATTTTGTCAAATTGTAGTTTTGTCATTTCTGTTATTTGTAAATTTCAATTTCATTCATGTTTGCAGTTTAGTTTGTTATTCTATTTTCGTTATTGTATTGTCATTTGTCAGTTTTTCATTTTACATTTGACATTTGATTGTTTATTTTTAGTCTTTTCAAGTTCAGTTTGTCATTTTATAGTTTCATTTTTCAACATTTTAGTTTGTCGTTTGATATTTTAATATTGTCAGTTTGTTCAATTCAACATTTCAGTTTCTTGTTAAGTCTTTTTCACTAGTTTTTTGATTTCAATTTGCAGTTTGTGTCAATTAGCATTTTGTCAGTTTGATTTTTAAGTTATTCAAATTGTATTGTTTTTCAGGTTGGTTTTTCATTTGTCATATTGCTAGTTTGAGCATTTTGTATTTTATTTTTCGTTTGTCACATACATTTTGTCATGTAGTTTCTTTGATTAGTCTTGTTATTGTCAATTGCATTTTTTCAGTTTTAAGTTTCATTTTTCAATTGTAGTTTTGTCATTTTGTCTGATTTTTGTTACAGATGTACAGTTTCAATTTGTTATTGCTAGTTTTCGTCAGTGATTTGTTATTTTTAGTCATACATTTTTCAGTTTGCTTGTTGTGTCATTTTCAATTGAATTTTTCATTTTACAGTTTCATTTTGTAATTTTGCTGTTTTCAGTTTGATATTGAATATTGTCAGTTTGTCATAACATTTTGTCAGTTTGCTTGTTAAGTCTTTTTCTAATTGTATTTTGTTCAGTTTCTACAGTTTTTCATTTTCAGTTTGAGTTTGGTAGTTTATTTGTAGATTGTAGTTGTGAATTGATTTGTCAGTTGTTGTTATCATTTTCATTTGTTGTTTAGTCATTTTGTCAAGTATTTATTCAGTTTATCAAGTTTGACAGTTTCATTTTGTTAATTTGCTAGTTTTCGTCAGTTTGATATTGTAATATTGTCAGTTTGTCAATTGCATTTTGTCAGGTTGTTAGTTTTAGTCATTTTCATATTGTAAGTTTGTCATTTTGTCAGATTTTTATTTTACAGTTTGACAGTTACATTTTGTCAATTTGCTAGTTTTCGTTAGTTTTTATATTGAAATATTGTCAGTTTGTCATACATTTTGTCAGTTTTTCTTCATTAAGTCTTTTTTTAAATTGTATTATTTTCATTTTCATAGTTTCATTTTGTCAATTTTTTAGTTTTCGTCGTTTTTATTTTTTAAGAATGTCAGATTGGGCAATTGTTTTGAGGTTGTTAGTTTTAGCATTTTTTTATTTTAAGTTTGTCTTTTGTCAGTTTTTCATTTTTTACAGTTTGACAGTTTTTTATTTTGTTAATTTTCTATTTTCGTTAGTTTGATATTGTAATTTGTAAGTTTGTCTTAACATTTTTAGTTTTCTTGCTTAATCATTTTAAGTGTCATTTTTTTAATTTTACAGTTTCATTTTGTCATTTGCAGTTTTCGTCAGTTTGATTTTGTAAGAATGTCAGATTGTCCAAAATTGCTTTTGTCAGGGATTAGTTTAGTATTTTCTTATTGTAAGTTTTATTTTGCAGTTTTTTTTTTTCCCCCAGTTTGACAGTTTTATTTTGTTTATTTTTTTAGTTTTCGTTGTTTATATTGTATTTGTCATTTTTCATTAAAATTTTTTCTTTTTTTTCTTGTTTTAGTCATTTTCAAGTTGTCAGTTTTTCAAATTTTACAGTTTCATTTTGTCCAAATTTTTATTTGCGTCAGTTTGATATTGTAATATTGTTTGTTTGTCAATAACATTTTTTTTTTTTGCTTGGTTAATCTTTTTTCAAATTTTATGTTTTTCATTTTTTACAGTTTTATTTTTTCAATTTCTAGTTTTTTGTCGTTTATTTTTTTAAGAAAGTCGATTGTCAATTCATTTTGTCAGGTTGTTTTTTTTTATTCATTTAGCATTGTTGTTTGTCATTTTTTTCAATTTTTGATTTTCACGTTTGACATTAATTTTTTCAATTTGCTAGTTTTCGTCAGTTTGTTGGCAAACGTCTGTTGTAATTCATTTTTTCAGGGTTTTGTCTAGTCATTTTCATATTTTTTGTTTGTCATTTTTCGATTTTCATTTTTACAGTTGACAGTTTTTAATTTTTTTTTTGCTAGTTTTCGTTAGTTTTTAATTGTAATATTTCAGTTTGTCATAAACATTTTGTCAGTTGCTTGATTTGTTTTTCAAATTGTAATTTTTTCTTGTTCACAGTTTCATTTTGTTAATTTTGCTGTTTTCGTTTTGATTTTGTAAGATTCAGATTTACATTATTTTGTTGTTTGTAGTTTTTTCTTTTCCCTGTTAGTTTGTCTTTGTCATTTATTTTTCATTTGCAGTTCATTTTGTATTTGCTGTTTTGTCAGTTGATTTTTCGAATGTCATTTGAATTGTTATTTTGTCAGGTTTGTTATAGTCATTTTCATATTGTTGTTTGTCATTTTGTCAGTTTTCTTTTACAGTTTTGACAGTTTGAATTTTTTATTTTCTTTTTCTTTTTATTTGTAATATTGTCAGTTTGCATTAACATTTTGTCAGTTTGCTTATTATTTTTTAATTGTTGTTTTTCATTTCATAGTTTATTTGTTTTTTTGCTAGTTTGTCGTCAGTTTGATTTGTAAGAATGTTATTTTGCATTGTCAGTTTTGTTTGTTATTTTGTCATTTTGTATTTAAGTTTGTCATTTGCAGTTTTTCATTTTCACAGTTTGCAGTTTGAATTTGTTATTTTGCTAGTTTTCGTTTTTGTATTTGTATTTGCTAGTTTGATATTAAATATTGTCAGTTTGTCATTTTGTCAGTTTTAGTTTCTTTTTCAATTTAGTTTTCATTTTTCACATTTGCTAGTTTGCGTCAGTTTTGATTTTTGAAATTATTGTAGTTTTCAGTTTTTCATTTTGTTGATTAAGTCTTTTTTCAATTTTTTTTTCATTTTCAGTTTTCCATTTTGTCATTTTTCTATTTTCGTCCAGTTTGATTTTGTTAATGTCAGTTTTGTAATTGATTTTGTCAGGTTGTAGTTTTGTCAAAATTTTTTTTGTCATTTCTTTTTGCAGTTTTTCATTTTCACTTTTCAGTTTACAGTTATTTTGTTAATTTGCTAGTTTCGTTAGTTTGATATTGTAATATTGTCAGTTTGTCATAACATTTTGTCAGTTTGCTTGATTAAGTCTTTATTGCTTTAAATTTTTTTGATTTTCACAGTTACAGTTCATTTTGCATTTGCTAGTTTTCGTCATTTGATTTTGTAAGAATGTCTGATTTTCAATTATTTTGTCAGGTTTTAGTCTTAGTCATTTTCATATTTAGTTCATTTGTCATTTTGTCAGATTTTCATTTTCACAGTTTGAACAGTTTGAATTTGTTATTGCTTTGTAGTTTTCGTTTTTATTTTATATTTAAGTTTGTCATTTTTTAAATTTTGTCAGTTTGCTTGTAAGTCTTTTAATTGTATTTTGCATTTCCAGTTTCATTTGTCATTTGTCAGTTTTCTAGATTTTTGTCAGTTTGTTGTTTAGTCATTTTCAAATTTGTTATTTTTCATTTGTTTTTTGTCATTTGGTTGCCGTTTATTTTTAAGTCATTTTCATTGTAGATGTCATTTTTTCAGTTTTTGATTCACAGTTTTACAGTTGAATTTGTTATTTGCTAGTTTCTTTGTTTTTGATATTGTAATTTCATTTTGTCATTAACTTTTGTCATTTTCTTTTTGTCATTTTCAGTTGTTAGTTTTTCATTTTGACAGTTGTCATTTTGTCATTTGCTAGTTTTCAGTTTCAGTTTGATTGAATATTGTCAGTTTTGTCATAATTTTGCAGTTTGCTTGATTAAGTATTTTTCAATTTGTATGTTTTCATTTTCACAGTCATTTTCAAGTTGTAGTTTTTTTCCAGTTTTTTTGTAATTGAAAATTCAGATTTAATTTTCATTTTGTCAGTTGTTATTTTGTCATTTTCTTATTGTAAGTTTGTCATTTGTCAGTTTTTCATTTTCACAGTTTTGACATTTTGATTTTTTATTTGTATTTGTTTTTAGATATTGTAATATTGTAAGTTCATTTACATTTTGCAGTTTGCTTGTTTTAGTATTTTCAAGTTGTCAGTTTTTTCATTTCACATTTTCATTTGCAATTTGAGTTTTGCGTCAGTTTGATTTGTATATTGTCAGTTTGTAATAACATTTTGTCAGTTTGCTTGATTAATCTTTTCAAATTGTTGTTTTTCATTTTCCAGTTTCATTTTGTCAATTTGCTTTTTTTGTCATTTGTTGTTTGGTAATGTCATTGTCAATTGCATTTTGTCAGTTGTATAGTTTTAGTCTTTTCTTATTAAGTTTTTTCATTGTTGTTTTTTTTCAGTTTGACAGTTTGATTTTGTTTATTTTTCTAGTTTTTCGTTAGTTTTAAATTTTTGTTTGTCAATAAATTTTGTCAATTTTGTATTGTCTTTTTAAAGTATTTTCAAGTTTACAGTTTTTTTTCAATTTCACAGTTTTCTTAGTATTTTGATTTCGTCAGTTTGATATTGTATATTTGTCAGTTTGTCAATAACATTTTATCAGTTTTGCTTGTTATCTTTTTCAAATTGTATGTTTAGTTTCACAGTTTCACAGTTCATTTTGTCAATTTGCTTTTGAATCTTTTGATATTGTATAATTGTTTGTTGTCAATCATTTTTTGTAGTTTTATTTATCTTTTTTCATTTGTTGTTTTCATTTTACAGTTTATTTTGTTAATTTGCTAGTTTGCGTAGTTTTATTTTGTAAATGTCAATTGTCCATTATTTTGTCAGATTGTTAGTTTTTTCATTTCACATTGTTAGTTGTCATTTTTCAATTTAATTTTCACAGTTTTACAGTTACATTTGTCATTTGCATAGTTTTGTCAGTTTGTTTGATCAATTTTGATTGTCATGCATTTTGTCAGGTTGTTAGTCTTAGTCATTTTCAATTGTATTTGTCATTTTGTCAGATTTTTCATTTCACAGTTTGACACTTTCATTTTGTTTATTGTAGTTGATGTTGTAGTGATTGATTTGAATAATTTTTCAGTTTGTCAATAATTTTGTCAGTTTGCGTTGTTAGGTATTTTCAATTAAAGTTTTTTTTCAATTTCATTTTGTCTTTTAGTTTTTCCTCATTTGATATTGTTAGAATGTCATTTGTCAATTGCTTTTGTATTTGTTGTTTAGTTTTTCTTTTGTAAGTTTGCCATTTTGTCAGTTTTTCATTTTTTCAGTTTGACAGTTTGATTTTGTTAATTTGCTAGTTTTCGTCAGTTTGATAATGTAATATTGTCAGTTTGTCAATAACATTTTGTCAGGTAGTTAGTTTGAGTCATTTTCATATTGTAAGTTTGTAATTTTGTCAGTTTTTCATATTCACAGTTTGACAGTTTGATTGTGTTTATTTTTCTAGTTTTCGTTAGTTTGATATTGTAATATTGTCAGTTTGTCAATTGCATTTTGTCAGGTTGTTAGTTTTAGTCTTTTTCATATTGTAAGTTTTGTCATTTTGTCAGTTTTTTCATCTCACTGTTTGACAGTTTGAATTTGTTATTTTGCTAGTTTTCGTTAGTTTGATATTGTAATATTGTCAGTTTGTCCATAACATTTTGTCAGTTTGCTTGATTAGGTCTTTTTCAAATTGTATGTTTTCATTTTCACAGTTTCATTATGTCAATTTGCTAGTTTTCGTCAGTTTGATTTTGTAAGAATGTCAGAGTGTCAATTGCATTTGTCAGGTTGTTAGTTTTAGTCATTTTCTTATTGTAAGTTTGTCATTTTTTCAGTTTTTCATTTCACAGTTTGACAGTTTGATTTGTTAACTTGCTAGTTTTCGTTAGTTTGATATTGTAATATTGTCAGTTTGTCATAAACATTTTGTCCGTTTGCTTGTTTTAGTCATTTTCAAGTTGTATGTATTTCATATTCACAGTTTCATTTTGTCAAATTTGCTAGTTTTCGTCAGTTTGATTTGTAAGAATGTCAGATTGTCAATTGCATTTTGTCAGGTTGTTAGTTTTATTTTTTTCCACATTGTTAGTTTGTCATTTAATCAGATTTAGATTTTCACAGTTTGACAGTTTGAATTTGTTATTTTGCTAGTTTTCGTTAGTTTGATATTGTAATATTGTCAGTTTGTCATTAACATTTTGTCAGATTGCTAGATTAGTCTTTTTTAAATTGTATGTTTTTCATTTTCACAGTTTCATTTTGTCATTTTGCTAGTTTTCGTCAGTTTGATTTTGTAAGAATGTCAGATTGTCAGTTGCATTTGTCCAGGTTGTTTTGTTTTAGTCATTTTCATATTGTAAGTTTGTCATTTTTTCAGTTTTTCATTTTCACAGTTTGACAGTTTGAATTTGTTATTTGGCTAGTTTTCGTTAGTTTGATATTGTAATATTGTCAGTTTGTCATTAACATTTTTGTCAGTTTTGCTTGATTAAGTCTTTTTCAAATTGTATGATTTTCATTTCACAGTTTCATTTTGTCAAATTTTTTAGTTTTCGTCATTTTTATTTTTTAAGAATGTCAGATTTTCTTTCATTTTTTCAGGTTGTAAATTTTGTCATTTTCTTATTGTAATTCCCTTTTGTCAGTTTTTCTTTTCACAGTTTACAGTTTGATTTTGTTAATTTTCTAGTTTTTTGGGTTTTTTGATATGTAAATTGTCATTTGTATAAAATTTTGTCAGTTTGCTTGTTTTTTGTCATTTCAATTGCAGTTTTCAAATTCACAGTTTCATTTGTTTTGCTAGTTTCGTCGTTTGTATTGTAATATTTTCAGTTTTTCAATAACTTTTGTCAGTTTGCTTTATTAAAACTTTTTTTAAATTGTATGTTTTTTTTGTTTCACGTTTTTTTTTGTCAAATTTGCTAGTTTTCGTCAGTTTTATTTAGTAAGAATGCGATTTTTCAAATTTCTATTTTCGGTTTTTAGTTTTATTCATTTTCATATTGTTAGTTTTTTCATTTTGTCGTTTTATTTTCACTTTTTACAGTTACTTTTTTCAATTTGCTAGTTTCGTCAGTTTGATTTTGGGAAAAGTTATTTCAAATTTCATTTTTTTCAGGTTTTTATCTTAGTCATTTTCATATTTAAGTTTGTCATTTTGTAATTTTCATTTTCACAGTTTGAAAGTTTTTATTTTTTTTAATTTTTCTAGTTTTTTGTCAGTTTGATATTGTAATTTGTCAGTTTGTCAAAAACATTTTTCAGTTTGCTTGTTGTAGTCATTTTCAAATTGAAAAATTTTCATTTTCACATTTATTTGTCAATTTGTAGTTTTCTTCAGTTTTTATTTGTAATTGTCGATTGTCAAAATTTATTTTGTCAGGTTTTTATTTTTTTCATTTTCATTTGTTAGTTTGTCTTTTGTGATTTTATTTTTACAGTTTGGAAGTTTCATTTTGTCAATTTGCTAGTTTTTTGTTAAATTTATATTGTAATATTGTCATTTTCAAAAACATTTTTTCATTTGCTTGTTTAAATCATTTTCAAATTGTCAGTTTTTCATTTTAAAAGTTTTTATTTGTCAATTTCTATTTGCGTCAGTTTGATATTGAAATATTGCATTTTTCAATAACATTTGTCAGTTTGCTTCATTAAGTTTTTTTCAAAAATTTTTGATTTTCTTTTCATAGTTTCATTTTGTCAATTTTTCTAGTTTTCGTCAGTTTGATTTTGTAAAAATGTCAGATTGTCAAATTTCATTTTGTCGGTTGTTTGTTTTTTGTATTTTTTTATTGTAAGTTTGTCATTTTGTCAGTTTTTCATTTTCACAGTTTGACAGTTTATTTTGTTTTTTGCTAGTTTTCGTTAGTTTGATTTGTAAAATTTTTAAATTTTTCATTAAAATTTTTTTCATTTGCTTTCCCCAATCATTTTCAATTGTCAGTTTTTCAATTTCACAGTTTCATTTTTTCAAATTTTCTACTTTGCGTCAGTTTTTATATTGTAATATTGTCAGTTTGTCAAAACATTTTGTAGTTTGCTTGATTAATCTTTTTTAAATTGTATGTTTTTTATTTTGTCAGTTTTCATTTTCACAGTTTGACAGTTTCATTTTGATTATTTTGCTAGGTTTTCGTCAGTTTGATATTGTATATTGTCAGTTTGTCATTAACATTTTGTCAGGTTGTTAGTTTTAGTCATTTCCATATTGTTAGTTTGTCATTTTGTCAGATTTTCATTTTCACAGTTTCATTTTGTCAATTTGCTAGTTTTCGTCAGTTTGATTTTGTAAGAATGTCAGATTGTCATTAACATTTTGTCAGTTTGCTTGATTAAGTCTTTTTCAAATTGTATGTTTTTCATTTTCACAGTTTCATTTTGTCAATTTGCTAGTTTTCGTCAGTTTGATTTTGTAAGAATGTCAGATTGTCAATTGCATTTTGTCAGGTTGTTAGTTTTAGTCATTTTCATATTGTAAGTTTGTCATTTTGTCAGTTTTTCATTTTCACAGTTTGACAGTTTGATTTTGTTAATTTGCTAGTTTTCGTTAGTTTGATATTGTAATATTGTCAGTTTGTCAATAACAATTTGTCAGGTTGCTTGATTAAGTCTTTTTAAATGTATGTTTTTCATTTTCACAGTTTCATTTTGTCATTTTGCTAGTTTTCGTCAGTTTGATTTTGTAAGAATGTCAGATTGTCAATTGCATTTTGTCAGGTTGTTAGTTTTAGTCATTTTCATATTGTAAGTTTGTCATTTTTTCAGTTTTTCATTTTCACAGTTTGACAGTTTGAATTTGTTAATTTGTTAGTTTGATATTGTAATATTGTAAGTTTGTCAATTGCATTTTGTCAGGTAGTTAGTTTTAGTCATTTTCATATTGTAGGTTTGTAATTTTGTCAGTTTTTCATTTTCACAGTTTGACAGTTTCAATTTGTTTTTTTTGCTAGTTTTCTTAGTTTGATATTGTAATATTGTCTTTGTCAATAACATTTTGTCAGTTTGCTTGATTAGTCTTTTTTTAAATTTATTTTTTCATTTTCAAGTTTTCATTTTGTCAATTTGTTTTTCGTCAGTTTGATTTTGTAAAATGTCAGATTGTCAATTGCATTTTGTCAGGTTGTTAGTTTTAGGTCATTTTCATATTGTAAGTTTGTCTTTTTCAGTTTTTTCTTTTCCCTTTACATTTTTAATTTATTTGGTTTTTTGGTTTGTTTGATATTTGATATTGTTTAGTTTGTCATTAATTTTTGTCATTTTGTTGTTTTTGTTTTTCATTTTAATTGTTTTTTCATTTTCACAGTTTCATTTTGTCAATTTGCTAGTTTGCGTCAGTTTGGAAATATTGAAAATTTTTTCATTTTCAGTTCTTTTTAAGTTTTTTTTAAATTTTTTTTGTATGATTTTCATTTCCCCGTTTCATTTGTCAATTTGTTTTTGTCAGTTTGTTTTGTAAGAATGTCAGATTGTCATTGCATTTGTCAGGTTGTTAGTTTTGATCATTGTCTTATTGTAAATTTGTCATTTTGTCAGTTTTTCATTTTCACAGTTTGACAGTTTGATTTTTGTTAATTTGCTAGTTTTCGTTAGTTTGATATTGTAATATTGTAAGTTTGTCATTAACATTTTGTTCATTTGCTTGTTTTAGTCATTTTCAAGTTGTCATTTTTTCAATTTCACAGTTTCATTTTGTCATTTGCTAGTTTTCGTCAGTTTGATTTGTAAATGTAGATTTTCAATTGCATTTTTTGTCAGGTAGTTAGTTTTAGGTCATTTTCTTATTGTAAATTTGTCATTTTGTCATTTTTTTCATTTTCACAGTTTGACAGTTTGATTTGTTTATTTTTTTTTTGTTTGATTTGTAATATTGTCCCGTTTGTCATTAACTTTTTGTCAGTTTGCTTGTTTTAGTCATTTTCAAATTGTCAGTTTTTGTTTTTTCATTTTCACAGTTTCATTTGTCATTTTCTAGTTTTTCGGGGGTCAGTTTTGATTTTGTAAGGGTTTTAGTTTTATTCATTTTGCATTGTTAGTTTTTTCATTTTCAGTTAGTTTTCCATTTTTTCAGTTTAATTTTCCATTTGTAATTTTGTCAATTTGATTTTGTCAGCGTTTGATTTTGCATTTTTCGGTTTTTTCCTTAGTCATTTTTTTATTTGTTTGTCTTTGTCATTTTCATTTAAATTTGCATTTGTTTGTTTATTTTTCAAATTTTTGAGTTTGAATTTGGTATTTTCAGTTTTCTAAAATTTTTTATTTTTGTTAGTTTTTTCAAATTAATTTTTTTATTTTCTTTTATTTTTTTCAATTTTTAGTTTTCTCAGTTTATTTTGTAAAAATTCTAGTTTTCATTTTTTTGTAGGTTTTTAATTGGTCATTTTCATATTTTTTGTCATTTTTAGTTTTTCATTTTCATTAATTTGAATTTTTTTATTTTTTAGTTTTTATTTTAATTTAAATTGTTTTGTATTCATTTTGCAGTTTGCTTGTTTTTAGTATTTTCAAATTTGTTATTTTTCATTTCGTTTTTTGTCAATTTTCTAAGTTTGTTAGTTTTGTATTTTTTCCCGTTTCATTTTGTCATTTGCTTGTTTGTCTTTAATTGAATTTTCATTTTCAATTTTTTTGTCAATTTGCTTGTTTTTTCTCAGTTTTGATTTTTTAAATGTCAATTGTCATTTGCTTTTGTCAGGTTTTATTTTGTATTCATTGTAATTGCATTTTGTCAGTTTTTTTTAGTCATTTTTTAATTTGATTTTTTATTTTAGTTTTTTGTTATTTGATAGTTATGAGTTTTGTATTCATTTGTAGTTTCTTGTTTTTAGTTTTTAAGTTGTCATTTTTTTATTTCCGTTTTCATTTTCAATTTGTTTTTCAGTTTATTTGTATATTTCAGTTTGCTCATTTTGTATTTGTTATTGTCTTTTTCAATTAAATTTTTTTAAATTTTCGTTATTTTGTCTTTCATTGTAGTTTGATTTTTAAGATTCAATTTTTTCATTTGCATTTTTCGGGAGTTTGTTTTAGTCTTTTTTTTTGTAATTGCATTTTGTCAGTTTTATTTAAATTTTGCATTTTTATTTGTTTTATTTTTCAGTTTTTCTTTTTGATTTGAATTTTATTTTGTTTTATTTTTTAGTTTCTTGTTTTGTATTTTCAATTGTCAGTTTTTTCAATTTAAAATTTTTAGTCATTTGCTTGTTTGTCATTTTATTGTATTTTTCAATTTTCAATAATTTTTTGTCAATTTGCTGTTCGTCCTTTTTATGTAGTTTTCATTTGTCAGTTTTAAAAGTGTTTGGTTTTCTTTCAAAAATTTGGGTTTTTTTTTTAAGTTAAATTTTTCAATTGCTTTTGTAGGTTGTTATTTTAAATTCGATTGTATTGTCTTTTGTCAGTTTTAGTTTTCATTTACGTTATTTTGTCAATTTTTTAATTTTTGTATTTTAAATTTTTTAAGTTCTTTTGTCAATTGCATTTTGTCAGTTTTTTGTCAGTCTTTTCATTGTTATTTGCATTTTGTCAGTTTTTCATTTTTCAATTTTAAGTTTGAATTTTATTTTCTATTTTCAAATTTTGAATTTTTAATTTGTATTTTGCTAAATTTTGTTAGTTTGATTGATTTAGTCTTTTTAATTATTTTTTCATTTTCCTTTTAAATTTTTCAATTTTAGTTTTTTCATTTTGTTTAAATTTTGTCAATTTTCTTTTGTAGGTTGTTTATTTTAATTTCAATTGTATTTTTCATTTTGTTAGGTTTTAGTTTTACTTTCCCCTTTAATTTGTCAATTTTTTAGTTTGTCATTTTATTTGGCAGAATTTATTGTCATTGCATTTTGTCAGTTTGTTTGGGCATCTTTTCTATTGTATTTTGCATTTTGTCAGATTTTCATTTTCCAATTTAAGTTTTAATTTGTTATTTTGTAGTTTTTTGTTAAATTTGAATTGTAATTTGTATTTTTTCATTAAATTTTGTTAGTTTGTTGTTTAATTTTTCAATTGTATTTTTTCATTTTAAAATTTATTTTATTCTATTGTTGTGTTTTTATTTTAAATTCAATTTGTCAATTGCATTTTGTCGGGGTTTGTTTTTTTAATTCATTTGTCAATTTTTCATTTTTCAGTTTTTATTTTACAGTTTACATTTAATTTGTTTTTTGCATTTTTCTTAGTTTATTTTAATATTGCATTTGTTTATTTTGCAGTTTTCTTGTTTTGTATTTTAAATTTTTCAGTTTTCATTTTTCATTTTGTCATTTGCTTGTTTTTGGTCATTTATTTAAATTTTCGTTTCAATTTCATTTTTGTCAATTTGCTTGTTTGGGCTTTTTAAAATTTAAAAATTTTCATTTTCCCTCATTTTTCAAATTTTCTGTTTTCGTCTTTTTATTTTTTAAGAATTCATTTCATTCATTTTGTCAATTTTTAGTTTTGTCATTTCATTTTGTAAATGTCAATTGTCTTTTCATTTTCATTTTATTTGATTTTTTAAATTTTAGTTTTCGTAGTTTTGTATTTTATTTTCAGTTTGCATTTATTTTGTTAGTTTGCTTGTTTTGTTATTTTATTTAATTTTCAATTTCATTTCATTTTTTCATTTTGCTGTTTTGGGCATTTTAATTGTAATTTTTCAGTTTTCAATATATTTTGTCGTTTTGCTTGTTTGTCTTTTAAATTTATTTTTCATTTTTCATCATTTTGGCCCTTTGCTTGTTTGTTTGTTTTTAATTGGGAAATGTTTTTCATTCATTTTTCAGGTTTATTTTTTCCCTTTTCATTTTTTAGTTTTATTTTGTAAAAATTTTGATTTCACATTTTTGCAGTTTTATTTTTTAAATTTCTAGTTTTGTCAGTTTTATTGTAAATTTAGTTTTCAATAAAATTTTTCATTTGCTTTTTTAGTCATTTTCGTTCATTTTTTTTTTGTTTATTTGTCATTTTGCATAATTTGGGCAGTTTGCTTTTTTGTCATTTTCAATCATTTTTTCATTTTTTTGATTTTCTTTTGAATTTTGTTTTTCATTTTCATAGTTTTATTTGTCATTTGCTAGTTTTGTCATTTATTTTGTAAAATTCTGATTGTCAATTGATTTTTCGTTTTTAGTTTTAGTCTTTGTCAAATTTTAAATTTTGTCATTTTAGTTTTTAAATTTTTAGTTGAATTTGATTTTGTTATTTGTTTATTTTGTTTTTCGTTAGTTTGATATTGATTTGTCAGTTTGTCATTACATTTGCAGTTTGTTTGTTAAAGTTTGGGTTAAAAGGTTGTATTTCAATTTTGTCAGTTTCTGTTTTTATTCTTTCGTTGTCATTTTTCATTACAGTTTCTTTTTTCAATTTGCTATTTGGGGTCAGTTTGATATTGTAATATTGTCAGTTTGTCCAATAACATTTTGTCAGTTTGCTTGATAAGTCTTTTTTTAATTGTATTTTTTCAGTTTCCCCAGTTTCATTTTGTCAATTGCTAGTTTTCGTCAGTTTTATTTTGTAAGAATGGGCAGATTGTCAAATTTCATTTTGTCAGGTTGTTAGTTTTATTCATTTCATATTGTTAGTTTGTCATTTTGTCAGATTTTTCATTTTCACAGTTTGACACTTACATTTTGTCAATTTGCTAGTTTTTTTCAGTTTGATATTGTAATAATGTCAGATTGTCAATTGCATTTTGTCAGGTTGTTATTTTAGTCATTTTCATATTGTAAGTTGGATCATTTGTCAGATTTTCATTTTCACAGTTTGACAGTTTGATTTTGTTAATTTGCTAGTTTTCGTAAGTTTGATATTGTAATATTGTCATTTGTCAAAAACATTTTGTCCTTTGCTTGTTTTAGTCTTTTCAAGTTGTCAGTTTTTCATTTTTCACAGTTTTTATTTTTCATTTTGCTGGGGTTTTCGTCAGTTTTTATATTGTAAAAATTGTCAGTTTGTCAATTACATTTTGTCATTTGCTTATTAAGTCTTTTTCGAATTGTATGTTTTTTAGTTTCATAGTTTCATTTTTGCCAAATTTTCTAGTTTTCTTCATTTTGATTTTTAAGAATGTCAGATTGTCAATTGCATTTTGTCGGTTGTTAGTTTTTAGTCATTTTCATATTGTAAGTTTGTCATTTTGTCCCGTTTTTCATTTTCACAGTTGACAGTTTTGATTTTGTTAATTTCTAGTTTTTTATTAGTTTGATATTGTAATATTTGTCAGTTTGTCAAAAACATTTTGTCAGTTTGCTTGATTTAGCCAGTTTCAAATTGTATGTTTTTTTTTTTTACAGTTTCATTTTGTCATTTGCTAGTTTGCGTCATTTTATTTTGTAAGAATGTCAGATTGTCAAATTTCTTTTGTCAGGTTGTTAGTTTTATTCATTTTCACATTGTTAGTTTGTCATTTTGTCAGATTTAGATTTTACATTTTCATTACATTTTGTCAAATTTTCTATTTTTCTTTTATTTGATTTGATTTTAATTGTCAATTGCAATTGCTTTGTTTGGTTTATTCATTTTTTAAAATTGTAAGTTTGTCATTTTGTCAGATTTTCATTTTCACAGTTTGACGTTGTTTGAATTTTTTATTTTGCTAGTTTGTATTAAAAATTGAGTTTGTCATTTTTGTCAATTAATTTTTAGTCTTTTTCATTGTAAGTTTTTTTCAAATTTGTTTTGGAATTTTCATTTTCGCAGTTTATTTTGTAATTCAGTTTTTTCCCTTGATTTTGTAAGGTGTAGTTTAATTTATTTTTTTTATGTAAATTTGTATTTTGTCAGTTTTTCATTTACAGTTTGCATTTTTTTTTGTTCATTTCAAATTTTGGGATTGATTTTGGTTTTTGTCAGTTTTCTTTTTTTTTGTATTTGTGTTTTTAAACATTTTCAGTTTGTTGTTTTTCATTTTACAGTTTCATTTTTTCATTTTCATTTCCCAGTTTATTTTGTATTTGCAGTTTGTCTCATTTGATTTTTATTGTCTTTTTCAAATTTTTTCATTTTCATATTTCTTTTTCAATTTGTAGTTTTTCATTTTATTTGTAGATGTGTTGTCAATTGCATTTTGTCAGGGTTTGTTTTGTATTTCATATTGTATTTGCATTTTGTCAGGTTTTATTTAGTTTCATTTATTTTGTTAATTTGAGTTTTCGTTTGTTATATTTAAAAGTCAGTTTGCATTATTTTGTTATTTGCTTGTGTTTTTTATTTTAATTGTCAGTTTTTATTTCCATTTCATTTTGTCATTTGCTATTTGTCGTTTATTTAAATTTGTCAGTTTGTCATCACTTTGTCATTTTGTGATTGTCTTTTTCGTGTTTTTCATTTAAATTTTCATTTGTCAATTTTCTATTTTGTCTTTTTTTGTTAAGTCTTTTTTAATTGGTTTTGTCAGTTTTAAGTTTTTCCCTTTTCTTTTGTAAATTTCATTTGTCAGTTTTTTAATTTTTAATTTGCAATTTGATTTTTGTTATTTTTATTTTCGTGTAAATTTATATTGTAATTTGCATTTTGTCTTAACATTTTCAGTTTGCTTGTTTTGTTATTTCAAATTTCGTTTTTAATTTAATTTCATTGTAAATTTGTCATTTGCTAGTTTTGGGCATTTGATATTGTAATTTGTCAGTTTTTCAATACAATTTTCATTTTTCTTTTAAGTTTTTTCAATTGATTTTTAATTAAATTTCTTTTGTCAATTCTAATTTGTCAGTTTGTTTTGTAAAGTCTTTCAATTGATTTTTCATTTAGTTTATTTTTTCAATTGTTAGTTTGTCATTTAAAAATTTTGATTTCCAGTTTGCATTCATTTTGTCATTTTTTTAGTTTTTTTTAATTGGTAGTTTTTTTTTCAAATTTTATTTTCCCGGTTTTTTACTTTGTCATTTTCAATTTGTTAGTTTGTATTTTGGGCAGATTTATTTTCCATTGAATTTGAAATTTTTGTATTTAGTTTTCTTGTTTGATTTGTAAAATTTTTCAGTTTTTTTACATTTTGCAGTTTGGTTTGTTATTTTCAAATTTTTTAGTTTTTATTTTAATTTATTTTGTCATTAAATTTTGGTCAGTTTTGTTTGTTTTGTCATTTTCAATTTATTTTTCATTTCAGTTTTTTTCAAAATTTTGATTTGTCATTTTTAAATTTCATTTGTCAATTTCTATTTTGTCAGTTTTTTTTAAGTTTTTCAAATTGTTATGATTTTTCATTTTAAATTTTCATTTTTTAATTTGTAGTTTTTGTCATTTTGTAGTTTTTCATTTTCAAGTTTTGCAGTTTGATTTTGTTAATTTCTAGTTTTCTTATTTTGATTTGTATTTGTCAGTTTTTCATTAAAATTTGCAGTTTTATTTTGTTTTTAGTCATTTTCGTTGTTTGTTTTAATTTTCCCGTTTTCATTTTCATTTGTAGTTTTGCTGTTTATAGTAATTTTCAGTTTGTCAACATTTTTCATTTCTTATTTGTCTTTTCTTGTTTGGTCTTTAATTTCATTTTGTCAATTTGCTAGTTTGAAATCATTTTGATATTGTAATATTGTTTTTTGTCCCAAAAACATTTTTTCAGTTTTGCTTGATTAAGTTTTTTTTCAAAATTTTATGTTTTTTTTATTTTCACAGTTTTTTATTTTTTTCAATTTGCTAGTTTTTTGTCCTTTGAAATTTTTTAAAATGTCAGATTGTTTAATTGCATTTTTTTTCAGGTTTTAGTTTTTATTCAAATTTTCGCAAATTTTTGTTTGTCTTTTGTCAGATTTAGATTTTCACAGTTTTACATTTACTTTTGTCCAAATTTGGGTATTTTCGTCATTTTTAAATTTTGGGCAGAACCCTCTGATTGTCCCAAAATTTCTTTTGTCCCGGGTTTTTTTTGTCTTAGTCATTTTCATATTGTTAGTTTGTCATTTTGTCCCGATTTTCATTTTCACAGTTTTTTCAGTTTGAATTTTTTTATTTTTTTTCTATTTTTGTTAGTTTTATTTGGGAATATTGTCAGTTTGTCATTAAAAATTTTTTTCAGTTTTTCTTGATTAAGTCTTTTTTAAAATTTTTATTTTTTCATTTTCCCCAGTTTCATTTTGTCCCAAATTTTCTAGTTGTCGTCAGTTTGATTTTGTAAGAATGTCAGATTGGGCAATTGCATTTTGTCAGGTTTTTAGTTTTTTGTCCCTTTTTTATATTGTAAGTTTGTCATTTTTTTTCAGTTTTTTCATTTTTACAGTTTGACCCGTTTGAATTTTTATTTTTCTAGTTTTTTGTTAGTTTGATATTTAATATTGTTTAGTTTTTTCATTAAAAATTTTGTCAGTTTGCTTGTTTTTTTGCCTTTTTCAATTTTTCCCGTTTTTCATTTTTTCCCGTTTTTATTTTGTCAATTTTCTAGTTTTTTTGTCAGTTTGATATTGAAATATTGTCTTTGTCAATAACCTTTTTTCGTTTGCTTGATTAAGTCCCTTTTTCAAATTGTAATGATTTTTTATTTTCACAGTTTTTAATTTTTTTCAATTTTCTAGTTTTTTGTCATTTGATTTTTTTAAGAATGTCAGATTGTCTATTGGGGTTTTGTCGGTTGTTAGTTTAAATCATTTTCTTATTGTTCGTTTTTTCATTTTGTCAGTTTTTTATTTTCACAGTTTGAAAAGTTTGATTTTTTAATTTTTCTATTTTCGTTAGTTTTGATATTGTAATATTTTTTCAGTTTTTTTCCCTTAACATTTTTTTAAATTTTTTTTTTTTAGTCTTTTTAAGTTGTCATTTTTCAAATTTTACAGTTTTTATTTTGTCTTTTGCTAGTTTCCCTCAGTTTGATATTGTAAAAAATTTTTCAGGTTTGGGCAATAAAATTTTGTCATTTTGGGTTGATTTAGTCTTTTTCAAATTTTATGGGGGGTTTTTTATTTTTTTCCGTTTCATTTTTCCAATTTTCTGGTTTTTTGTCAGTTTTATTTTTAAAATGTCAGATTGTCAATTTCTTTTGTCAGGGTTTTTTAGTTTTATTTATTTTCCCCATTGTTAGTTTTTTCATTTTGTTTAAAATTTAAAATTTTCACAGTTTTTTACAGTTTCATTTTTTTTTAATTTGCTAGTTTTTTGGGCAGTTTGATATTGTAATATTGTTTTAGTTTGTTTAATAACATTTTGTCAGTTTTCTTGTTTCAGTCATTTTCAAGTTTTTCATTTTTTAAATTTTTACGTTTCCTTTTGTCATTTTTTCTTGTTTTTTCGTCAGTTTTTATACTGTAATATTGTCAGTTTGTCAAAAACATTTTGTCAGTTTTTTTTTGATTTATTCCCTTTTTTGAATTTTATGTTTTTTCATTTTCCCTAGTTTCATTTTGCAATTTCTAGTTTTTTTGGGCAGTTTTATTTTTTAAGAATGTCAAAATTGTCAATTGCCCTTTTGGGCAGTTTTTTTTAGTTTTTTGTCATTTTCTTATTGTAAGTTTGGGCATTTTTTCATTTTTTATTTTCACGTTTGACAGTTTGAAATTTTTTTAATTTGCAAATTTTCGTTAGTTTGATATTGTAATATTGGGCAGTTTGTCATTAACATTTTGTCAGTTTTGCTTGTTTTAGTCTTTTTCAAATTGTATTTTTTCAGTTTCACAGTTTCATTTTGTCAATTTGCTAGTTTTCGTCAGTTTGATTTTGTAAGAATGTCAGATTGTCAATTGCATTTTGTCAGGTAGTTAGTTTTAGTCATTTTCATATTGTAAGTTTGTAATTTTGTCAGTTTTTATTTTCACAGTTTGACAGTTTCATTTTGTTAATTTTTCTAGTTTTCGTTAGTTTGATAGGGTAAGATTGTCAGTTTGTCAAAATCATTTTGTCATTTTGCTTGATTAAGTCTTTTTCAAATTGTATGTTTTTCATTTTCACAGTTTCATTTTGTCAATTTGCTAGGTTTTCGTCAGTTTTGATTTTGTAAGAATGTCAGATTGTCATTAACATTTTGTCAGTTTGCTTGATTAAGTCTTTTTCAAATTGTATGTTTTTCATTTTCACAGTTTCATTTTGTCAATTTGCTAGTTTTCGTCAGTTTGGTTTGTAAGAATGTCAGATTGTCAATTGCATTTTGTCAGGTTGTTAGTTTTAGTCATTTTCATATTGTAAGGTTGTATGTTTTGTCAGTTTTTCATTTTCACAGTTTGACAGTTTCAATTTGTTAATTTGCTAGTTTTTCGTTAGTTTGATATTGTAATATTGTCAGTTTGTCATTAACATTTTGTCAGTTTGCTTAATTAAGACATTTTTTAGTTGTCTGTTTTTCATTTTCACAGTTTCATTTTGTCAATTTGCTAGTTTGCGTCAGTTTTATTTTGTAAGAATGTCAGATTATCAATTGCATTTTGTCAGGTTGTTAGTTTTATTCATTTTCACATTGTTAGTTTGTCATTTTGTCAGATTTTCATTTTCACAGTTTGACAGTTTGAATTTGAATTTTCACAGTTTGACAGTTTGATTTTGTTAATTTGCTAGTTTTCGTTAGTTTGATATTGTAATATTGTCAGTTTGTCATAAACATGTTGTCAGTGTGCGTGATTAAGTCTGTTTCAAAATGTATGTTTTTCATTTTCACAGTTTCATTTTGTCAATTTGCTAGTTTTCGTCAGTTTGATTTTGTAAGAATGCCAGATTGTCAATTGCATTTTGTAAGGTTGCTTGTTTTAGTCATTTTTAAGTTGTCAATTTTTTCATTTTCACAGTTTCATTTTGTCAATTTGCTAGTTTGCGTCAGTTTGATATTGTAAGAATGTCAGATTGTCATTAACATTTTGTCAGTTTGCTTGTTTTAGTCATTTTCAAGTTGTCATTTTTTCAATTTCACAGTTTCATTTTGTCAATTTGCTAGTTTGCGTCAGTTTGATTTGGTAAGAATGTCTGATTGTCAATTGCATTTTGTCAGGTTGTTAGTCTTAGTCAATTTCAATTGTTAAGTTTGTCATTTTGTCAGTTTTTCATTTTCACAGTTTGACAGTTTGATTTTTGTTAATTTGCTAGTTTTCGTAGTTTGATATTGTAATATTCTCAGTTTGTCAATTGCATTTTGTCAGGTTGTTAGTTTTATTCATTTTCACATTGTAAATTTGTCATTTTGTCAGATTTAGATTTTCACAGTTGACAGTTTGAATTTTGTAATTTGCTAGTTTTCGTTAGTTTGATATTGTAATATTGTCAGTTTGTCATTAACATTTTGTTCAGGTTGTTAGTTTTAGTCATTTTATAATTGTAAGTTTGTCATTTGTCAGTTTGTCAATTTTCACAGTTGACAGTGTGATTTTGTTCAATTTGCTAGTTTCGTTAGTTTGAGATGTAATATTGTCAGTTTGTTCATTAACATTTTGTCAGTTTGCTTGTTTTAGTCATTTTCAAATGTATGGTTTTCAGTTCACAGTTTCATTTTGTCATTTGCTAGTTTTCGTCAGTTTGATTTTGTAAGAATGTCAGATTGTCAATTGCATTTTTCTGTCAGGTGTTAGTTTTATCATTTTTATATTGTTAGTTTGTCATTTTGTTCAGATCTTTCATTTTACAGTTTGACAGTTACATTTTGTCAATTGCGAGTTTCGTCAGTTTGATTTGGTAAGAATGTCAGATGTCAATTGCATTTTGTCAGGTTGTTATTAGTTTCAGTCATTTTCTTATTGTAAGTTTGTCATTTTGTATTTTTCATTTCACGTTTGCGTTGATTTTTTAATTTGCTAGTTTTTCTTTAGTTTATTTATGTCATTTTGCATACATTTTGTCAGTTTGCTTGTTTACTACATTTTCTAGTTGTCAGTTTTTCATTTTCACAGTTACATTTTGTCATTTGCTATTTTTTGTCATTTTGATTTTAATTTCATTGTCATTACTTTTGTCATTTGTTTATTTTTTCAATGTAATTTGTCATTGGTCAATTTTCAATTTCATTGCATTTTTGTCATTTGCTAGTTTTGTCGTTTTTTGGAAATGTTATTGTCATTGCTTTTGTCAGTTGTTTTTTTTCATTTTCTTTTGTAGTTTGTTTTGTTATTTTTCATTTTCGTCACAGTTTTTTGTTATTTGCTAATTTTCGTTAGTTTGTAATCATTTTGTCAGTTTGCTTTGTAATCATTTTTCATTTTTGTTTTTCATTTTCAAGTTTCATTTTGTCAATTTCTAGTTTTCGTCAGTTTGATTTGTAGAAGTCAGATTGTCAATTGCATTTTGTCGGTTGTTAGTTTTATTCATTTTCCATTTTTTGTCATTGTGTCAGATTTAGATTTTCACATTTTGCAGTTCATTTTTCATTTGCTAGTTTTCGTCAGTTGATTTTGGTCAGAATGTCTGATTGACAATTTTTGTCAGTTTGTATTATTTTCATATGTTAGTTTGTCATTTTGTCAGATTTTTTATTACACAGTTTAAAGTTTTTTTTTAATTTGCTAGTTTTGTCATTTGTAATTTTTTCAGTTTGTAAACATTTTGTCAGTTTGCTTGTTGTAATCATTTGCAAATTAAAGTTTTTCTTTTCACAGTTTTCATTTTTCAATTTGCTAGTTTTCGTCAGTTTTGATATTGTTATGTCAGATTGTCATTTATCAGTTGTTATTTTTAGTCATTTTCATATTTAACTTTTCATTTTGATTTTTCATTTTCACATTTGACAGTTTGTTTGTTAATTTGCTAGTTTTCGTTAGTTTTATTTGTATATTGTCATTTGTCATACATTTTTCAGTTTGCTTGTTTTAGTCATTTTCTGTCATTTTATCATTTTTACAGTTTCATTTTGTCATTTTGCTAGTTTTCTTCAGTTTGATTTTGTAAGAATGTCAAGATTGCAATTGCATTTTGTCAGGTTAGTTTTAGTCATTTTCATATTGTAAGTTTGTCATTTTGTCATTTTTATTTTCAGTTTGACTTTGATTTTTTAATTTTGCTAGTTTTCGTTAGTTTGATATGTTAATTTGTCAGTTTGTCATTATTTTGTCAGTTTGCTTGTTTAGACTTTTTAAGTTGTCTGTTTTTCATTTTCACAGTTTCATTATGTCAATTTGCTTGTTTTCGTTAGTTTGATATTGTAATATTGTCAGTTTGTCAATTGCATTTTGTCAGGTTGTTATTTCCCAGTCATTTTCATATTGTAAGTTTTTTCATTTTGTCAGATTTTCCCTTTTCACAGTTTGACAGTTTCATTTTGTTAAATTTTCTAGTTTTGTCAGTTTGATATTGTAATATTGTCAGTTTGTCAATAACATTTTGTCATTAGCTTGTTGTAGTCTTTTCAAATTGAAAGTTTTTCATTTTTACAGTCTGATTTTGTCAATTTGCTAGTTTTCTTTTAGTTTTATATTGTCATAATGTCAGATTGTCAATTGCTTTTTGTCAGGTTGTTAGTTTTTTGTCATTTTTATATTGTTAGTTTGTCATTTTGTCAGATTTCATTTTTACAGTTTGACAGTTACATTTTGTCAATTTGCTAGTTTTCGTTAGTTTGATATTGTAATATTGTCAGCTTTGTCAATAACATTTTGTCAGTTTGCTTGTTTAAGTCATTTTCAAGTTGTAGGGTTTTTTATTTTCACAGTTTCATTTTGTCAATTTTTCTAGTTTTCGTCAGTTTGATTTTGTAAGAATGTCAGATTGTACATTGCATTTTTTTCAGGTTGTTAGTTTTATTCATTTTCACATGTTTAGTTTGTCATTTTGTCCCGATTTAGATTTCACAGTTTGACAGTTACATTTTTGTCAATTTGGGTAGTTTTTGTCAGTTTGATTTGGTCAGAATGTCTGATTGTCAATTGCATTTTGTCAGGTTGTTAGTCTTAGTCATTTTCATATTATTAGTGTTGTCATTTTGTCAGATTTTCATTTTCACAGTTTGACAGTTTGAATTTTTTATTTTGCTAGTTTTCGTTAGTTTGATATTGTAAATTGTCAGTTTGTCATAAACATTTTGTCAGTTTTCCTTGATTAAGGGCTTTTTTGAATTGTAAGTTTTTCATTTTGACAGTTTTTATTTTGTCAATTTGTTAGTTTTCGTCATTTGATTTTGTAAGAATGTCAATTGTCAATTGCATTTGTCAGGTTGTTAGTCTTTGTCATTTTTTATATTGTAAGTTTGTCATTTTGGGCAGATTTTCATTTTCACAGTTTGACAGTTTGAATTTTTTATTTTGCTAGTTTTCGTCAATTTGATATTGTAATATTGTCAGTGTGTCATTAACATTTTGTCAGTTTGCTTGATTAAGTCTTTTCAAATTGTATGTTTTTCATTTCACAGTTTCATTTTGTCAATTTGCTAGTTGTCGTCAGTTTGATTTTGTAAGAATGTCAGATTGTCAATTGCATTTGTCAGGTTGTTAGTTTTAGTAATTTTCATATTGTAAGTTTGTCATTTTGTCAGTTTTTCATTTTCAACCAGTTTGACAGTTTGATTTTGTTAATTTGCTAGTTTTCGTCAGTTTGATATTGTTAGAATGTCAATTGTCATTGCATTTTGTCAGGTTGTTAGTTTTGTCATTTTCATATTGTAGGTTTGTCATTTTGGTCAGTTTTTCTATTTTCACAGTTTGACAAGTTGATTTTGTTAATTTGCTAGTTTTTGTTAGTTGATATTGTATATTGTCAGTTTGTCAATACATTTTTTGGGAGTTTTGCTTGTTTTAGTCATTTTTAAGGGTTTTCATTTATCATTTTCACGGTTTCATTTTGTCATTTTGCTAGTTTTTCGTCAGTTTGATATTGTTAAATTTGTCATTTTGTCCCTTAACATTTTTGTCATTTGCTTGATTATCTTTTTCAAATTGTATGTTTTTCATTTTCACAGTTTCATTTTGTCATTTTTTCTATTGTTTGTCAGTTTTTATTTTTTAAATGTCAGATTGTCGATTGCATTTTGTCAGGTTGTTAGTTTTAGTCATTTTCATATTGTAAGTTTTGTCATTTTGTCAGTTTTTCATTTTCCATTTTTTTCGGTTTTTAATTTGTTTTTTTTGCTAGTTTTCGTTAGTTTGATATTGTATATTTCAGTTTGTCATTACATTTTTTTCAGTTTGCTTGTTTTAGTCATTTTTCAAGTTGTCATTTTTCATTTTTCACAGTTCATTTTGTCAATTTTCTAGTTTTCTTTAGTTTGTTTTGTAAGAATGTCAGATTTTCAATTGCTTTTGGTAGGTTGTTTGTTTTATCATTTTCTTATTGTAAGTTTGTCATTTGTCAGTTTTTCATTTTCACAGTTTGAAAGTTTGATTTTTTTTAATTTGTAGTTTTCTCAGTTTTTTATTGTATATTTAGTTTTTTCAATAACATTTTTTTAGTTTGCTTGTTTGTAATCATTTTCAATTAAAAGTTTTTCATTTTCACAGTTTTTTATTTTTTTCAATTTGCTAGTTTTTTGTCATTTGATATTGTAAAATGTCAATTCTCATTGCATTTTTTTCAGGTTGTTAGTTTTTTCATTTTTTCATTGTTTTGTTGTCATTTTGTCAGATTTAGATTTTCACAGTTTGACATTTTACATTTTGTCAATTTTTCTATTTTTTGTCGTTTTTATTTGGTCGAATGTCTGATTGACAATTGCATTTTGTCAGGTTGTTAGTCTTAGTCATTTTCTTTTTGTTTTTTTGTCATTTTGTCATTTTTTATTTACACAGTTGACAGTTTTTTTTTTTGTCAATTTGCTAGTTTTCGTCAGTTTGATTTTGTTTTTTTTGTTAGTTTGTCAAAAACATTTGTCAGTTTTGCTTGTTTTTAATCATTTTCAATTAAAGTTTTTCATTTTTCACGTTTCATTTTTTCAATTTTTTAGTTTTCGTCAGTTTGATATTTTAGAATGTCAGATTGTCATTGCATTTATGTCAGGTTGTTAGTTTTGTCATTTTCATATTGTAACTTTGTCATTTTGTCAGTTTTTCATTTTCACAGTTTGACAGTTTGTTTTGTTATTTGCTGTTTTCGTTAGTTTTTTATTTTGTATTTTCATTTTTTTTTCAATAACATTTTTGTCAGTTTGCTTGTTGTAGTCATTTTCAAATTGTCAGTTTTTCATTTTTTGGTTTCATTTTTTCATTTTTCTAGTTTGCGCAGTTTGATATTGTAATATTGTCAGTTTTTAATAAAATTTTGTCAGTTTGTTGATTAAATCTTTTTCGAATTTTTTTATTTTTTTTTTTTATAGTTCATTTGCAATTTTCTAGTTTTTTTCAGTTTGATTTTTTAAGAATGTAGATTGTCAAATTTCATTTTTTCAGGTTGTTTGTTTTAGTCATTTTCATATTGTAAGTTTGTCATTTAGTCAGTTTTTCATTTTCACAGTTTTGACATTGATTTTGTTAATTGCAGATTTCTTATTTGATATTGTAATATTGTCAGTTTTTTTTAAAAACATTTTTCAGTTTTCGTTAAAGACATTTTAAGTTGTCTGTTTTTCATTTTCACAGTTTTATTTTGTCAATTTTTAGTTTTCTTAGTTTGATTTGTAAGAATGTAGATTGTCAATTGCATTTTGCAGGCGTTTTTTTTATTTATTTTCATATTGTAAGTTTTTCATTTGCAGATTTTATTTTTCCCTTTTTACAGTTACATTTTTTCAATTTGCTAGTTTTTTTCGTTTGATTTGGGAAGAATGCTGATTGTCATTGCATTTTTTAGGTTGTTTGTTTTAGTCATTTTCTTATTGTTAAGTTTGTCATTTTGACAGTTTTTTTCACAGTTTTTACCCTTTGATTTTTTTTTAATTTTTAGTTTCGTTTGTTTGTATTGTAATTTGTCAGTTTTTCATTAACATTTTTTTTAGTTGGTTTTTGTATTTTTAAGTTGTCAGTTTTTCAATTACAGTTTTATTTTTCATTTTTTTAGTTTTCGTAGTTTTATATTGTAATATTGTCAGTTTTTCAAAAACATTTTTTCATTTGGATTAAGCTTTTTCAAAATTTTATGTTTTCTTTTCACAGTTTCATTTTGTCAAAATTTTAGTTTTTTTTCAGTTTTATTTGTAAGAATGTCAGATTGCAATTTCATTTTGTCAGGTTGTTAGTTTATTTTATTTTTACATTTTTAGTTTGGCTTTGTCAGTTTTTTTTTTCACAGTTTGACAGTTTCATTTTCAATTTGCTAGTTTTTGTCAGTTTATTTTGGGAAAAATGTCTGATTGTCAATTTCTTTTGTCAGGTGGTTTGTCTTAGTCATTTTATATTGTAAGTTGTCATTTTGTCAGATTTTCATTTTTCACAGTTTGACAGTTTCATTTTTTTAATTTTTAGTTTTTTGCAGTTTGATATTTTAATATTTTCAGTTTTTCAAGAACATTTTGTCAGTTTTCTTTTTTGTAATCATTTTCAAAAAGTTTTTATTTTCACAGTTTCTTTGTCAATTTGCTAGTTTTTGTAGTTTGATAGTGTTAGAATGTCAGATTGCAATTGATTTTGCAGGTTTTTAGTTTGTCATTTTTATATTGTAAGTTTGTCATTTTTGTCAGTTTTTCATTTTTTACAGTTTGAAGTTTTATTTTTTCATTTGCTAGTTTGCGGCAGTTTATTTGTTATATTGTCAGTTTGTCAAAAACATTTTTCAGTTTGCTTGATTATTCTTTTTCGAAATTGTATGTTTTTCATTTTCATAGTTTTATTTTGTCAATTTGCTAGTTTTTGTCAGTTTGATTTTGAAGAAGTCAGAGTCAATTTTATTTTGTCAGGTTGTTGTTTTAGTAAATTTTTATATTTTAAGTTTTTCTTTTGTCAGTTTTTTTTTTTCACAGTTTTACAGTTTTATTTTTTTAATTGCTAGTTTTTGTTTGTTTGATATTGTAATATTTTCAGTTTTCATTTAAAATTTGTCGTTTGTTTTTTTAGTCATTTTTAAGTGTCAGTTTTTTAATTTTAAAAATTCTTTTTTTTTTTTTTTAAAAAAAAAAAAAAATATTTTTTTAAGTTTTTTTCATTTTCCAATTTTTTCCTAGTTTTTTTTCAGTTTATTTTGAAAAGTCAGTTTTTCAATTATTTTTTCAGGTTGTTGTTTTTTTCTTTTTTTAAATTTTTATTTGGGGGTTTTTTTATTTTCACAGTTTCATTTTTTTTTAATTTCTAGTTTTTTTAGTTGATTTTGTAAATTTTCAGTTTTTCATAAAAATTTTTTCAGTTTTTTGTTTTAGTCATTTTCTGTTTTTCAGTTTTTCAATTTCACAGTTTTCATTTTTATTTTGTTTTGCGCAGTTTTTTATTGTTATTGTCAGTTTGTCAAAAACATTTTTTCAGTTTGCTTGTTTTTGTTTTTTCAAATTGAGTTTTTTTATTTTCACAGTTTTAATTTGTATTTGCTAGTTTTCGTAAAATTTGATTTGTAAAATGTCAGTTGCAAACATTTTGTCAGGGGTTTTTGGGTTTTTTTTTTTTCAATTGTTTTTTGTTTTTTTTAAAAATTTTTACAGTTTCAAATTTTTTAAATTTGCTAGTTTTTGTCAGTTTTTATTTGGTAGAATGTTGTTGCAATTGCATTTTGTCAGGTTTTTGTTTATCATTTTAATTTTAAATTTGTCATTTTTTCAGATTTTATTTCACAGTTGGGCAGTTCATTTTTTTTAATTTTCTAGTTTTCGTCAGTTTGATTTTGTAAATTTTTCGTTTGCAATCATTTTTTCAGTTTTTTGTTTTTTTGTTTTAATTTTTAAATTAAAAATTTTCATTTTTACAGTTCTTTTGTAATTTGCTAGTTTTCGCAGTTTTATATTGTAAATGTAGTTGCAATCATTTTGGGCAGGTTGTTGTTTTTTCATTTTCAAAATTAAGTTTTCATTTTTCAGTTTTTTATTTTGTTTCCCAATTTTTTTTGCAGTTTTTGTAAGTTTTATATTTTAAATTTTCAGTTGTCAATCATTTGTCAGTTGTTGTTTTAGCATTTCAAGTTGTCAGTTTTTAATTTTTACAGTTTCATTTTGTTATTTGTAGTTTTCGTAAGTTTGAAATTTTAATATTGTCAGTTTTTCAATAAAATTTGTCAGTTTGCTTTTTTTAAATCTTTTTTAATTGTAGTTTTTTTTCAAGTTTCATTTTTTTCAAATTTGCTATTTCTTCAGTTTGATTTTGTAAAATGTCAGTTGTCAAATTTGTCAGGGTTTTTGTTTTAGTCTTTTTTGGAATTTTTTATTTTTTTTTTTTTATTTTCCCTTTAAATTTATTTGTTAATTTGCTAGTTTTTTTAGTTTTATTTGTAAATTTTCAGATTTTTCAATCATTTTGCAGTTTTTTGTTTAAAACATTTTTAAATTGTTTTTTTTTTCTTTTCACAGCAAATTTTTTAATTGCTAGTTTTTTCATTATTTGTAAAGGTGTGTTTTCAATTCATTTGTCAGGTGTTGTTTTTTTGACATTTTAAGTTGGTTTTTTTTTTCATTTTTACAGTTTTTCATTTTGTCAATTTGTAGTTTTTTCAGTTTTATTTGGGAAAAATGTCGATTGTAATTGCATTTTGTAGGTTTTTTGTTTTTTCATTTTTTTTATTTTAAGTTTGTCATTTTTCAGTTTTTTATTTTCAAAGTTTGACAGTTTATTTGTAATTTTCTAGTTTTTTTTAGTTTATTTGTAAATTGTCGTTGTCATTAAAATTTTTTCAGGTTTTTTTGTTTTGTCATTTTTCAAGTTGTCAGTTTTTAATTTTCACAGGTTTAATTTTGTATTTTTAGTTTCGTAGTTTGTATTTTAATATTTTCAGTTTGTCAATTTAAAATTTTGTAGTTTTCTTTTAAATCTTTTTTTTAAAATTTTTAGTTTTTATTTTCACAGTTTATTTTTTCAATTTGTAGTTTTGTCAGTTTTATTTTTTAAAATGTCAGTTGCAATTCATTTTTTAGGTTTTGTTTTTTTTTTTAAAGGTCTTTTTCAATTTTTTTTTTCCATTTACGTTCATTTTTTCAATTTTCTAGTTTTTTTCAGTTTTTATTTGGGGAAAAATGTGATGTCAATTGCATTTGTCAAGGTTTTTAGTTTTTCATTTTTTTATTGTAAGTTTTCATTTTGTCAGTTTTTTTTTTCACAGTTTTACAGTTTATTTTGTAATTTTTGGGTTTTGTCAGTTTGATTTGTAAAATTTTTCAGTTGTCAATCATTTTGCGTTTTTTGTTTTAAACATTTTCAAATTAAAATTTTTCATTTTCACCGTTTTTATTTTGTTAATTTGTGTTTTCGTCAGTTTTATATTGAAGAATGCGTTTCAATTCATTTTTTCAGGTTGTTGTTTTATATTTTCAAATTTAAGTTTTCATTTTCACAGTTTCATTTTTTTTTAATTTGCTAGTTTTTGTCAGTTGATATTGTAATTTTCAATTTTTTTTTTTTTTGTTTTTTTTTTTTTTTTATTTTGTTTTTCTTTTTTTTTTTTTTGTTTTTTTTTTTTTTTGTTTTTTTTTGTCAGTTTTTCAATAAAATTTTGTCAGTTTGCTTGATTAAGTCTTTTTCAAATTGTATGTTTGTCATTTTGTCAGATTTTCATTTTCAATGTTTGACAGTTTCATTTTGTTAATTTGCTAGTTTTCGTCAGTTTGATATTGTAATATTGTCAGTTTGTCAATAACATTTTGTCAGGCTGTTAGTTTTTATTCATTTTCATATTGTAAGTTTGTCATTTTGTCAGATTTTCATTTTCACAGTTTGACAGTTACATTTTGTCATTTTGCTAGTTTTCGTTAGTTTGATATTGTAATATTGTCAGTTTGTCAATAACATTTTGTCAGGTTGTTAGTTTTATTCATTTTCAAATTGTTAGTTTGTCATTTTTCAAATTAAAAGATTTTCATTTTCACAGTTTCATTGTGACAATTTGATTAGTTTTCGTCAGATTGTCTATTGCATTTTGTCAGGTCGTTAGTTTTAGTCATTTTCATATTGTAAGTTTGTCATTTTGTCAGATTTTCATTTACACAGTTTGACAGTTTCATTTTGTTAATTTGCTAGTTTTCGTCAGTTTGATATTGTAATATTGTCAGTTTGTCAATAACATTTTGTCAGTTTGTTATTTTTAGTCATTTTCATATTGTATGTTTTTCATTTTGTCAGTTTTTCATTTTCACAGTTTGACAGTTTGATTTTGTTAATTTGCTAGTTTTCGTTAGTTCGATATTGTAAGAATGTCAGATTGTCAATTGCTTTTGTCAGGTTGTTAGTTTTATTCATTTTCATATTGTTAGTTTGTCATTTTGTCAGATTTTCATTTTTACAGTTTGACTGTTTCATTTTGTTAATTTGTTAGTTTTCGTCGGTTTGATATTGTAATATTGTCAGTTTGTCAATAAACTTTTTCAGTTTGCTTGATTTTAAATCTTTTTCACATTGTATGTTTTTCATTTTCACAGTTTTCATTTTGTCAATTTTCTAGTTTTCGTCAGTTTGATTTTGTAAGAATGTCAGATTGTCATTGCATTTTGTCAGGTTGTTGGTTTTATTCATTTTCACATTGTTAGTTTGTCATTTTGTCCCAAATTTTGATTTTCACAGTTTGACAGTTACATTTTGTCAATTTGCTAGTTTTCGTCAGTTTTATTTTGGTCAGAATGTCTGATTGACAATTGCATTTGTCAGGTTGTTAGTCTTAGTCTTTTTATATTGTAAGTTTGTCATTTTGTCAGATTTTCATTTACACAGTTTAACAAGTTTCATTTTGTCAATTTGCTAGTTTTCGTCAGTTTGATATTGTAATATTGTCAGTTTGTCAATAACATTTTGTCAGGTTGTTAGTTTTAGTCATTTCATATTGTAAGTTTGTCATTTTGTCCCGTTTTTCATTTTTACAGTTTGACAGTTTTTATTTTGTTAATTTGCTAGTTTTCGTAAGTTTGATATTGTAATATTGTCAGTTTTGTCAATAACATTTTTTTCAGTTTGCTTGATTAAGTCTTTTTCGAATTGTATGTTTTTTAGTTTCATAGTTTCATTTTGTCAAATTTTCTAGTTTTCTTCAGTTTTTATTTTGTAAGAATGACAGATTGTCAATTGCATTATGTCAGGGTTGTTAGTTTTTAGTCATTTTTATATTGTAAGTTTGTCATTTTTCAGTTTTTCATTTTTACAGTTGACAGTTTGATTTTGTTAATTTGCTAGTTTTTCATTAGTTTGATATTGTAATATTGTCAGTTGTCAATAACATTTTGTCATTTGGGTTGTTTAAGACTTTTTAAGTTGTCTGTTTTTCATTTTCACAGTTTCATTTTGTCCCAAATTTGCTAGTTTTTTCAGTTTGATTTTGTAAGAATGTCAGATTGTCAATTGCATTTTGTCAGGCTGTTATTTTTTTTTCATTTCATATTGTAGTTTGTCATTTTGTCAGATTTTCATTTTCACAGTTTGACAGTTCATTTTTTCATTTGCTAGTTTTTGTCAGTTTGATACTGTAAAATTGTCAGTTTGTCATTTGCCTTTTGGGCAGGTTGTTAGTTTTATTCATTTTCAAATTGTTAGTTCGTCATTTTGTCAGATTTTCATTTTCACATTTTGACAGTTTTGATTTTGGTTAATTTGCTAGTTTTCGTCAGTTTGATATTGTAATATTGTCAGTTTGTCATAAACATTTTTTTCAGTTTGCTTGTTTTTAGTCATTTTCAAGTTGTCAGTTTTTTTAAATTTTTACAGTTTCATTTTGTCAATTTGCTAGTGTGCGTCAGTTTGATTATTGAAATAATGTCAATTTGTCAATAACACTTTGTCAGTTTACTTGATTAAGTCTTTTTCAAATTAAAGATTTTCATTTTCCAGTTTTATTGTGACAATTTATTAGTTTTCGTCAGATTGTCAATTGCATTTTGTCAGGTTGTTTGTTTTAGTCATTTTCATATTGTAAGTTTGTCATTTAGTCAGTTTTTTTTTTTTTCACAGTTTGACAGTTTGATTTTGTTAATTTGCTAGTTTTCGTTAGTTTGATATTGTAATATTGTCAGTTTGTCAATAAAAATTTTGTCAGTTTGCTTGATTAAGTTATTTTCAAATTGTAAGTTTTTCATTTTCACAGTTTCGTTTTGTCAATTTGCTAGTTTTCGTCAGTTTGACATTGTGAGAATGTCAGATATCAATAGCATTATGTCAGGTTGTTAGTTTTAGTCATTTTTATATTGTAAGTTTGTCATTTTGTCAGTTTTTCATTTTCACAGTTTGACAGTTTGATTTTGTTAATTTGCTAGTTTTCGTTAGTTTGATTTTGTAATATTGTCAGTTTGTCAATAACATTTGTCAGTTTGCTTGTTTAAGACATTTTCAAGTTGTCTGTTTTTCATTTTCACAGTTTCATTTTGTCAATTTGCTAGTTTTCTTCAGTTTGATTGGTAAGCATGTCAGATTGTCAATCGCATTTTGTCAGGCTGTTAGTTTTATTTATTTTCATATTGTAAGTTTGTCATTTGTCAGATTTTCATTTTCTCATTTGACAGTTACATTTTGTCAATTTGCTAGTTTTCGTCAGTTTGATATTGTAATATTGTCAGTTTGTCATAAACATTTTGTCAGTTTGCTTGTTTTAGTCATTTTCAAGTTGTCAGTTTTTTCAATTTCACAGTTTCATTTTGTCATTTTGCTAGTTTGCGTCAGTTTGATTTGGTAAGAATGTCAGATTGTCAATTGCTTTTGTCAGGTTGTTAGTTTTAGTCATTTTCATATTGTTAAGTTTGTCATTTGTCATTTCATTTCAAGTTTGACAGTTCATTTTTCATTTGCTAGTTTGAGTCTTTTGATATGTAATATGTTTTTGTCATATTTTGTCAGTTGCTTGTTAAGTCTTTTTCAATTGTATGTTTTTCATTTTCACAGTTTCATTTTGTCAATTTGCTAGTTTTCGTCAGTTTGATTTTGTAAGATGTCAGATTGTCAATTGCATTTTGTCAGGTTGTTAGTTTATTTATTTTCAATTGTTAGTTTGTCATTTTGTCAGATTTTCATTTTCACAGTTTGACAGTTTGAATTTGTTATTTGCTAGTTTTCGTTAGTTTGATATTGTAATATTGTCAGTTTGTCATAAACATTTTATCAGTTTGCTTGATTTTAGTCTATTTTCAATTGTAGTTTTTCATTTTTACAGTTTCATTTTTCATTTGCTAGTTTTCGTCAGTTTATTTGTAAGATGTCAGATTGTCAATGCATTTTGTCAGTGTTTGTAAGTTTATTCATTTTTCACATTGTTAGTTTGTCATTTTTCAGATTAGATTTCACATTGACAGTTACATTTTGTCAATTTGCTAGTTTTCGTCAGTTTGATTTGTAATATGTCATTATTTCAATAACATTTTGTCAGTTGTTAGTTTGAGTCATTTTCATATTGTAAGTTTTTCATTTTGTCAGTTCTTTTCATTTTCAAGTTTTGACAGTTTGATTTGTTAACTTGCTAGTTGTCAGTTGTTTGATATTGTATATTGTCAGTTTGTCATACATTTTGTCAGTTTGCTTGTATAAGTCTTTTTCGAATTGTATGTTTTTCATTTTCATAGTTTCCTTTTGTCAATTTGTTTAGTTTCGTCAGTTTGATTTTGTAAGAATGTCAGATTGTCAATTGCATTTTTCAGGTTGTTAGTTTAGTTTTTCATATTGTAAGTTTCTAATTTTCTCAGTTTTTCAATTTATCACAGTTTGACAGTTTGATTTTGTTAATTTGCTAGCTTTCTTCAGTTTATTTTGTAAGAATGTCAGATTGTCAATTGCATTTTGTCAGGTTGTTTGTTTAAGTCATTTTCATATTGTAAGTGTGGTAATTTTGTCAGTTGTTCATTTTCACAGTTTGACAGTTTGATTTTGTTAATTGCTAGTTTTCGTAGTTTGATATTGTAATATTGTCAGTTTTCATTAACATTTTGTCAGTTTGCTTGATTAAGTCATTTTCATATTGTAAAGTTTTTCATTTGTCACAGTTTTCATTTTGTCAATTTGCTAGTTTTTTGATTTTGATTTTGTAAGATGTCAGATTGTCAATTGATTTGTCAGTTTGTAATATTTATGTCATTTTCAATTGTTATTGTCATTTGTCAGATTGTCATTTCACAGTTTGCACAGTTACATTTTGTCAATTTGCTAGTTTTCGTCAGTTTGATTTGGTAAGAATGTCTGATTTGTCAATTGCATTTTGTCAGTTGTTAGTCTTAGTCATTTCATTTGTAAGTTTGTCTTTGTCAGAATTGCATTTTCACAGTTTGACAGTTTCATTTGGCTAAGTTGCTAGGCTGCGCTCAGTTTGATATTGTAAGATTGTCAGCTTGTCAATTGCATTTTGTCAGGTTGTTAGTTTTAGTCATTTTCATATTGTAAGTTTGTCATTTTGTCAGATATTCATTTTCAAGTTGTCAGTTTTTCATTTTCACAGTTTCATTTTGTCAATTTGCTTGTTTGCGTCAGTTTGATTTTTTAAAAATGTCAGATTGTCAATTGCATTTTGTCAGGTTGTTAGTTTTAGTCATTTTCATATTGTAACTTTGTCATTTTATCAGTTTTTCATTTTCACAGATTGACAGTTTGATTTTGTTAATTTTCTAGTTTTCGTTAGTTTGATATTGTAATATTGTCAGTTTGTCATTAACATTTTGTCAGGTTGTTAGTCTTAGTCATTTTCATATTGTAAGTTTGTCAATTTGTCAGATATTCATTTTCAAGTTGTCAGTTTTTCATTTTTACAGTTTCATTTTGTCAATTTGCTAGTTTGCGTCAGTTTGATATTAAAATATTGTCAGTTTTTTCAATAACATTTTGTCAGTTTGTTAGTTTTAGTCATTTTCATATTGTAAGTTTGTAATTTTGACAGTTTTTCATTTTCACAGTTTGACAGTTTGATTTTGTAAATTTGCTAGTTTTCGTCAGTTTGATATTGTAACATTGTCAGTTTGTCAATTGCATTTTGTCAGGTTGTTAGTTTTATTCATTTTCATATTGTTAGTTTGTCATTTTGTCAGATTTTCATTTTCACAGTTTGACAGTTTCATTTTGTTATTTTGCTAGTTTTCGTTAGTTTGATATTGTAATATTGTCAGTTTGTCAATTGCATTTTGTCAGGTTGCTTGATTAAGTCTTTTTCAAATTGTATGTTTTTCATTTTCACAGTTTCATTTTGTCAATTTGCTAGTTTTCGTCAGTTTGATTTTAAAATATTGTCAGTTTGTCAAAAACATTTTGTCAGTTTGTTAGTTTTATTTATTTTCATATTGTTAGTTTGTCATTTTGTCAGTTTTTCATTTTCACAGTTTGACAGTTTCATTTTGTAATTTTGCTAGTTTTCGATAGTTTGATATTGTAATATTGTCAGTTTGTCAATAACATTTTGTCAGTTTGTTAGTTTTAGTCATTTTCATATTGTAAGTTTGTAATTTTGTCAGTTTTTCATTTTCACAGTTTGACAGTTTGATTTTGTTAATTTGCTAGTTTTCGTCAGTTTGATATTGTAATATTGTCAGTTTGTCAATAACATTTTGTCAGTTTGCTTGTTTAGTCAATTTCAAATTGTAAGTTTTTCATTTTCACAATTTCATTTTTTCAATTTGCTAGTTTTCGTCAGTTTGATTTCTTAAGAATGTCAGATGGTCAATTGCATTTTGTCAGGTTGTAAGTTTTAGTCATTTTCATATTGTAAGTATGTCATTTTGTCAGTTTTTTCATTTTCACAGTTTGACAGTTTGATTTTGTTAATTTTATAGTTTTCGTTAGTTTGTTGAATATTTGTCATTTGTCAATAACATTTTATCATTTTTCGTGATTTTGTCTTTTTTAAATTGATGTTTTTTGTTTTCCAGTTTATTTTGTCAATTCTCTAAGTTTTCGTCAGTTTTATTTTTTAAGAATGCGATTGTCCAATTGCTTTTGTCGGTTGTTTGTTTTGTCATTTTCTTATTGTAATTTGTCATATTTTCAGTTTTTTATTTTCAAGTTTGACAGTTTGATTTGTTAATTTCTAGTTTTTGTCAGTTGATATTGTAATATTTCAGTTTTCAATAACATTTTTTCAGTTTGCTTTTTTGTAATCATTTTCAAATTTAAAAATTTTTTTTTTTCACGTTTCATTTTGTCAATTTTCTAGTTTTTTTCAGTTTTATATTGTTGAAAGTCAGATTTTCAATTGCATTTGTCGGTGTTAGTTTTAGTCATATCCCTATTGTAAATTTGTCATTTTGTCAGTTTTTCATTTTCACAGTTTTTACGTTTGTTTTGTTAATTTGTAGTTTTCGTTAGTTTGATATTGTAATATTGTCATTTGTAAAAAATTTTGTCGTTTGCTTGTTTTAGTCATTTTCAAGTTGTCATTTTTTATTTTCCCGTTTCTTTTTTCATTTTGCTAGTTTGCGTCGTTTGATATTGTAAAAATTGTCGTTTGTCATAACATTTTGCAGTTTGTTATTTAAATCTTTTTCGAAATTGTATGTTTTTTATTTTCAAGTTTTATTTGTCAATTTTCTAGTTTTCGCAGTTTGTTTTGTAAGAAGTCAGATTGTCAAATTTCATTTTGTCAGGTTTTAGTTTTAGTCATTTTTTATATTTCAGTTTTTTCATTTTTTTCAGTTTTTTTATTTTCACATTTGACAGTTTGATTTTGTTAATTTGCGTTTTCGTTAGTTTTATATTGAATATTGTCAGTTTGTTATTAACTTTTTTCAATTTTCTTGTTTTAGTCATTTTCAAATTGTCAGTTTTTTAATTTTCACAGTTTCATTTTTCAATTTGCTAGTTTGCGTCAGTTTTTATATTGAAATATTTTTCAGTTTTTTCAAAAACCTTTTTCAGTTTTTCTTGATTAAGTCTTTTCAAATTTTTATGTTTTTCGTTTCACAGTTTCATTTTTTTAATTTTCTGTTTTTTGTCGTTTGATTTTGTAAGAAAGTCAGATTTTCAAATTGCATTTTGTCAGGTTTTTAGTTTTTGTCTTTTCTTATTGTAAATTTGTCATATTGTCGATTTTCATTTTCACAGTTTTACAGTTTGATTTTTTTTAATTTAAGTTTTCGTTATTTTATATTGTAAAATTTTTCAGTTTTCGAAAAAATTTTTTCAGTTTTCTTTTTTTATTTATTTTCAAGTTTTCAGTTTTTTTAATTTTAAAAGTTTTATTTTGTTTAAATTTTTAGTTTTCGTCAGTTTGATTTGTAAAATGTCAGATTGGGCAAATTGCATTTTGTCAGGTTGTTTGATTTTTTCATTTTTATATTGTTGTTTTCTTTTGTCAGATTTTCATTTCACAGTTTGGGGTTACATTTTTTCAAAATTTCTAGTTTTCTCAGTTTATTTGGAAGAATGTCTGATTGTCAATTGCATTTTGTCAGGGGTTTTATCTTAGTCATTTTTTTAAGGGTTTTTCATTTTGGCAGATTTTCATTATTAAAAGTTTGACGTTTCATTTTGTTAATTTGCTAGTTTTTGTCAGTTTGTATTGTAATATTGTCATTTGTCAAACATTTTGCAGTTTGCTTTTTGTAAATCATTTTCAAATTTAAAAATTTTTCATTTTTACAGTTTTTATTTTGTCAATTTCTAGTTTTCGTCATTTGATATTGTTAAATTCATATTGTAATTGTTTTGTCAGGGTTTTTAGTTTTTATTCATTTTTAATTTAATTTGTCATTTTGTCAGATTTTTTATTTTCCAAAATTTGACGTTAATTTTTTAATTTTTTATTTTTTTTCAGTTTTTTGGTAAGAATGTCTGATTTCAATTTCTTTTGTCAGGTTTTAGTCTTAGTCTTTTTTATTTTAAGTTTGTCATTTTGTCAGATATTCATTTTCAAGTTGTCAGTTTTCATTTTTACGTTTCATTTTGTCAATTTTTTAGTTTGCGTCGTTTTTATATTAAAAAAAAAAATTGTCAGTTTGTCAAAACATTTTGTCGTTTGCTTGGGGTTTCTTTTTCAAATTTTATGTTTTTATTTTCACAGTTTCATTTTTTCAATTTGCTAGTTTTCGTCAGTTTGATTTTTTTTAAAAATGTCAGATTGTCAATTGCATTTTGTCATGTTGTTATTTTAGTCATTTTCTTATTGTAAGTTTGTCATTTTGTCAGTTTTTTCATTTTCACAGTTTGACAGTTGATTTTGTTAATTTTATAGTTTTCGTTAGTTTGATATTGTAATATTGGTCAGTTTGTCAATAACATTTTGTCAGTTTTTCTTGTTTTAGTCATTTTCAAGTGGGCAGTTTTCAATTTCACAGTTTCCCTTTTTTTCAATTTGCTAGTTTGCGTCAGTTTGATATTGTATTATTGTCAGTTTGTCATAAACATTTTGTCAGTTTGCTTGTTTTAGTCTTTACAAATTGTATGTTTTTCATTTTTTGTTTCATTTTGTCAATTTGCTAGTTTTCGTCAGTTTTATTTTGTAAGAATGTCAGATTTTTCAATTGCATTTTGTCAGGTTGTAAGTTTTATTCATTTTCACATTGTTAGTTTGTCATTTTGGGCAGATTTAGATTTTCACAGTTTGACAGTTTCATTTTGTCAATTTGCTAGTTTTTGTCAGTTTGATATTGTTAGAATGTCAGATTGTTTAATTGCTTTTGTCAGGTTGTTAGTTTTAGTCATGTTCATATTTTAAGTTTGTCATTTTGTCAGTTTTTCATTTTCAAAAGATTGACAGTTTGATTTTGTTAATTTTTCTAGTTTTCGTTAGTTTGATATTGTAATATTGTCAGTTTGTCAAATTTCATTTTATCAGGTTGTTAGTTTTAGTCATTTTTCCCTATTGTAAGTTTGTCATTTTGTCATTTTTCATTTTCACAGTTTTGACAGTTTGATTTTTTTAATTTGCTAGTTTTCGTTAGTTTGATATTGTAATATTTCATTTTGTCAAAAACTTTTTCATTTGCTTGTTTTAAACTTTTCAAAATTTAAAAAATTTTTTATTTTTTTATTTCTTTTTTCAATTTGCTAGTTTTCTCAGTTTGATATTGTTAGAATGTCAGATTGTCAAATTTCATTTTGTCAGGTTGTTAGTTTTTTTTTATTTTTTATATTGAATTTTTTCATTTTGCCCGATTTTATTTTTAATTTTACATTTTACATTTTCAATTTGCTATTTTCGTCATTTTTATTTGGTAAAATGTCTGATTGTCAAATTTCCTTTGTCAGGTTGTTAGTTTTATTCATTTTCAAAATTTTTAGTTTTTCATTTTGTCAATTTTCATTTTCACAGTTTTGACAGTTTTCATTTTGTCATTTCTAGTTTTTTGTCTTTTTATTTTGGGAAGAATTCTGATTGTCAAAACATTTTGTCAGTTTGTTGTCTTTGTCTTTCATATTGTAATTTGTCATTTTGTCAGATATTCTTTTCAATTTCGTTTTTCATTTCCAAGTTTTTTTTTTTTGTCAAATTTGCTAGTTTGCGTCAGTTTGGTATTTTAAGAATGTCAGATTGTCAATTGCATTTTTTTCAGGTTTTATTTTTAGTCATTTTCTTATTATAAAATTTTTTTATTTTGTCATTTTTCATTTTCCCGTTTGACATTTATTTTGTTAATTTAATAGTTTTCGTTAGTTTGATATTTAATATTGTCAGTTTTTTTCAAACATTTTTCATTTTTACAGTTACATTTTGTCTTTTGCTAGTTTGCGTCTTTGATATTGTAATATTGTCATTTGTCATAAACATTTTGTCTTTTTTCTGATTTATCTTTTTTTTTAAAATTGTATGTTTTTCATTTTTTCGTTTTTTTTGTCAATTTGCTAGTTTTCGTCATTTTTTTTTTTGTAAAATGTCAATTGTCAATTTCATTTTGTCATTTGTAAATTTTTTTCATTTTCCATTTTTTTTGTCATTTTGTCAATTTTCATTTTACGTTTGACAGTTACATTTTTTTCAATTTGCTAGTTTTCGTCAGTTTTTTATTTGGTAAAAATGTCCCGTTGTCAATTTCATTTTTTTCAGGTTGTTATCTTTGTCATTTTCTATTGTAATTTGTCATTTTGTCAGATATTCTTTTCAAGTTTTCAGTTTTTCATTTTTACAGTTTTATTTTGTCAATTTGCTAGTTTTCGTCAGTTTGATATTATAATATTGTCAGTTTGTCAATAACATTTTGTCAGTTTGCTTGATTAAGTCTTTTTCAAATTGTATGTTTTTCATTTTCACAGTTTCATTTTGTCAATTTGCTAGTTTTTGTCAGTTTGATTTTGTAAGAATGTCAGATTGTCAATTGCATTTTATAAGGTTGTTAGTCTTAGTCATTTTCATATTGTAAGTTTGTCATTTTGTCAGATATTCATTTTTAAGTTGTCAGTTTTTCAATTTCACAGTTTCATTTTGGTCATTTTGCTAGTTTGCGTCAGTTTTTATTTTGTAAGAATGTCAGATTGTCAATTGCATTTTGTCAGGTTGCTTGTTTTAGTCATTTTCAAATTGAAAGTTTTTCATTTTGTCAGATTTTCATTTTCAAGTTGTCAGTTTTTTCATTTACACAGTTTCATTTTGTCAATTTGCTAGTTTGCGTCAGTTTGATTTTTTAAGAATGTCAGATTGTCAATTGCATTTTGGCAGGTTGTTAGTTTTTAGTCATTTTCTTATTATAGTTTTTCATTTTGTCAGTTTTTCATTTTCACAGTTTGACAGTTTGATTTTGTTAATTTTATAGTTTTCGTTAGTTTGATATTGTAATATTGTCAGTTTGTCATAACATTTTGTCATTTGCTTGTTTTAGTCATTTTCAAGTTGTCAGTTTTTCAATTTCGCAGTTTCATTTTGTCAATTTGCTAGTTTGCGTCAGTTATTTTTGTAAGAATGTCAGATTGTCAATTGCATTTTGTCATTTTGTCAGTTTTTCATTTTCACATTGTTAGTTTGTCATTTTGTCAGATTTACATTTTCACAGTTTGACAGTTTCATTTTGTTAATTTGCTAGTTTTCGTCAGTTTGATATTGTTAGAATGTCAGATTGTCAATTGCATTTTGTCAGGTTGTTAGTTTTAGTCATTTTCATATTGTAAGTTTGTCATTTTGTCAGTTTTTCATTTTTACAGTTTGACAGTTTGATTTTGTTAATTTGCTAGTTTTCGTTAGTTTGATATTGTTTAGAATGTCAGATGTCAATTGCATTTTGTCAGGTTGTTAGTTTTAAACATTTTCATATTGTAAGTTTGTCATTTTGTCAGATTTTCATTTTCAAGTTGTCAGTTTTTCATTTTACAGTTTCATTTTGTCAATTTGCTAGTTTGCGTCAGTTTGTTTTTTAAGAATGTCAGATTGTCAATTGCATTTTGTCAGGTTGTTAATTTTAGTCATTTTCATATTGTAAGTTTGTCATTTTGTCAGTTTTTCATTTTCACAGTTTGACAGTTTCATTTTGTTAATTTGATAGTTTTCGTCAGTTTGATATTGTAATATTGTCAGTTTGTCAATAACATTTTGTCAGGTTTGTTAGTTTTATTCATTTTCATATTGTAAGTTTGTCATTTTCTCAGATATTCATTTTCAAGTTGTCAGTTTTTTCATTTTACAGTTTCATTTTGTCAATTTGCTAGTTTGCGTCAGTTTGATTTTTTAAGAATGTCAGATTGTCAATTGCATTTTGTCAGGTTGTAAGTTTTATTCATTTTCACATTGTTAGTTTGTCATTTTGTCAGTTTTTCATTTTCACAGTTTGACAGTTTCATTTTGTTAATTTGCTAGTTTACGTCAGTTTGATTTGGTAAGAATGTCTGATTGTCAATTGCATTTTGTCAGGTTGTTAGTCTTAGTCATTTTCATATTGTAAGTTTGTCATTTTGTCAGATATTCATTTTCACAGTTTGACAGTTTGATTTTGTTAATTTGCTAGTTTTCGTTAGTTTGATATTGTAATATTGTCAGTTTGTCAATAACATTTTGTCAGTTTGACAGTTTCATTTTGTCAATTTGCTAGTTTTCGTCAGTTTGATTTTGTAAGAATGTCAGATTGTCAATTGCATTTTGTCAGGTTGTAAGTTTTATTCATTTTCATATTGTAAGTTTGTCATTTTGTCAGATTTTCATTTTCACAGTTTGACAGTTTTTCATTTTCACAGTTTCATTTTGTCAATTTGCTAGTTTGCGTCAGTTTGATATTGTAATATTGTCAGTTTGTCAATAACATTTTGTCAGTTTAGAAGTTTTATTCATTTTCACATTGTTAGTTTGTCATTTTGTCAGATTTTCACAGTTTCAGTTTTACAGTTCATTTTGCTAATTTGCTAGTTTCGTCAGTTTGATTTGGTAAGAATGTCTGATTGTCAATTGCATTTTGTCAGGTTGTTAGTCTTAGTCATTTTCATATTGTAAGTTTGTCATTTTGTCAGATATTCATTTTCAAGTTGTTAGTTTTATCATTTTCACAGTTTCATTTTGTCAATTTGCTAGTTTTCGTCAGTTTGATTTTTTAAGAATGTCAGATTGTCAATTGCATTTTGTCAGGTTGTTAGCTTTAGTCATTTTCTTATTGTAAGTTTGTCTCTGTCAGTTTTTCATTTTCACAGTTTGACCGTTTGATTTTGTTAATTTTATAGTTTTCGTTAGTTTGATATTGTAATATTGTCAGTTTGTCAATAACATTTTGTCAGTTTGCTTGATTAAGTCTTTTTCAAATTGTATGTTTTTTCATTTTTACAGTTTCATTTTGTCAATTTGCTAGTTTTTAAGAATATCAGATTGTCAATTGCATTTTGTCAGGTTGTTAGTTTTTAGTTAGTCATTTTCATATTGTAAGTTTGCCATTTGGCCAGTTTTTCATATTCACAGTTTTACAGTTTCATTTTGTTAATTTGCTAGTTTTCGTTAGTTTGATATTGTAATATTGTTAGTTTGTCATAAACATTTTGTCAGTTTGCTTGTTTTTGTCATTTTCAGTTGTCAGTTTTTCAATTTCCAGTTTCATTTTGTCATTTTGCTAGTTTGCGTCAGTTTTATTTTGTAAGAATGTCAGATTGTCAATTGCATTTTGTCAGGTTGTTAGTTTTATTCATTTTCACATTGTTAGTTTGTCATTTTGTCAGATTTAGATTTTCACAGTTTGTCAGTTACATTTGTTAATTTGCTAGTTTTTGTCAGTTTGATATTGTAATATTGTCAGTTTGTCAATAACATTTTGTCAGTTTGCTTGTTGTAATCATTTTCAAATTAAAAGTTTTTTAATTTTCACAGTTTTATTTTGTCAATTTGCTAGTTTCGTCAGTTTGATATTGTTAGAATGTCAGATTGTCAATTGCATTTTGTCAGGTTGTTAGTTTTAGTCAATTTCATATGTAAGTTTGTCATTTTGTCAGTCTTTTATTTTCACAGTTTGACAGTTTGATTTTGTTAATTGCTAGTTTTCGTTAGTTTGATATTGTAATATTGTCAGTTTGTCAATTGCATTTTGTCAGGTTGTTAGTTTCAGTCATTTTCATATTGTAAGTTTGTCATTTTGTCAGATTTTCATTTTCACAGTTTGACAGTTTCATTTTGTCAATTTGCTAGTTTTTGTCATTTTTGATATTGAAATATTGTCTGTTTGTCAATAACATTTTGTCAGTTTGCTTGTTGTAATCATTTTCAAATTAAAATTTTTTCATTTTCACAGTTTTATTTTGCCCAATTTGCTAGTTTTCGTCAGTTTGATATTGTTAGAATTTTCAGTTTGGGTCAATTGCATTTTGTCGGGTTTTGTTAGTTTTAGTCAATTTCATATTGAAAGTTTGTCATTTTGTCATTTTTTTATTTTCACAGTTTGACAGTTTGATTTGTTATTTGCTAGTTTTCGTCAGTTTGATATTGTCAGTTTGTCAGTTTGTCAATTACATTTTATCAAATTGTTAGTTTGTCATTTTCATATAGTCAGTTTGTCATTTTGTCATTTTTTCATTTTCACAGTTTGACATTTTTGATTTTGTTAATTTGCCTAGTTTTCGTTAGTTTGATATTGTAATATTGTAAGTTTGTCAATAACATTTTGTCAGGTTGTAAGTTTTAGTCATTTTCATATTGTTATTTTTTGTCATTTTGTCAGATTTTCATTTTCACAGTTTGACAGTTACATTTTGTCAATTTGCTAGTTTTCGTTAGTTTGATATTGTAATATTTATTTATTTATTTATATAAGAGTCTCGTACAGCACAAGTACCATTTTACATAGACAATCCTAAAAAAAAATATATAAATAAGTAAAAATTAAAATTACAATTAATAAACCTACAAATAACAAACAATTAAAAATTTTAAATTAACATAAACAAATATATCAAAATTATAAGTGCAACAAACATAAGAGTAAAACAAATGTTGAAAGATAGAGGGGGAAATGCTAATGACCATCAACTGCAGTCCAATCACGGATTGTTTTTTTTGAAAGTATTAAAATCAGAGAATATGTCGAACTTTGGTAATTAGGTAAATTATTATAAAAGGAAGGTAACAAAAGGGTGATTGATCTACGGGTAATAGAAAGTCTAGGTCTAGTTACATGGAAAAGGTCCCGTAAGCCTAGTAAAGCGGGATGGAACATGAAGTGGAAACATGGAGACAAGACTGGTGGCCCCGGAAAATGCCATTGATGATACGGTGCAAGAAGGACAATTGTCATAGCGTTTTCTTCGAGTGGCAAGATCTGTCATGAAAAGTTCACTCATAATTTGTTGACGAGACCAGGCATTAAAAGCGGGGACACGATGACGTACATTGCACAGAAAAATAAAAAGAACTCTATCTAATTTTTTAATGTTGGTATCAGCTGATAATGCCCAAATTGGAGTACAGTACTCAACCCACAGGTAAAACACAGCCCGTGAAATATGATTTTAGAGCAGTTGGGTCACGAATATCAGTGAACCTATATAACAAACCCAAAGGGACATGGCTTTTGAAGTTATTTGGAAATGTGCTCAATGAAAAGGAATTTTGAATCTATGATGACACCAAAGATCTTTCATTTTAGTAACTCGCTGAATGACTTCCCGACAAATTAAATTAGAAACTAATGGTAATTTCCGCAATGAAATTGTTAACAATGAGCACTTATCAGGATTAGGACGGAGAACCCAAATCCAAACACCATTGAGAAAACGCTGTTAATGCATCTTGAAGAACGATTGCATCACATAATTTCGACACAATTTTAAAAATTTTACAATCGTCACGTACAACAGAAATCACAAGCAAACGGTTTAAGTCTGTCTACAAGATCGTCTACAAACAACACGAAAAGGAGAGGGCCCAATACATTTGCCTTGAGGGACCCAGATAGCACTGGTAACCAAGAGGAAGATAAACCCGGCAATAATTACACGTTGCTTTCGATCTGTAAGAAAATTCTCAATGAGCTTAAAGGGAAAAATTACCACTCCACCAAAACGCTCTTTGATCTTGTAAAGAAGGTGTTTGTGGCTTACAGAATCAAATGCCTTTGCAATATCAATGTAGCAACGTCCAGCTGGGATCGGGTTTTTCCCGGGCATTAGTGGCATGATGTTGGAGGACTGCAAAATTGGTGAGACATGAACAGTTAGGGAGAAATCCGTGTTGTTCAGGCGAAAAAAAGGGAAGAGTGTGGGCCAAGAGACGATGATGGACAATTCTTTCACATATGGCAGACAGATCGGAAGAATTGATATTGGTCATAGCATTTCACAGATGTTTTGTCTCCTGCTTTAAACAATGGTATGACATTTGCCTGTTTCCAGGCAGATGGAAAATTACCTGTCATAAAAATCTTGTTTAATATGACAGCCAAAAGGGTTTAGACAAAACAGAGGAACCAATTTTAAGAAATATAGCTCCAATACCATCTGGGGCCCGTCGCACGACTAGATTGAAGATTATTTATAAATTCTCTTACCTCAGAAGGTGTAGTAGATATGTTATTAATACTGTGAGAGGAGACATTAGATACCGGTATGTTTAATAGCACAGCTGGGTCAGAAGGAACAGTGAAATTGCCATAGAAATATTGATTAAAAAGCTCAGTACGAAACTAATTTAGAAGCAAAAACATTGTTAAATGACACTTCAGGGGGAATTCTTTCAGTATTGCGACGAGAATTAATAAGAGTCCAAAAAATTTTTTGGATTAGTTCTTGCATCATAGGTCATACGATCAATATAATCCTTATAGTCATTCCTGAGACGTTGTTTAGCAATTCTCCGCAAATGCTCGAACATATGACGTGAATGTGGGCTAGGAAATTGCTTCCATTGTAGCCATGCCCTGTTTTTTGTTCTTTAGCGCCGTTAGCGTTTCACGCTGATACCATGAAGGAACCGCCGACTTTTGGGCTGCCTGTGTGGAACGTGGTCTTGAATAACTTTGAAGTCCACTCGTAAAACATATGAACTACATCATCAACATCCGCATATCTTCCCAAATTTGGGTTTCCCCGGAGAAGTGCAAGAGCATGCCTTACATCCACCCAACAGGTCCTATTCCACAAAGGCACATCTCTGAGGATATCATTGGACCAAGGTCTTCTAGGTTTTTGATAGTGGCAGAAATGACAGGTCCAAAGATAGGTGATCGGGAAAAGATCAAATTTCTGCCCGGAGAGACTGTCATTTTTATCGAGAGAGATAGAGCGAGGTCAAGAGTTTTAATGTTTCTTGTGTTAGCCATATTGTACTGATTTAGACAAGACCATCAATAAAATGCTGGATAAACCACTGGTCACAACCATCAGTTTCATTACCAGTTTGTGGAGTGGACCACTTGATATGTAAAATTGAAAACACCAACCAATATTATCGGCCTCTAGGATGAGCCTTTAGCACGGATTCTAAACATTTCTCAAGATCAAAGTGGGTACCACTAGTGGTCTGTAGTAACAACCGATTAATATTTTATTATTTGGTACGAGTAGCTCCACCCACACTATTTCACAGTTCGTCTCAAGGTCCTTTCTTCGTTTAGCAGGCCAAGATAAATTGTTCACTCCAATCATCACTCCACCACCACGGGTGCACGATCACGTCCCGAAGAGCGTAAAAGACTTGCTGAGCGGATTTCACAATTTGGTGTAGTGTCACTAAGCCAGGTCTCGGAGAAAGCAACGACGTCGAAAGATTCAAATTCCGGCAGGTTCATTTCACATTCATTGAATTTATTGTTGAGACTTTGGGGGTTTTTGGTAGTAAAGAGTTACATCGGAATTATTTAAAGGTGAATTAGGACCTGGATTGATTTGGATGTCACCACAAAGTAACAGGGTCAAAACACAGAATGATATGAAGGAACACTTAAATTTTTGATTTATGCCTACGTTCACTTGATACCGACACAAGAGGAGGCTTAGTAATATATGACAATCCACTTAAACTTAAGCAGAAAATGTAAAATGACGTTCAGAGCACAAACCCAAATACCCTCTTTTCACTGAAAAGGATAACTTGAATTTCTGTCATTAAAATGTGCATTAGAAAATTTTATTTGTAGAAAAACAAATGTAAACATTACAATAAAAAGTAAAAACCTCAACCACCCAGCCACACGGCACACTGCAGACACCATCCTTGAATTGATGACTTTCAGAATGCTTGGTTATACTTGTAGAGTTTTCATATCTTCATGCAAAGAGCTTAGTATGCAAGAAAACAATACTCAAATTGGCCACCATGGTTACAAACAATTCATACCAAACAAATTTGAAGCCAATTTTCAAAATTTAAAAACTTAATATTGTCCATACAAATGGTTAACTCACACACAACACTGTGCTGCTGTATCTTTCTTAAATGATTCCACTGATATGAAATACAAATACACACTCACTGTAAAACAGGAGAAAAACAATTTTTTGTCCAGAGCTAACTTGCTTTGTGACTTGTACATGGTCACTGCCTTCTGACTTTTTTTTTTTTTTGTCAGTTTTGTCAATAATATTTTGTCAGTTTGCTTGTTTAAGTCATTTTCAAGTTGTCAGTTTTTCAAAAAAAAAATTTCACAGTTTTTTTGTCAATTGCTAGTTTTTTTGTCAGTTTGATTTTGGGCAGAATGTCTGATTGTCAAATTTCATTTTGGGCAGGTTGTTAGTCTTAGTCATTTTCATATTGTAAGTTTGTCATTTTGTCCCGATTTTCATATTCACAGTTTGACTGTTTCATTTTGTTAATTTGCTAGTTTTTTGTCAGTTTGATATTGTAATATTGTCTGTTTTTTCAATAACATTTTGTCAGTTTGCTTGTTGTAATCATTTTCAAATTAAAGTTTTCATTTTCACAGTTTTTAAATTTTTTCAATTTGCTAGTTTTCGTCAGTTTGATAAATTTTTAGAATGTCAGATTGTCAATTGCATTTGTCAGGGTTTTTAGTTTTAGTCAATTTCATATTGTAAGTTTGTCATTTTGTCAGTTTTTTATTTTCACAGTTTGACAGTTTGATTTTGTTAATTTGCTAGTTTTCGTTAGTTTGATATTGAAATATTGTCAGTTTGTAAACATTTTTTCAGGTTTTCTTTTTTTTTAGTCATTTTTAAGGGTTTTCAGTTTTTTATTTTCCCCAGTTTTTATTTTTTCATTTTTTTAGTTTCGTCCCGTTTTTTTGTAATAATTTTTCAGTTTTTCAAAAACATTTTTTCAGTTTTCTTGATTTTAAGGGCTTTTTTCGAATTTTATGTTTTTTTATTTTTATAGGGTTTTATTTTGTCAATTTTTCTAGTTTTTTGTCAGTTTAGTTTTGTAAAAATGTCAATTTTTCAATTGCATTTTGTTTAGGTTGTTAGTTTGTCCCTTTTCATATTGTAAGTTTTTTCATTTTGTCAGTTTTTTAAATTTTTAAAAGTTGACAGTTTTTATTTTTTTTTAATTTTCAGTTTTCGTTAGTTTTTATATTGAAAATTTTCCCGTTTGTCATTAAAATTTTTTTCAGTTTTCTTTTTTTTTAGCATTTTCAAGTTGTCAGTTTTTTTAAATTTTTACAAATTTCAATTTTTTTCCAAAATTTGGGTAGTTTTCGTCAGTTTTTTATTTTTGTAATATTTTCCGTTTTTAATAAAAATTTTTTCAGTTTGCTTTTTGTAGTCCCCTTTTCAAATTGGAAAATTTTCATTTTTACAGTTTTTTTTTGTCAATTTTCTAGGTTTTTTTTTCAGTTTGATTTTTGTAAAATGTCAGATTTCAATTGCATTTTTTCGGTTTTAAGTTTTAGTCATTTTTTATATTTTTGTTTTTTCCCTTTTGGGCAGATTTCATTTTCACAGTTTGACAGTTACATTTTTTCAATTTGCAGTTTTTTGTTAGTTTTATAAAAAAATATTGTCATTTGGGCCAAAATTTTTTTGTCAGTTTGCTTTTTTTTTTCCTTTTCCCAAATTTTCAGTTTTTTTAGTTTAAAAGTTTTATTTTGTCAAATTTTCTAGTTTTAGTCATTTTTTTATATTTTAATATTGTTTGTTTGTCAAAAACATTTTTTCCGTTTGGGTTTATTAGGGCTTTTTCAAATTTTTAAAGTTTTTTCCCTTTTCACAGTTTTTTATTTTTTTCAATTTTTCTAGTTTTTGTCAGTTTGATTTTTGTAAGAATATCACATTGTCAATCTATTTTTTCAGGTTTTTAGTTTTTGGGCCCTTTTTATATTTTTAAGTTTGTCCCTTTTGTCATTTTTTATTTCCCACATTGACAGTTTTAATTTTTTTTAATTTTCTAGTTTTTGTTGTTGAAAATTGTAATATTTTCAGTTTTTTCAATAACATTTGGGCAGTTTTCTGGTTTTTGTCCCTTTTCAAGGTTTTCAGTTTTTAAATTTCACAGTTTTAAATTTTTTAAATTTTTCTAGTTTTCTTTAGTTTTATATTTTAATTGTCAGTTTGTCAAAAAACATTTTTTCAGTTTGCTTGGGTTAGTCCTTTTTTTGAATTGTATGTTTCATTTTCACAGTTTCCTTTTTTCAAAATTTTTATTTTTTTGTCAGGTTTTATTTTGTAAGAAAGTCAGATTGTCAAATTGGGGATTTTTTCCGGTTTTTTAGTTTTAGTCATTTTTTTATTGTAAGTTTTTCATTTTGGCAGTTTTTTTTTCCCTTTGACAGTTTTATTTTTTTAAATTTTTTCTATTTTTTGTTTGTTTGTTTGTAAAATTGGGCAGTTTTTTCATTAAAACCCCTTTTTTTTTTTTTTTTTTTGGGCTTTTTTGTTTAGGGGATTTCAAGTTGTGTTTTTCAAATTTTACAGTTTCATTTTGTCCCAAATTTTCTAGTTTTCGTCAGTTTGATATTGTAATATTTTCAGTTTTGTCAAAAACTTTTGTCCCGTTTTCTTGTTGTAATCATTTTTAAAATTTAAAAATTTTTCATTTTCACATTTTTTTTTGTTTCCCCCCCCCCCCCCCAAATTTTCTAGTTTTTCGGGGGGGGTTTTATATTGTTTTTGAAAGTCAGATTGCAATTGCATTTGTAGGTTGTTAGTTTTTTGTCAATTTCATATTGTAAGGGTTTTCATTTTTGTCAGTTTTTATTTTTCACATTTCACATTTTTATTTTGTTTAAATTTTCTAGTTTTTGTTTGTTTTTTATTTAATATTTTTCAGTTTGTCAATAACTTTTTTCAGTTTGGGTTGTTTTTGTCATTTTCAAATTTTCCCGTTTTTTATTTTCAAAAGTTTTTATTTTTTCATTTTGCTAGTTTTTTCGTCAGTTTTATTTGTAATTTGTCATTTTGTCAAAAAACTTTTTTCAGTTTTTTCTTGGTTAAAATCTTTTTTGAATTTTATGTTTTTTTATTTTCATAGTTCATTTTTTTCCCAAATTTTCTGTTTTTTTGTCAGTTTAATTTTTTTAAGAAGTCAGATTGTCAAATTTAATTTTTCAGGTTGTTTGTTTAACTTTTCATATTGTAAGTTTTTTCATTTGGGCAGTTTTTTATTTTCACAGGGTTTCAGTTTGATTTTTTTTTTTAATTGCTAGTTTTTTTGGTTAGTTTGATATTGTAAATTGTCCGTTGTCTTAACATTTTTTTTATTTTTTCTTGTTTTAATCATTTTTAAAATTGTCAGTTTTTAATTTTTACCGGGGTTTTTTTTGTCCCTTTTCTAGGGGTTTTTTTTTTTTTTTCAGTTTGGGTATTGTTAAATTTTCATTTGTCCCAAAAAAATTTTGTCAGTTTTTTGTTTAGTCATTTTTAAATTGAAAGTTTTTCTTTTTTACAGTTTTATTTTTTCAATTTGCTAGTTTTCTTCCCGTTTGATATTGTAATTTAAAGTCAGATTGCAATTGCAATTTTTTCAGGTTGTAAATTTTTTGTCATTTTCATGTTTGTAAGTTTGTCATTTGTAGTTTCATTTACATTTTTGAGTTTGTTTTGTTTTTGCTAGTTTTGTAATTTATTTCAATATTGTCATTTGCATAACTTTTGTCTTTTGTTTTTTTTAATTTATTGTCAATTGATTTTTTTTAAATTTTGCATTTTGTAATTTAGTTGGTTTTGTCAGTTTTATTTTACATTAGTTTGTTTTTTTAAATTTTAGTTTCTGTTAGTCTTTTTTAAATTGTATTTGTTTATTTTCCAGTTTCTTTTTTTTGTCAGTTTTAGTAGTTTTGATTTTGACAGAATTTATTGCAATTTGCATTTTCGTCAGTTTGTTTTTTTGTATTTTCTTTGTAATTTCATTTTTTTGGGTTTTGTTTTGTCAGTTTCACATTGAATTTTTTCATTTTCTAGTTTTTTGTTAGTTTTGATTTTGTAATTTTTTTTAATTTTCTTTGTTTATTTTGTCGTTTTCAAGTTGTCAGTTTTTAATTTTAAGTTTCATTTTGTCATTTTATTTTCACAGTTTGATATTGTAATTTGTCATTTTTTTCATAATTTTATTGTGTTGTTATTTTTCAAATTAAGTTTTTGCTTGTTCACAGTTTTTAAGTTTTTCAATTTTAGTTTTCCCTTCATTTTTCAATTTGATTGATCAATTGTTTTGTAGGTTTAAGTTTTTAGTCATTTTCTTTGTTATTTGTTTTTGTCATTTTTTTTCACATTTGAAGTTTCATTTTGTCAATTTGCTTTTTTCGTTATTTTGATATTATATTGTCATTTGTATATTATTTTTCAGTTTGCTTGTTTAAGTATTTAAGTTGTCATTTTTCAGTTTCATTTCATTTTGTCATTTTGATTTTGTATTTGTGATATTATGTTTTGATTTGTAAAATCATTTTGTCATTTCATTGTTAGTTTTTTTAAAGTCATTTTTATTTTCACAGTTTTTTTTCAATTTGCTAGTTTTGTCAGTTTGATTTTGTCAGATTATATTGTAATTTGCATTTGTTATGTTTTTAGTTTTAGTCAGTTTTTATTAAGTTTGTTTTTGATTAGTTTTTATTTCCAATTTGACAGTTTATTTTGTCAATTTGCTAGTTTTGATTAGTTTGATATTGTAAATTGTTCATGATTTGTAATTTTGTCATTTTCAAGTTGTTTTGCTTGTTTTAGTCATTTTCAAGTTGTCAGTTTTTCAATTTTTATTTGTCAATTTGCTAGTTTTTCTTCAGTTTGATATTGTAATAATGTCAGTTTGTCAATATTATTTTGTCAGTTTGCTTGTTTAAGTCATTTTCAAGTTGTCAGTTTTTCAATTTCACAGTTTCATTTTGTCAATTTGCTAGTTTGCGTCAGTTTGATTTTGTAAGAATATCACATTGTCAATTGCATTTTGTCAGGTTGTTAGTTTTAGTCATTTTTCATATAAAGTTGTCATTTTTGTCCAGTTTTTTCATTTTTCTCACAGTTTGACAGTTTGATTTTGGTAATTGCTAGTTTTTCGTTTAGTTGATATTGTAATATTGTCAGTTTGTCATATAACATTTTTTGTCCGTTTTGCTTTTTTAGTCATTTTTAAGTTGTCAGTTTTTAATTTTCACAGTTTTCATGGGTCAATTTGCTAGTTTTCTTCAGTGTTGATTATTGTAATAATGTCAGTTGTCAATTGCATTTTGTCAGGTTGTAAGTTTTAGTCATTTTCAATATTGTTAGTTTGTCATTTTGTCAGATTTTTCATTTTTCAACAGTTTGAACAGTTACATTTTGTCAATTTGCTAGTTTTCGTTAGTTTGATATTGTAATATTGTCCAGTTTGTCAATATAGTTTTGTCATGTTTTTGCTTGTTTAAGTCATTTCAAATTGTCAGTTTTTCAGTTTCACAGTTTCATTTGTCATTTGCTAGTTTGAGTACAATTTGATATTGTTTTAATTGTTTGTTTGTCAAAACAATTTTTGTCAGTTTGCTTGATTAAGTCTTTTTTCAATTGTATGTTTTTTCATTTTTCCACAGTTTTCATTTTGTCAATTTGGCTAGTTTTCGTCAGTTTGATTTTGGTAAGAATATCACATTGTCAATTGCATTTGTCAGGTTTGTTAGTTTTAGTCATTTTCATTTGTAAGTTTGTCATTTTTGTCAGTTTTTCATTTTCACAGTTTTGACAGTTTGTTTTGTTATTTGCTATTTCGTTAAATTGATATTGTAATATTGTCAGTTTAGTCTTTTTACTGTTAAACATTTTGTCAGTTTGCTTTTTTTAGTCATTTTCAAGTTGTGTTTTTTCATTTTCCACAGTTTCATTTTGTCAATTTGCTAGTTTTCGTCAGTTTGATTTTGTAAAGATGTCAGATGGTCAATTGCATTTTGTCAGGGTTTGTTAAGTTTTTCGTCATTTCTTATTGTAAGTTTGGCATTTTGTCAGTTTTTCATTTTCACGTTTGACAGTTTGATTTTGTTTAATTTGCTAGTTTTCGTCAAGTTTGATATTTGTAATATTGTCAAGTTTTGTCATAACATTTTGTCAGTTTTTGCTTGGTGTATGTCATTTTCAAATGAAATTTTTCATTTTCACAGTTTTAATTTGTCAATTTTGCTAGTTTTTGCAGTGAAGTTTGATATTGTAATAATGTCAGATTGTCAATTTCATTTTGGCAGGGTTGTAAGTTTTAGTCATTTTCATATTGTTAGTTTTTCATTTTTGTCAGATTTTCATTTTCACAGGTTGACAGGTACATTTGTCATTGCCTAGTTTTCGTTAGTTTTTTGATATTGTAATATTGTCATTTTGTCAATATTATTTTGTCCGTTTTGCTTTGTTTAAGTCATTTTCAAGTTGTCAGTTTTTCAGTTTCACAGTTTTCATTGTGTCAATTTGCTAGTTTGAGGTCATTTTTTATATGAATATTTGTTTGTTTGTCAAAAACATTTTGTCGTCTTGCTGTGATTGAGTCTTTTTCAAATGTTAAAATGTTTTTCATTTTTCACAGTTTCCCATTTTGTCAATTGCTAGTTTTTGTGCAGTTTGATTTTGTAAGATATCACATTGTCAATTTGCATTTTGTTCAGGTTTTGTTAGTTTTTAGTCATTTTCATAGTGTAGTTTGTCAATTTTGTCATTTTTCATTTCCACAGTTGACAGTTTGATTTTGTTAATTTGCTAGTTTTCGTTAGTTTTGATTTTTGTAATATTGCAGTTTGTCAATAACATTTTGTAAGGTTTTGCTTTTTTTTTAGTCCTTTCAAGTGTCAGTTTTTCATTTTCACAGTTTCATTTTGTCATTTGCTAGGTTTCGTAAGTTTGATTTTGTAAGAATTGTCAGATTGTCACTTTGCTTTTGTCAGGTTGTAGTTTTAGTCATTTTCTTATTGTTAGTTTGTCCATTTTGTCAGTTTTCCATTTTTACAGTTTGACAGTTTGATTTTGTTAAGTTGCTAGGTTTTCGTTAGTTTTGATATTGTAATATTGTCATTTTGGTCATTAACATTTGTCCGTTTTGCTTGTTTTAGTCATTTTTTCAAGTGTCAGTTTTTTTCAATTTCACGTTTCATTTTGGTCAATTTGCTAGTTTGCGTCAGTTTGATATTGAATATTGTCAGTTTGTCCAATAACAATTTGTCAGTTTTGCTTGTTGTAATCATTTTTCAAATTAAGAAAGTTTTTCATTTCACAGTTTTATTTTGTCAATTTGCTATAGTTTTCGTCAGTTTGATATTGTTAGAATGTCCAGATGCTTGTCAATTGCCTTTGTCATGTTGTTAGTTTTTTAGGTCAATTTCATATTGTAAGTTTGTCATTTTTGTCAGTTTTTTTATTTTCACAGTTTGACAGTTTGATTTTTGTTAATTTGCTAGTTTTCCGGGGGGTTAGGTTTGATATTGTCATATGTCAGTTTGTCAATAACATTTATCAGTTTTGCTTGTTTTAGTCATTTTAAGTTGTCAGTTGTACATTTTCACAGTTTCAAGGTTTGTCCTTTTGCTAAGTTTGTCGTCAGTTTGATATTGTAATATTGTCCCAGTTTTGTCAATAAAATTTTGTCAGTTTGCTTGATTAAGTCTTTTCGAATTGTATGTTTTTCATTTTCATGTTTCATTTTGTCAATTTGCCTAGTTTTCGTCAGTTTTTAATTTTGTAAGAATGTCAGATTTGGTCAATTGCATTTTGTCAGGTTGGTAGTTTAAGTCCTTTTCCTATTGTAAGTTTGTCATTTAGTCAGTTTTTCAGTTTCACAGTTTGACGTTTGATTTTTGTAATTTGCTAGTTTTCGTTAGTTTGTATTGTAATATTTGTCAGTTTGTCATAACATTTTGTCAGTTTGCTTGTTGTACAGTCATTTTCAATTGACAGTTTTTTCCTTTCACAGTTTTCTTTTGTCAATTTGCTGAGTTTTTCTTCAGTTTGTATATTGTAATAATGTCAGATTGTCAATTGCATTTTGTCAGGTTGTAAGTTTTAGTATTTTCATATTGTTATTGTTGTCATTTTGTGTCAGATTTTCATTTTCAACAGTTTGACAAGTTACATTTTTGTCATTTGCTAGTTTTCGTTAGTTTGGTATTGTAATATTGTCAGTTTGTCAATATTATTTTGTCAGTTTTGCTTGTGTTACGTCATTTTTCCAAGTTGTCAGTTTTTCAGTTTCACAGTTTCATTTTGTCAATTTTTGCTAGTTTGAGTCATTTTGATATGTATATTGTTTGTTTGTCAAAAAAGTCATTTTGTCCAGTTTTGCTTGATTGAGTCTTATTTCAAATTGTCTATGTTTTTCATTTTCACAAGTTTTATTTTGTCAATTTGCTAGTTTTCGTCAGTTTGATTGTGTAAGAATATCACATTGTCAATTGCATTTTTCAGGTTGTTAGATTTTAGTCATTTTCATATTGTAAGTTTGTCATTTTGTCAGTTTTTCATTTCCACATTTTGACAGTTTGATTTGTTAATTTGCTAGTTTTCGTTAGTTTGATTTGTAATATTGTCAGTTTGTCCAATATCATTTTGTCAGTTTGCTTGATGAAGTCTTTTTTCGGAATTGGTATGATTTTAATTTCACAGTTTCATTTTGTCAATTTGGCTAGTTTTTCGTCAGTTTGATTTTGTAGAAATGATGTCAGATTGTCAATTGAATTTTGTCAGGTTGTTTAGTTTTAGTCATTTTCTTATTGTAAGTTGTCCATTTTGTCAGTTTTTTCATTTTCACAGTTTGACAGTTTTGATTTTGGTTAATTTGCTGTTTTTCGTTGAGTTTGGATATTGTAATATTGTCAGTTTGTCATTAACATTTTTGTGTCAGTTTGTCTTGTTTAGTCATTTTCAAGTGTCAGTTTTTTCATTTCACAGTTTCATTTTTGTCAGTTGCTAGTTTTGCGTCAGTTTGATATTGTAATATTGTCCATTTTTTTCAATAACATTTTGTCAGTTTGCTTGTTGTAATCATTTTCAAATTAGAAGTTTTTTCCATTTTCACAGTTTTATTTTGTCAATTTGCTAGTTCGTCATGTTTGATATTGTTAGAATGTCAATTGTCAATTGCATTTTGTCAGGTTGTTAGTTTTTAGTCAATTTCATATGTAAGTTTGTCATTTTGTCATTTTTATTTTCACAGTTTTGACATAGTTTTGATTTTGTTAATTTGCTACTTTTTTCGTTAGTTTGATATTGTAATATTGTCCAGTTGTCATAACATTTTTCCTTTGCTTTGTTTTAGTCATTTTCAAGTTGTCAGTTTTTTCATTTTCACAAGTTTCCATTTTGTCATTAGCTAGTTTGCGTCAGTTAATTTTGTAAAATGTCAGAATTGACAATTGCATTTTGTCCGGTTGTTAGTTTAAGTCATTTTCATCATTGTAAGTTTGGGTCATTTTGTCAGTTTTTCATTTTCACATTTGTGACAGTTGATTTGTTAATTTGCTAGTTTTCGTTAGTTTTGATATTGTAATATTGTCGTTTTGTCATTACACAGTTTGTCAGTTTGCTTGTTTTAGTTCATTTTTAGGTTTGGCAGTTTTTAATTTTCACAGTTTCTTTTTGTTAAATTGCTAGTTTTCTTCAGTTTGATATTGTAAGAATTGTCAGTATGTCAATTGCATTTTGTTCAGGTTGTAAGTTTTAGTCATTTTCATTGTTTAGTTGTCATTTTTGTCAGTTTTCATTTCACAGTTTGCAGTTACTTTTGTCAATTTGCTTAGTTTTTCGTTAGTTGATATTGTAATATTGTCAGTTTGTCAATATTCTTTTGTCCATTTGCTTGTTTTAAGTCATTTTCAAGTTGTCAGTTTTTCAGTTTCCCACAGTTTTCATTTTGTCAATTTGCTAGTTTGGTCATTTTGATATTGTATATTGTTTGTTTGTTCAAAAACATTTTTCAGTTTGCTTGATTAAGAACTTTTTTTCAAATGGTATGTTTTTCATTTTCCACCGTTCATTTTGTCATTTGCTAGTTTTCGTCAGTTTGATTTTTGTAAAAAAGAATATCACATTGTCAATTGGCATTTTGTCATGGTTTGTTAGTTTTCAGTCATTTTCATTTTGTAATTGTTTGTCATTTTGGTCAGTTTTTCATTTTCACATTTGACGTTTGATTTGTTTATTTGCTAGTTTTCGTTAAAATGATATTGTAAATATTGTCAGTTTTGTGCATAAACATTTTTGTCAGTTTGCTGTTTTAGTCATTTTCAAGTTGTCATTTTTTCATTTTCAAAGTGTTTCATTTTGTTCAATTTAATGGTTTGCGTCAGTTTGATATTGAAAAAATATAGTCAGTTTGTTCAATAAAATTTTGTCAGTTTGCTTGATTAAGTCTTTTTTAAATTGTATGATTTTCATATTTCACATATTTCATTCCTGTCAATTGCTAGTTTTCGTCAGTTTGATTTTGTAAGAATGTCAGATTGTCAATTGCATTTGTCAGTTGTTAGTTTTCGTCATTTTCTTATTGGCTACTTTGTCATTTTGTCAGTTTTTTCATTTTCACAGTTTGACAGTTTGATTTTGTTAATTTTGCTAGTTTTCGTGTTAGTTTGATATTGGTAATATTGTCAGTTTGTCATTTCATTTTGTCAGTTTGCTTGTTTTAGTCATTTCAAGTTTGTCAGTTTTTGATATTTTCACAGTTTCATTTTGTCAATTTGCTAGTTTTCGGGGGGGGGGGGGGGGTCAGTTTGATATTGTAATATTGTCAGTTTGTCCAATACATTTTGTCAGTTGGCTTGTTGTAGTCCTTTTCAAATTGAAATTTTTCCTTTTCACAGTTTTATTTTGTCAATTTGCTAGTTTTCTTCAGTTTTGATATTGTAATTAATGTCAGATTGTCAATTGCATTTTGTCGGTTGTAAGTTTTAGGTAGATCTTTTCATATTGTTAGTTTTGTCATTTGTCAGATTTCATTTTCACAGTTTTACAGTGTTACATTTTGTCAATTTGCTAGTTTTTCGTTAGTTTGATAATTGTTAATATTGTCAGTTTTGTCAATATTTATTTTGTCAGTTTGCTTGTTTAAGTCATTTTCAAGTTGTCAGTTTTTCACAAGTTTTCACAGTTTCATTTTTGTCAATTTTGCTAGTTTGAGTCATTTTGATATGTACTCTTGTTTGTTTGTCAAAACATTTTGTCAGTTTTGCTTGATTGATCCTTTTTCAATTGTATGTTTTTCTTTCCACAGTTTATCATTTTGTCAATTTGCTAGTGTTTTCGGCCGTTTGATTTTGAAGAATATCACATTGTCAATTGCATTTTGTCAGGTTGTTATTTTAGTCTTTTTCATATTGTAAGTTTGTCATTTTTGTTTTTCATTTTCCACAGTTTTACCAAGTTTGATTTGTTAATTGCGAGTTTTCGTTAGTTTGATATTGTAATATTGGTCAGTTGTGTCATTAACATTTTGTCAGTTTGGCTTGTTTTTTAGTCATTTTCAGTTGTCATTTTTTCAATTTCACAGTTTTTCATTTTGTCCAATTTGCTAGGTTTGCGTCAGTTTGATATTGTAATATGGTCAGTTTGTCAATAACCATTTTGTCAGTTTGCTTGTTGTAACATTTCAAATTAAAAGTTGTTCATTTCACAGTTTTATTTTGGTCAATTTGCTAGTTTTCGTCAGTTTGATATTGTTAGAATGTTCCGATTGTCAATTGCATTTTGTCAGGTTTGTTAGTTTTTTAGATCAATTTCATATTGTAGTTTCTCATTTTGTCAGTTTTTTATTTCACATTTTTGACAGTTTGATTTTGTTTAATTTGCTAGTTTTCGTTAGTTTGATATTGGAATATGTCATTTGTCAATAACATTTTGTCAGTTTGTGAGTTTTAGTCATATCCATATTGTAAGTTTGTCATTTTGTCAGTTTTTCATTTTCACAGTTTGACAGTTTGATTTTGTTAATTTGCTAGTTTTCGTTAGTTTGATTTGTAAGAATGTCAGATTGTCAATCTGCATTTTGTTTTTAGTTTTATCATTTTATTTGTATTTGTATTTTTTTTATTCTTTTTTCAGTTTTGATTTTGTAATTTGCTTTTTCGTTAATTGAATTGTAATTTTCATTTCGTAATTTTGTCAATTTTGTTTTGTCTTTTAATTGTCAGTTTTTCAGTTTGTCAAGTTTCATTTTTCAATTTATTTTAGTCAGTTTAATTGTATATTCATTTTCAATAACATTTTTCAGTTTTGTAGTTTTTTCAAATTTATTTTCATTTTACAATTTATATTTCAATTTGCGTTTTTCAGTTTGATTTTTAGTATTAATTGTCAATTGCATTTTCGGGTTTTGTTTTCGTCATTTTTATTTAGTTTGTCATTTGCAGTTTTTATTTTTATTACAGTTTGAGTTTTTTTCTAATTTGTTAGTTTTGTTTTTTATTTTTGTAGTTTGTATTTTTGTCATTTCAGTTTTTTCATTTGTCAATTTGTAGTTTTCAATTTCACAGTTTTCATTGTCAATTTGTAGTTATACGTTTTATTGTAATTTCAGTTAAGTCAATTAACATTTTATTTGTTTTACAGTTTTCAATTTATGTTTTTCATTTTCACAGTTTCATTTTTAATTTGTAGTTTTTGTTTGATTTTGTAGAATGTCAATTGTCAATTTTGTCAGGTTGTTAGTTTTTATTTATTTTTATAGTTATTTCGTATTTTTTTTGTTTACATTTTCACATTTTGACAGTTTTTTTTTAATTTTCTAGTTTTTTATATTTAATTTGTAGTTTGTTTACATTTTTGTCAGTTTGTTTTTTAGTCATTTTCAGTTGTAGTTTTTCATTTCACAGTTTTATTTTTCATTTTCAGTTTGTCGTTGTATTTATATTGTCCAGTTTTCAATACAATTTTTCAGTTTGTTGTAATATCTTTTCAAATTGTTGTTTTTTCATTTTCCATTTATTTTTTCAATTTTATTTTTGTTTGATTTTTAAGATGTAGATTTCAATTCCTTTGTAGTTGTTGTTTATTTTCAGTTTTTTTTCATTTTTCATTTTATTTATTTTTACATTTTGTTCAATTTTTTCATTTGTCAGTTGTTTGTTTTTTTGTAAAATGTTATTTGTCATTGTATTTTGAGTTGTTGTCTTAGTCTTTTCAATTGTAGTTTTTCATTTTGTCATTTTCATTTTCATTTTCATTGTACATTTTATTTTCATTTGCAGTTTTTGTCAGTTTATTTGTTATTTGTCAGTTTTAAAATTTTGTCAATTTGCTTGATTAAGTCTTTTTCAAATTGTATGATTTTAATATTCACAGTTTCATTTTGTCAATTTGCTAGTTTTCGTCAGTTTGATTTTGTAAGAATGTCAGATTGTCAATTGCATTTTGTCGGGTTGTTAGTTTTCGTCATTTTTTATTGTAAGTTTGTCATTTTGTCAGTTTTTCATTTCACAGTTTAACAGTTTGATTTTGTTAATTTGCTAGTTTTTGTTTAGTTTGATATTGTAATAATGTCAATTGTCAATTGCATTTTGTCAGGTTGTTAGTTTTTCATTTTTCATATTTGTAAGTTTGTATTTTGTCAGTTTTTTCATTTTTCACATTTTGACATTTGATTTTGTTAATTTGCTAGTTTTTCGTTAGTTTTTATATTATATATTGTCTTTTGTCAATAACATTTTGTCAGTTTTGCTTGATTGTTTTTTCAAATTGTATGTTTTTCATTTTCACAGTTTCATTTTTCAATTTGTAGTTTTCGTCAGTTTGATTTTTTAGAATGTCAGATTGTCATTCTTTTGTCAGGTTGTTTTTTTTGTCATTTTTTATTTGTTTATATTTTTATTTTGTCGTTTTTTTACATTTTACAGTTCAGTTTGCTAGATTGATTTTGTTAATTTTCTGTTTTTCGTTGTTATATTGTAATTTTCTTTGTCATTAACATTTTGTCATTTGCTTTTTTTAGTCATTTTAAGTTTGTTTTTTCAATTTCACAGTTTTATTTGTCATTTTGTAGTTTGCGTCAGTTTGATATTGTAATATTTGTCCGTTTGTCGATACATTTTGTCAGTTTGTTGAAAATGTTTTTTTCAATTGTATTTTGTTTTTATTTCAGTTTTTATTTAATTTTGTCATTTGTCAGTTTATTTTTGTAAATTTATTGTCAATTGCCTTTGTAGGTTTTTTGTATTTCTTTTCACATTGTATTTGTCATTTTATCAATTTTCATTTTCACAGTTTGACAGTTTATTTTGTTATTTGCTATTTTTCGTCAGTTTGATTTTGTAAATGTCAGTTTGTCAATTCATTTTGTAGGTTGTTAGTTTATTCATTTTATTGTTAGTTTTGTCATTTTCAGATTTTTTTTCAATTTTGACAGTTACATTTTGTCATTTGCTTTTTGTCAGTTTTGATTTTAAGAATGTCTGATTGTCAATTGCATTTTTCAGGTTGTTAGTTTTTTTTCATATTGTCAGTTTGTCATTTTGTCAGATTTTCATTTTCACAGTTTGACAGTTTCATTTTGTTAATTTGCTAGTTTTTTCATTTTGATATTGTAATATGTCAGATTGTCATTGCATTTTGTCAGTTGTTAGTTTTTGTCATTTTCATTTTGTAGGTTTGACAATTTGTCAGTTTTACATTTTCACAGTTTGACTTTATTTTGTCAATTTGCTAGTTATCGTTAGTTTGATATTTGTAATATTCAGTTTGCATTTATTAATTTTTATTTTAAGTTTTCAGTTTTCATTTCTTGTTTCAATTTTTTTCAGTTTTCAGTTTTTCATTTTCACAGTTTTCATTTTCAATTTGCATTTTTCGTCAGTTTTTTTATTTTGTAGTTATCTCATTGTCATTGCAATTTTGTCAGGTTGTTAGTTTTTGTCATTTTTTTATTGTAAGTTTGTCATTTTGTCAGTTTTTCATTTTCACAGTTTATTTTATTTTGTTATTTTGCTAGTTTTCGTTAGTTTGATATTGTAATAATGTCAGTTTAACATAACATTTTGTCATTTGTTGATTTAGTCTTTTTCAAATTGTATGTATTTCATTTTCAAGTTTCATTTTGTCATTTGCTAGTTTTTCATTTTTTATTTTAAGATTTCATTTGTCATTTGCATTTTGTCAGGTTTTAGTTTAGTCATTTTATATTGTAGTTTGTGTCATTTTGTCAATTTTCATTTTCACATTTTGACAGTTTGATTTTGTTAATTTGCTAGTTTTCGTTAGTTTGATATTGTAATAATGTCAGATTGTCTATGGCATTATGTTTTGTTTTATTTTAATTTATTTTTCATTTAGTTTTATTTTGTCAGTTTTTATTTTCACAATTTGACGTTTGTATTTGTAATTTGTATTCTTTGTTCATTTTGAATATTGTCAGTTTTCAATAACATTTTGTCAGTTTGCTTATTGTTTTTTTTCAAATTGTATGTTTTTCATTTTAATTTCAATTTTTCAATTTGCTAGTTTTCGTAGTTTTGATTTTTTAAAATGTCAGATTTCATTGCATTTTCAGTTGTTAGTTTTAGTCATTTTTTATTGTTATTTCGTATTTTGTCAGTTTTATTTACAGTTTGACAATTGATTTTGTTCATTTTAGTTTTAGTAGTTTTCATATTGTAATTTGTCAGTTTTGTCATTACATTTTGTCAGTTTGCTTTTTTAGTCTATTTTCAAGTTTCAGTTTTTCATTTTCAGTTTTAATTTGTTCATTTTGTAGTTTTGCGTTTTCAGTCTTTCATTTGAATTTATATTTCCGTTTTGTCAATTACATTTTGTCAGTTTGCTTGAATAAGTCTTTTTCAAATTAAATGTTTTTTTTTCAGTTTTCATTTTGTCAATTTCTAGTTTTGTCAGTTTATTTTGTAAGAATTTCAATTGTCAATTGCCTTTGGTTGTTTGTTTTATTATTTTCATTGTTAGTTTGTCATTTTTTAATTTTTCATTTTCAAGTTTTGACAGTTTACATTTTGTCATTTGCAGTTTTTGTCAGTTTGATTTGTAAATGTCTGTTGTCATGATTTTGTCAGGTTGTTAGTTTAGTCATTTTCATTTGTAGTTTTTGTCATTTTGTCAGATTTTCATTTTTCAAGTTTGTAAGTTTTTCATTTTGTTAATTTGTAGTTTTCGTCATTTTATTTATATTGTCAGTTTGTCAAAAACATTTTGTCAGTTTTGCTTTTTAGTATTTTCAAATTGTAAGTTTTTCATTTTCAGTTTTCATTTTTCATTTGCTAGTTTTTGATTTTGTATTTATAATGTCGTTGTCAATTGTTTTGTCAGGTTGTTAGTTTTAGTCATTTTCATTTGTTAGTTTTCTTTTGTCAATTTTCATTTCAAGTTTTTACAGTTTCATTTGTCATTGTATTTTCGTAGTTTTGATATTGAATATTGTATTTTTGTCAGTAACATTTTGTCAGTTTGCTTGTTTAAGTCATTTTCAATTTGTATGTTTTTTAATTTTCACAGTTTTTTCATTTTCACGTTTGCATTTTATTTTGTTATTTTGCTAGTTTTCGTATTTTGATATTGTAATATTGTCAGTTTTCAATAACATTTTGTCATTTTGCTTGATTTTAGTCTTTTTAATTGTATGTTTTTTTTTTTTTTACAGTTTCATTTTTCAATTTGCTAGTTTGTTCATTTTTTTTGTAATAATGTCAGATTGTCAATTGCATTTTTGTTCAGTGTTGTTTTTTATTCATTTTCTATTGTATTTGTCATTTGTGTTTAGATTTTCAATTTGAGTTACATTTTCATTTTGTCAATTTGTAGTTTTCGAGTTTAATTGTTCAATGTCATTGTCATTGCTTTTGTCAGGTTTTGTTTTTAATATTTTCTGTTAAGTTTGTCATTTTGTCATTTTTCATTTTCCAGTTTGACATGTTTGATTTTTTTAATTTGTAGTTTTCGTTTTTTGATATTGTAATATTGTCAGTTTGTCAATAACATTTTGTCGGTTTGCTTGTTAAGTCTTTTCGAATTGTAGTTTTTTCATTTTCATAGTTTCATTTTGTCAATTTGCTAGTTTTGTCAGTTTGATTTGGTAAGAATTTGTTTGTCAATTGATTTTGTCAGTTGTTTGTTTTTTGTCATTTCTTTTGTATTTTCATTTTCAGTTTTTTCATTTTCACAGTTTGTCAGTTTGATTTGTTATTTTGCTAGTTTTCATTATTTTGTATTGTAATTTGTCAGTTTGTCATTAATTTTGTCAGTTTGCTTTTGTATTTAAGTCTTTTCGATTAGTGTAGTTTTTCATTTTTATAGTTTTTTTGTCATTTGTTTTTGTCATTTATTTTGTAAGGAATGTAATGTCATTTGCATTTTCAGTTGTTAGTTTTTAGTCATTTTTCATTTTATTTTCATTTTGTCAGTTTTTATTTTCAGTTTGTAGTTTTGATTTTGTAATTTGCTAGTTTTGTTAGTTTATTGTTGAAATTTTGTCAGTTTTCATTACATTTTGTCATTTGCTTCATTTCTTTTTCAAATTTATGTTTTCATTTTAAGTTTATTTTTCAATTTAATAAGTTTTTCGTCAGTTTTTTTTTTTAAATGTAGTTGTTTTCATTTTTTTCTTTGTTTTTAGTCATTTTCATTATGTAGTTTGTCATTTTGTCAGTTTTTCATTTTCACAGTTTTGACTTTTTATTTTTAATTTTAGTTTTTGTTGGTTTTATTTTAAGTATTGTCATTTGTCAATAATTTTGTCAGTTTGCTTGATTGTTTTTAAATTGTTGTATTTCATTTTTCACAGTTTCATTTTTTCAATTTGTAGTTTTCGTCAGTTTGATTTTTTAAGAATGTCAATTGTCCATTATGCATTTGTCGGGTTGTTAGTTTTTCGTCATTTCTTATTGTAAGTTTGTCATTTTGTCAGTTTTTTATTTTCACAGTTTGACAGTTTTATTTGTTAATTTGCTAGTTTTCGTTAGTTTGTTATTGTAAATTGTCAGTAGTCAATAACATTTTGTCAGTTTGCTTGATTAAGTCTTTTTTCAAATTGTATGTTTTTCAGTTTTCCAGTTTCATTTTGTCATTTGTGTTTTTCGTCAGTTTCATTTTGTAAGAATGTCAGATTGTCAATTGCATTTTGTCAGGTTGTTAGTCTTAGTCATTTTCATATTGTAAGTTTGTCATTTGTCAGATTTTCATTTTCACAGTTTGACAGTTTCATTTTTTTAATTTGCTAGTTTTTTTTCAGTTTGATATTTGTAATATTGTCAGTTTTCAATAACATTTTGTCAGTTTTGCTTGTTGTAGTCATTTTCAAATTGAAAGTTTTTCATTTTCACAGATTTTTTATTTTTCACAGTTTGACAGTTACATTTTGTCAATTTGCTAGTTTCGTTAGTTTGATATTGTAAATAATTGTCATTTGTAATAACATGTTTGTTTTGTTTTTTTAATCATTTTCAGTTGTCAGTTTTTCATTTTCATCAGTTTCATTTTGTCATTTTTATTTTTTGTTTTTGATTTTGTAAGAATATCACTTTGTCAATTGCATTTTGTCAATTTGTTAGTTTTGTCATTTTCTTATTGTAAGTTTTAATTTTGTCAGTTTTTCATTTTACAGTTTAGTTATTTGTTATTTCTATTTTCAGTTATTTATATTTAATATGTCAGTTTGTCATAATCATTTTGTCAATTTTGCTTTTTTTGTCTTTTAATGTTCATTTTTATTTCCAGTTTTATTTTGTCATTTTGCTAGTTTGGTCAGTTTGATTTGTAAGAATGTCGATTGTCAATTGCATTTTGTCAGGTTGTTATTGTTTTTATCATTTTCAATTGTTAGTTTGGTCATTTTGTAGATTTATTTTCACAGTTTGACATTTATTTTGTCATTTGCTGTTTTTGTACATTTTGATTGGTAATAATTTGTCTGTTTCATTGATTTTGTCAATTGATAGTTTTATCTTTTTCATTTTATTTTGTCATTTGTCAGTTTTGTCATTTTCTCATGTTTGAATTATTTGTTAATTTGCTAGTTTTCGTCATTTTATTGTAATATTGTCAGTTTGTCAATAATTTTGTCATTTTTCTTGTAATCATTTTCAATTATAGTTTTTCATTTTCAAGTTTTTTTGTCATTTGCTAGTTTTCGTCAGTTTGTTGTTAGAATGTTCAATTGTCATTGCTTTTGTCAGTTTTAGTTTTAGTCATTTTCATTTTGTAGGTTTGTCATTTTGTTCAGTTTTCATTTTCAACCATTTTGTCAGTTTGATTTTGTTAATTTTTATTTTGTTAGTTTTTCATATTGTCATATTTGTCATTTGCAGTACATTTTGTAGTTTTCGTTAGTTTATTTGAATGTATGTTTTTATTTTTAGTTTTTTTATTTGCTGTTTTCGTATTGTGATTTTTTTGTAAGAATTTCAGTTTCAATTTGATTTTGTCAGTTGTTAGTTTTGTCATTTCATATTGTAATTTGTCATTTTGTAGTTTTTCATTTTCATTTGACGTTTGTTTTTGTTAATTTGCAGTTTTTTGTTTCAGATTTACATTTTCAAGTTTCATGAACATTTGTCAGTTATTGTGTTTTTGTAAGTTTATTATTTCATTTTCAGTTTCATTATTTTTTCAATTTGCTTTTTTGTCATTTGTTTTTTCAGAATTTCAGTTTTCATTCATTTTGTCAGTTTTGTAGTTTAGTCATTTTATATGTGTTTTTGTCATTTTGTCAGTTTTAATTTTCAAGTTTTACAGTTGTTGTTTTAATTTCTTATTTTGTTATTTGTATTTTATTTGTCAGTTTGTATTAACATTTTGTCATTTGCTTGTTTTAGTCATTTTAGTTTAGTTTATTTTCAATTTACAGTTTTCTTTTAATTTTCATTTAGTAAGTTTTATTGTAATTTGTACGTTTGTCAATACGTTTTTGTTTGATGAATAGTCTTTTCAAGCATTTTGGTTTTTTTCTACATTTTCATTTTGTAATTTTCTATTTTCGTCAGTTTATTTTGTAGAATGTGATTGTCAATTTGCTTTTTGTCAGGTTGTTTGTTATTTCATTTTCACATATTGTTAGTTGTCATTTTGTCAGATTTTCATTTTCACAGTTTGACAGTTTATTTTGTAATTTGCTAGTTTTCGTAGTTTGATATTGTAATATTGTTTTGTAAAATTATTTTGTTCAGTTTGCTTGTTTAGTCATTTTCAAATTGTCAGTTTGTTTAGTTTCAGTTTCATTTGTAATTGTAGTTATTAGTCATTTTGTCATGTAATTTGTGTTTGTTTGTAAAACATTTTGTCAGTTTGCTTGATTAAGTCTTTTTCAAATTATATGTTTTTCATTTAATCGTTTCGTTTTGTCAATTTGTAGTTTTGTTTTTATTTTGTAGAATTAATTGTCAATTAGCATTTTGTCAGTTGTTAGTTTTGTCATTTTTTCATATTGTAAGTTTTGTTTTATTTTGTCAGTTTTTCAATTTTCATCGTTCATTTTGTATTTTTATTTGCTAGTTTGTTTAATGATTTTTAAATTGTCAGTTTGTTAAACATTTGTCAGTTTGTTGTTTTTAGTCATTTTCATTTGTCATTTTCATTTTCACGTTTCTTTTTGTCAATTTCGGTTTCGTCAGTTTGATTTGAAATTAGTCAGTTTTTAATCATTTGTCAGTTTGCTTGATTAATCTTTTTAATTTGTAATTTTTCATATTCATTTTATTTTGTATTTATGTTTTGTCAAGTTTGATTTTGTAAGATGTCAGTTGTCATTGCATTTTGTCAGGTTGTTAGTTTTCGTCAGTTTTTTTGTAAAGTTTGTTCATTTTGTTGGTTTTTTATTTTCACAGTTTTTACGTTTGATTTTGTAATTTCTGTTTTCGTTTAGTTTGTTATTTCAATTTTCATTTGTATTATCATTTTTCAATTGCTTGTTTAGTCTTTCATTTGTCATTTTATTTCCAGTTTCATTTGTAATTCTAGTTTGGTCAATTTTATTGTTATTTAGTATTTGTCAGTAAGTAATAATTTTGTCAGTTTGCTTGATTAAGTTTTTTCAATTGTATTTTTCAGTTTTCACAGTTTCATTTTGTCAATTTGCAGTTTTTTCAAAGTTTGATTTTTGTAGAATGTCATTTTGTCAATTCATTTTTCAGGTTTGTATTTTATCATTTCAATTGTAATTTGCATTTTGTCAGTTTCATTTCAATTTGACAGTTTACATTTTGTCAGTTTGCTATTTGTCATTTGATTTTTTTAAAGTTATTGTCATTTGCTGTTCAGTGTTAGTTTGTCATTGTCATATTGTAGTTTGTCATTTTTGTCAGTTTCTTTTTCAGTTTGACAGTTTAATTTTGTAATTTGCAGTTTTTGTCATTTGTATTGTAATATTGTTGTTTTTCAATACATTTTTCAGTTTGCTTGTTTGTCAGTTTTAATTGAAAGTTTTTCATTTTCACAGTTTCATTTTGTCATTTGCTATTTTCTTCAGTTTTGTATTTTAATATGTCAGTTTTGTAATTGCATTTTGTCAGTTGTAGTTTTTGTACATTTTCAATTTGTATTGTTTTTTGTTAGATTTTCATTTTCATTTTACAGTTTCATTTGTCATTTTGCTAGTTTCTAGTTTTTGATATTGTAATATTGTCAGTTTGTCAATAAACATTTGTCAGTTTGCTTGTTTAAGTCTTTTCAAGTTGTCAGTTTTTCATTTCAAGTTTCATTTTGTCATTTGCTAGTTTTCGTCAGTTTTGATTTTGTAAGAATTTCACATTGTCAATTGCAATTTTGTCAGGTTGTTAGTTTTAGTCATTTTCATATTGTAAGTTTGTCATTTGTCTTTTTCATTTTCACAGTTTAACAGTTTGATTTTGTTAATTTTGCTAGTTTTCGTTATTTGATATTGTAATAATGTACATTTGTCATTAACATTTTGTCATTTTCTTGTTTTTTGTCATTTTCAAGTTGTCAGTTTTTCATTTAAGTTTCTTTGTCATTTTGCTTTTTCAGTTTGATATTGTAATATTGCAGTTTGTCAATAATTTTGTCAGTTTGCTTTTTTAGTTTTTTCGAATTTTTTCGTTTTCAATTTTCAAGTTTTCATTTTTCAATTTTCTAGTTTTCGTAGTTGTGATTTGAAATTCAGTTTGTCAATTATTTTGTCAGTTGTTAGTTTTAGTCATTTTCAATTGTAAGTTTTTCATTTGTCAGTTTTTCATTTTTCCATTTGACAGTTTTTTGTTAATTTGCAGTTTTCGTATTTGATATTGAATATTGCAGTTAGTCAATAACATTTTGTCAGTTTGCTTGATTAAGTCTTTTTCAAATTGTAATGTTTTTCCATTTTCACAGTTTCTTTTTAATTTGCTTTTTGTCAGTTTGTTTAATAAATGTCAATTGTCAATTGCATTTTGTCAGTTGTTTTTTTAGTTTTTTATTGTTATTTCGTCATTTTTCAGTTTATTTTACATTTCTACAGTTTACAGTTTGAATTTTGTTATTTTAGTTTTCGTTAGTTTGATTTGTAATTGTCAGTTTGTCATTACATTTTGTCAGTTTGCTTTTTAAGTCATTTTCAGTTGTCAGTTTTTCATTTCACAGTTTTTCTTTGTATTTTGCTAGTTTTGGTCAGTTGATTTGGAGTTTGATTTGTAAATTTTCCGTTTGTATAACTTTTGTCATTATTGCTTGAATAAGTTTTTTCAAATTGTAAGTTTTTCATTTTCAAGTTTCATTTTGTCAATTTGCTATTTTCGTCAGTTGATTTGTAAGAATGTCAGATTGTCAATTGCCTTTGTCAGGTTGTTTGTTTTATTCATTTTCACATTGTAGTTTGTCATTTTATCAGATTTTCATTTACAGTTTTGACAGTTAAATTTTGTCATTTGCAGTTTTCTTCATTTGATATTGTAATAATGTAGATTTTCAAATTTCATTTTTTGGGTTTTAAGTTTTAGTCATTTTTTTTATTTGTTTGTCATTTTGTCAGATTTTTATTTTCACAGTTGACATTTTCATTTTTTCAAATTTTCTAGTTTTTTTTTAGTTTGATATTGTAATATTGTCCTTTTTTCAATAAACATTTTGTCAGTTTGCTTGTTGTATCATTTTCAAATTAAAGTTTTTCATTTTTCCACAGTTTCCTTTTGTCAATTTTGCTAGTTTTTCGTCAAGTTTTGGTATTGTTAGAATGTCAGATTGTCAATTGCATTTTGTCCAGGTTTGTTTAGTTTTTTAGGTCATTTTCATATTGTAAGTTGTCGATTGTTGTCAGTTTTTCATTTTCACATTTTGACAGTTTGATTTTGTTAATTTGCTAGTTTTCCGTTCGTTTGATATTGTAATATTGGCAGTTTCAATAACTTTTGTCAGTTCTTGATTAAGTCTTTTTCGAATTGATGTTTTTCATTTTCTAGTTTCCATTTTGTCAATTTGCTTTTCGTCAGTTTTGATTTTGTAAGATGTCAGATTGTCATTGGCATTTTTGTCAGTTGTTAGTTTTAGGTCATTTTTCATATTGTAAGTTTGTCATTTTGTCAGTTTTCATTTTCACAATTTGACAGTTTTGAATTTTGGTTAATTGCTAGTTTTTCGGTAGTTGATAATTGAAAATTTGTCAGTTTTTGTTCAATACATTTTGTCAGTTTTGCTTGATTGTCTTTCAAAAGTGTATTTTTTCATTTTCACATGTTTTCATTTTTTTCATTTGCTAGTTTTCGTCAGTTTGATTTTTTAAGAAATGTCGATTGTCAATTGCATTTTGTCAGGTTGTTTAGTGTTTTTTTTTGTCATTTTCTTATTGTTATTTCGTCATTTTTGTCAGTTTTACCATTTTCACAGTTTGACAGATTGATTTGTTAATTTTCTAGTTTTCTTAGTTTGATATTTATATGTCAGTTTTGTCATTAACATTTTGTCAGTTTTGCTTGTTTTAAGGTCATTTTCCAAGATTGTCAGTTTTTTCAATTTCACCAGTTTTTTATTTTTGTCAATTTGCTAGTTTGCGTCGGTTTGATATTGTATATTGTCCGTTTGTCGATAGCATTTTTGTCCAGTTTGCTTGAATAAGTCTTTTTCAAATTGTATGTTTTTTTCATTTTCCCACAGTTCATTTTGTCAATTTGCTAGTTTTCGTCAGTTTGATTTTGTTAAGAATGTCCGATTGTCCAATTGCCTTTGTCAGGTTGTTTGTTTATTCATTTTCACATTGTTTAGTTTTGTCATTTTATCAGATTTTCATTTTCCACATGTTTGACAGTTCATTTGTCAATTCTATTTTGTCAGTTTGATTTGTAAGATGTCTGATGGTCATCGCATTTTGTCGGTTGTTATTCTTAGTCATTTTTCATATTGTAAGTTTGTCATTTTTGTCAGATTTTCATTTTTCAACAGTTTGAAACAGTTTGTTTTGTTTAATTTGCTAGATTCGTCAGTTTTGATTTTGTAAGAATGTCAGATTTCAATTGCATTTTGTCAGGTTGTTAGTTTTATTCATTTTCATTATTGTCAGTTTTGTCATTTTGTCAGATTTTCATTTTTCCACAGTTTTTTGACAGTTTTCATTTTGTTAATTTGCTAGTTTTTGTCAGTTTTGATATTGTATATTGCATTTTTTCAATAACATTTTGTCATTTTGCTTGTTGTAGTCCCATTTTCAATTGAAAGTTTTTCCATGTTCACAGTTTCTTTGGGGCATTTGCTAGTTTTCTTCAGTTGATATTGTAATAATGTCAGATTGTCAATTGCATTTTGTCAGGTTGTTAGTTTTTGTCATGTTTCCATATTGTTAGTTTGTCATTTTTGTCAGATTTTCATTTTCATCGTTTGAACTAGTTTACATTTTTGTCAATTTGCTAGTTATCGTTTAAGTTGATATTGTAATTCTTGTCAGTTTTGTCAATACATGTTGTCAGTTTACTTGTTTTAAGTCATTTTCAAGTTGTCAGTTTTTCATTTCACAGTTTTCATTTGTCAATTTCTAGTTTTCGTCAGTTTGATTTTGTAAGAATATCACATTGTCAAATTGCATTTTGTCAGGTTGTTAGTTATTAGTCATTTCTTATTGTAAGTTTGTCATTTTGTCAGTTTTTCATTTTTCCCAGTTTAACGAGTTTGATTTTGTTAATATTGCTAGTTTTCGTTAGTTGATATTGTAATAATGTCAGTTTGTCATAAACATTTTGTCAATTTGCTTGTTTTTGTCTCTTTCAAGTTTTCAGTTTTTCATTTCACAGTTTCATTTTGTCATTTTGCTAGTTTTCCGTCAGTTTTATTTTGTAAGAATGTCCAGAATTGTCATTGCATTTTGTCCAGGTTGTTAGTTTTATTCATTTTCACATTGTTAGTTTTGTCATTTTGTCAGATTTAAGATTTTCACAGTTTTGACAGTTTACATTTTGTCAATTGCTAGTTTTCGTCAGTTTGATTTGGTAAGAATGTCTGATTGTCCATTGCATTTTGTCAGGTTGTTATCCTTAGTCATTTTTTATATTGTAATTGTCATTTTGTCAGATTTTCATTTTCACAGTTTACAGTTTCATTTTGTAATTTGCTAGTTTTTCGTCAGTTTGATATTGTAATATTGGGCAGTTTGTCAATAACATTTTGTCAGTTTCGTTGTTTGTAATCATTTTCAAATTTAAAAGGTTTTTCATTTTCACAGTTTCATTTTGTTTTTTGGTCAATTTGCTAGTTTTTTCGTCAGTTTGATATGTTAGAATGGTCAGATTGTCATTGCATTTTTGTCAGGTTGTTAGTTTTAGTCAGTTTCATATTGGTGGTTTGTAAGTTTGTCAGTTTGTCAGTCTTCATTTTCACATTTGTGACAGTTTGATTTGTTTAATTTGCTAGTTTTCGTTAGTTTGATATTGTAGATTGCAGTTTGTTCAATAGCCATTTTGTCATTTGCTTGGTTTAGTCATTTTCGAAGTTGTCAGTTTTTCATTTTCACAGTTTCATTTTTGTCAATTTGCTAGTTTTCGTCAGTTTGATTTGTAAGAATGTCAGATTGTCAATTGCATTTTGTCAGGTTGTTAGTTTTAGGTCATTTTCATCATTGTACTTTGTCATTTTGTCATTTTTCATTTTCACAATTTGACCAGTTTTGATTTTGTTAATTGCTAGTTTTGCGTTAGTTTGATATTGAAATTTGTCAGTTTGTCAATAACATTTTGTCAGTTTGCTTGATTGTCTTTTTTCAAATTGTATGTTTTTCATTTTCACAGTTTCATTTTTTCAATTGTGCTAGTTTTCGTCAGTTTTTGATTTTTTTAAGAATGTCAGTTGTTCAATTGCATTTTGTCAGGTTGTTAGTTTTAGTCATTTTCTTATTGTTATTTCTCATTTTGTCAGTTTTACATTTTCACAGTTTGACAGATTGATTTTTGTTAATTTTCTAGTTTTCTGTTAGTTTGATTTGAATATTGTCAGTTTTGTCATTACATTTTGTCAGTTTGCTTGTTTTAAGTCATTTTTCAAGTTGTCAGTTTTTCATTTCACAGTTTTAATTTTGTCCAATTTGCCCTAGTTTTCGTCAGTTTGTGAATTTGTAAGAATGTCAGATTGTCAATTGCCTTGGCAGGTTGTTTTTTTATTCATTTTTCACATGTTAGTTTGGTCATTTATCAGATTTTTCATTTCACACCGTCTCTGACAGTTACATTTTGTCAATTTGGGGGGCTAGTTTTTTGTCCGTGTTGATTTGGTAAGAATGTCTGATTGTCAATCGCATTTTTGTCAGTTGTTAGTCTTAGTCATTTTCAGATTGTAAGTTTTGCATTTTGTCAGATTTTCATTTTCGACGTTTGACAGTTTCCTTTTGTTTAATTTGCTATTTCTTTCGTCAGTTTGATATTGTAATATTGATCCAGTTTTTGGCAAAAACATTTTTGTCAGTTTGCTTGTTGTTAGTCATTTTCAAATTGAAAGTTTTTCATTTTCACAGTTTCATTTTGTCAATTTGCTAGTTTTTCTTCAGTTTGTATATTGTAATGATGTCATATTTGTCAGTGATTTTTTGTCAGGTTGTTTAGTTTTAGTCATTTTCATATTGTTAGTTTGTCATTTTGTCAGATTTTCATTTTCACAGTTTTTGACAGTTCCATTTTGGTCAATTTGCGATTTTTCGTTAGTTTGATATTGTAATAGTGTCAGTTGTCAAGTTAACACTTTTGTCAGTTTGCTTGTTTAGTCATTTTCAAGTTGTCAGTTTTTCACGTTACACAGTTTCATTTTTTGTCAATTTGCTAGTTTGCGTCATTTTTGATATTGTAATATTTTTTGTTTTGTCAATAAACATTGTTGTCAGTTTTCTTGATTAATTCTTTTTTCAATTGTATGTTTTTTCATTTACACAGTTTTATTTTGTCAATTTGCTACTTTTCGTCAGTTTGATTTTTTTAAGAATATCACCACATTGTCAATTGCATTTTTTTTCAGGTTGTTAGATTTAGTTTATTCATTTCAATTGTAAGTTTTGTCATTGTCAGTTTTCATTTTCACAGTTTGACAGTTTGATTTTGTAATTTTGCTAGTTTTCGTAGTTTTTGAGATTGTAATATTTGTCAGTTGTCAAAAACATTTTGTCAGTTTGCTTGATTTAGTCTTTTTCAAATTGTATGTTTTTTCATTTTTTACAGTTTCATTTTGTTAAATTTGCTAGTTTTCGTCAGTTTTATTTTGTAAGAATGTCATATTTTCAATTGCATTTTGGTCAGGTTGTTAGTTTTTATTCATTGTCACTATTGAGGTTAGTTTGTCATTATGTCAGATTTAGATTTTCACAGTTTGACAGTTACATTTTGTCATTTCTGGTTTTCGGTCGTTTTGATTGGTCAGGATGTCTGATTGTTAATTGCATTTTGTCAAGGTTGTTAGTCTTTAGTCATTTTCATATTGTAAGTTTGTCATTTTTGTCAGATTTTCATTTTCACAGTTTTACAGTTTCATTTTGTCAGTTTCTAGTTTTCGTCAGTTGATATTGTTAGAATGTCAGATCTGTCCATTGCATTTCGTCCAGGTTGTTAGTTTAATCATTTTTCATAGTGTAAGTTTGTCATTTTGTCATGTTTTTCATTTTCACAGTTTTACAGTTTGATTTTGTTAATTTGCTAGTTCGTGTCTATTGATATTGTCATATTGTCAGTTTGTCAATAACATTTTGTCAGTTTGCTTGATTACGTCTTTTACCAGGAATTGTATTTTTTTTTCATTTTTCATAGGTTTCATTTTGTCAATTTGCTAGTTTTTGGTCAGTTTGATTTGTAGAATGTCTGTTGTCAATTGCATTTTGTCAGGTTGTTTTGTTTTTTTGTCATTTTCTTATGTAAGTTTGTCATTTTGTCAGTTTTTCATTTCCCCATTGAAGTTTGAATTTGTTATTTTGCTATTTTCGTTTATTTTGATATTGTACTATTGGGGGGGGGGGGGGGAGAAGGAGAAGAGGGAAGGAGAGAGGGGGGGGGAGAGGGGGGGGGGGGGGGGGGGGGGGGGGTCCAGTTTGTCATTAACATTTTGTCAGTTTGCTTGTTTTATAGTTATTTTCAAGTTGTCAGTTTTCATTTTTCACAGTTTCATTTTGTCATTTGCTAGTTTGCGTCAGTTTGATTATTTGTAATTAATTGTCATTTTGTCAATAACATTTTGTCCCAGTTTTGCTTGATTAAGTCTTTTTCGAATTGTATGTTTTTTCATTTTTTATATTTTCATTTGGAGGGGGGGTCAATTTTTGCAGTTTTCGTCAGTTTTGATTTTGTAAGAATGTCAGATTGTCATTGCTTTGTCAGGTTTGTTTAGTTTTTAGTCATTTTCATATTGTAAGTTTGTCATTTTGTCAGGTTTTTTCATTTTCCACCAGTTTGTCAGTTTGATTTTTGTGTAATTTGCTATTTTTCGTTAGTTTTTTGAATATTGAAATATTGTCAGTTTGTCAATACATTTTGTCAGTTTGCTTGATTGTCACTTTTTCCAGATGTATGTTTTTGCCATTTTCACAGTTTCATTTTTCAATTGCTAGTTTTCGTCAGTTTGATTTTTTAAGAATGTCAGATTGTCAATTGCATTTTGTCAGGTTTTAGTTTTAGTCATTTTCATATTGTAAGTTTGTCATTGTTGTCAGTTTTTCATTTTCACATTTTGACAGTTTGATTTTGTCAATTTGCTAGTTTTCGTTAGTTTGACATTGAAATATTGTCAGTTTGTCAATAATCATTTTGTCAGTTTTTGCTTGAGTTGTCTTTTTCAAATTGTATGTTTTTCATTTTCACAGGTTTCATTTTCAATTTGCTAGTTTTTCGTCATTTGATTTTTTAGAATGTCAGATTTGTCAATTGCATTTTGTGGGTTGTTAGTTTTCCGCGTCATTTTCCTTATTGTTAAGTTTTGTCATTTTGTCAGTTTTTTATTTCCCGAGTTTTGAAAAGTTGTTTTGTCAATTTGCTAGTTTTCGTTAGTTTTGTTATTGTAATATTGTCAGTTTGTCATTATCATTTTGTCAGTTTCTCTTGATTTTCGTCATTTTCAAGTTGTCGTTTGTCAATTTTCACAGTTTCATTTGTCATTTGCTATTTTGCGTCAGTTTTGATATTGTAATATTGTCATAAGATCAATTAACATTTTGTCCAGTTTGCTTGATTAAGTCTTTTTCAAATTGTAAATGATTTTTTCATGTTTTCACAGTTTCATTTTGTCCATTTGCTAGTTTTCGTCAGTTTGGATTTGTACGAATGTCAGATTGTCAATTGCATTTTTCGGTTGTTGTTTTATTCATTTTCATATGTGTAGTTTTCATTTTGTCAGATTTTCATTTCACAGTTTGACAGTTACTTTTGTCATTTGCTAGTTTTCAGTCAGTTTGATTTTTTAGAATGTCTGATTGTCAATTTGCATTTTGTCAGGTTGTAGTCTTAGTCATTTTCAATTGTAATTTGTCATTTTGTCAGATTTCAATTTTCACAGTTTACAGTTTTCATTTTGTTTAATTTGCTGTTTTGTGTCAGTTTGATATTGTTAATCTTGTCCAGTTTTTTCAATAACATTTTGTCAGTTTGCTTTGTTGTAGTCATTTTCAAATTGAAGTTTTTCATTTTCACAGTTTTCAATTTTGTCAATTTGCTAGTTTTCTTCAGTTTTAAATTGTAATAATGTCCAGCTTGTAATTGCATTTTGTCAGGTGTTTAGTTTTTGGGTCATTTTCACATATTGTTAGTTTGTCCATTTTGTCCCAGATTTTCATTTTCACAGTTTTGACAGTTACATTTTGTCAATTTGCTATTATGTTAGTTGATATTGTTAATATTGTCCAGTTTTGTCAATACATGTTTGTCCAGTTTGCTTGTTTAAATCATTTTCAAGTTGTCAGTTTTCATTTTCACAGGTTTCATTTTCAATTTGCTAGTTTTTCGTCAGTTTATTTGTAAGAATATCACATTGTCAATTGCATTTTGTCAGGTTGTTAGTTTTTAGGTCATTTTCTTATTGTAAGTTTGTCGTTTTGTCAGTTTTTCATTTTCACAGTTAAACAGTTTTATTGTGTTAATTTGCTAGTTTTCGTGAGTTTTTTGTTTTTTGGAAATTATTGTAATATGTCAAGTTTGTCATAAACATTTTGTCAATTTGCTTGTTTTTGTCGATTTTCAAGTTGTCAGTTTTTCCAATTTCACCAGTTTCAATTTGTCATTTTGCTAGTTTGCGTCAGTTTGAATTATTGTAATATGGTCAGTTTGTCAATAACATTTTGTCAGTTTGCTTGATTTTAGTCTTTTCAAATGTATGTTTGTCATTTTCACAGTTTCATTTGTCAATTTTTGCTAGTTGTTTCGTCCAGTTTTATTTTGTAAGAATGCAGATTTCTTCAATGCATTATGTCAGGTTGTTAGTTTTAATTCATTTTCCATTGTTAGTTTGTCATTTTGTCAGATTTAGATTTTCACAGTTTGACAGTGTACTTTTGTCAATTTGCTATTTTTCGTCAGTTTGATTTGGTAGAAGTCCTGATTGTCAATTGCATTTTGTCATTGTTAGTCTTAGTCATTTTCAGATTGTAAGTTTGTCATTTGTCAGATTTTTCATTTTCACGAGTTTGACAGTTTTCATTTTGTTAATTTGGCTATTTTCTTCAGTTGGATATTGTAATATTTGTCAGTTTGGTCATAACATTTTGTCAGTTTGCTTGTTGATCATTTTCAAATTAAAAGTTTTTTCATTTTCATTCCAGTTTCATTTTGTCAATTTTGCTTAGTTTTTTCGTCAGTTTTGATATTGTTTAGAATGTCGATTGGTCAATTGCATTTTGTCAGGTTGTTAGTTTTAGTTCATTTTCATTATGTAAGTTTGTCATTTTGTCAGTTTTTTTTCAATTGTGGACATTTTTGACAGTTTGATTTGTTTAATTTGCTAGTTTTCGTTTAGTTTGATATTGTAATTATTGTCAGTTTGTCAATAACATTTTGTCATTTGCTTGTTTTTAAGTCATTTTTCAAGTTGTCATTTTTCTTTTCACAGTTTCATTTTTGTCATTGTTGCTAGTTTTCGTCAGTTTGATATTGTAATAAGGTCAGATTGTCAAGGGGAGAGACATTTTGTCAGGTTGTTAGTTTTAGTCATTTTCTATTGTAAGTTTTGTCATTTTGTCGTTTTTCATTTTGTCAATTTGACAGTTTGATTTTGTTAATTTGCTAGGTTTTCGTTAGTTTGATAGGAAATCTTGTCAGTTTGTCATAACATTTTGTCAGTTTGCTTGGATTGTCTTTTGTTCAATTGTATGTTTTCATTTTCCACAGGTTTCATTTGTTTCATTTGCTAGTTTTCGTCAGTTTGATTTTTTGAAGAATGTCAGATTGTCCATTGCATATTTGTCAGGTTGTTAGTTTTAGTCATTTTCTTATTGTTATTTCGTCATTTTGTCAGTTTACATTTTCACAGTTTGACAGTTTGATTTTGTTAATTTTCTAGTTTTCTGTTAGTTTGATATGTCAAATATTGTCGTTTGTCATTAACATTTTGTCGTTTTGGCTTGTTTAGTCATTTTCAAGTTGTCAGTTTTTTCAATTTCACACATGTTTTACTTTGTCATTTGCCTAGTTTGCGTCAGTTTGATAAATTGTAATATTGCCGTTTGTCAATCTCTACATTTTGTCAGTTTGCTTGAATAAGTCTTTTTCCAATTGTATGTTTTTCATTTGCACAGTTTCATTTTTGTCAATTTGCTAGTTTCGTCGTTTGATTTTGTAAGAATGTCAGATGTCATTGCCTTTGTCAGGTTGTTTGTTTTATTCATTTTCGCACCATTGTTAGTTTTGTCATTTTATCAGAATTTCATTGTTCACAGTTTGACAGTTACATTTTGTGCAATTTGCTATTTTTTGTCGGTTTGATTTATTTGTAAGAATGTCTGATTGTCAATCGCATTTTGTCAGGTTGTTAGTCTTAGTCATTTTCATATTGTAGTTTGTCATTTTGTCAGCTTTTCATTTTCACAGTTTTGACAGTTTCATTTTGTTAATTTTTTTTTTTTTGCTAGTTTTTCTTCAGTTTGATATTGTAATATTGTCAGTTTGATCAAAACATTTGTTTCAGTTTGTCTTGTTGTAAGTCATTTTCCAAATTGAAAGTTTTTCATTTTTCACAGAGTTTCATTTTGTCATTTGCTAGTTTTCTTCAGTTTTGATATTTGTAATAATGGTCAGATTTTCAATTGCATTTTGTCAGGTTTAAGTTTTAGTCATTTTCATATGTTAGTTTTTGTCATTGGTCGATTTTTCATTTTCATCAGTTTGACAGTTCCATTTTGTCAATTTGCTGTTTTCGTTAGTTTGTATTGGAATTTGTCCAGTTTGTCAATATTATTTTGTCATTTGCTTGTTTAAGGCATTTTTAAGTGTCATTTTCAGTTTCACAGTTTTCATTTTGTCCAATTTGCTAGTTTGAGTCATTTTGATATTAGTAATATTGTGTTGTTTGTCAAAAACTTTTGTGACAGTTTGGCTTGATTAAGTCTTTTTCAATTGTATGTTTTCAATTTCACAGTTTCATTTTGGTCAATTTGCTAGTTTTCGTCATTTGAATTTTGTAAGAATATCACATTGTCAATTGCATTTGTCAGTTGTTAGTTTTAGTCCTTTTCATATTGTAAAGTTTTGTCATTTTTGTCCAGTTTTTCATTTTCACAGTTTGGACAGTTTGATTTTGTTAATTTGCTAGTTTCGGGGGGGGGGGGGGGAAATTATATTGTAATATTGTCAGTTTGTCATAAACATTTTGTCAGTTTTGCTTGTTTTATTCAATTTTCAAGTTGTCGAGTTTTTCATTTGCACAGTTTCATTTTCAATTTGCTAGTTTTCGTCGTTTGATTTTGTAAGAATGTCAATTGTCAATTGCATTTGTGGGGGGGGCGTGTTGTTATTTTGTTCGTCATTTTCTTATTGTAAGTTTGTCATTTGTCTGTTTTTTATTTTCACAGTTTGACAGTTTGATTTTGTGAATTTGCTAGTTTTGTTAGTTTGTTATTTGTAAATTATTGTCAGTATTGTCATTATCATTTTGTCAGTTTGTCTTGTTTTAGTCATTTTCCAAGTTGTCAGTGTTTTTTCCATTTCACAGTTTTCATTTTGTCAATTTGCCATTTTTGTCAGTTTGATATTGTAATATTGTCCAGTAAGTCAGTATACATTTTGTCAGTTTGCTTGATTAAGTCTTTTTTCAAATTGTATGTTTTTTTTCAGTTTCACAGGTTTCATTTTGTCAATTTGCTAGTTTTTCGTCAGTTGATTTTGACGAATTCGATTGTCAATTGCATTTTGTCAGGTTCGTTAGTTTTATTCATTTTCATATTGTTAGTTTTGTCATTTGTCAATTTTTTCTTTTCCACAGTTTGACAGTTACATTTTGTAATTTCTAGTTTTCGTAGTTTGATTTTTAAAGAATGTCTGATTGTCAATTGCATTTGTCAGGTTGTTAGTCTTAGTCATTTTTCATATAGTAAGTTTGTCAATTTGTCAGATTTTCATTTTCACAGTTTGACAGTTTAATTTTTGTAATTTGCTAGTTTTTGTCATTTGATATTGTAGATTGTCAGTTTTTCAATAACATTTTGTCAGTTTGCTTTGTTGTAGTCATTTCAAAATTTAAAAGTTTTTCATTTTCACAGTTTCATTTTGTCAATTGCTAGTTTTTCTTCAGTTTGATATTGTAATAATGTCAGATTGTCAATTGCATTTTTTGTCAGGTTTGTTAGTTTTTGTCATTTCAATATTTTTAGTTTGTCATTTGTCAGATTTTCATTTTCACAAGTTTGACAGTTTACATTGTGTCAATTTGCTAGTTATCGTTAGTTTGATATTGTAATATTGTCAGTTTGTCAATAACATTTTGTCAGTTTGCTTGTTTTAAGTCATTTTCAAGTTGTCAAGTTTTTCATTTTCACAGTTTTCATTTTGTCAATTGCTATTTCGTCAGTTTGATTACTGTAAGAATATCACATTGTCATTGCATTTTGTCAGTGTTGTTAGTTTTAGTCATTTTCTTATTTGGAATTTGTCATTTTTGTCAGTTTTTCATTTTCACAGTTTAACAGTTTTGCTTTGAAATTGTTAATTTGCTAGTTTTCGTTTAGTTTGATATGTAATAATGGTCAGTTTGTCATAAACAGTTTGTCAATTTGCTTGTTTTTGGTCATTTTCAAGTTGTCATTTTTTCAATTTCACAATTTTCATTTTGTCATTTTGCTAATTTGCGTCAGGTTGAATTTGTAAGAATGTCAGAAGATTGTCAATTGCATTTTGTCCAGGTTGTTAGTTTAGTCATTTCAGATTGTAAGTTATTGTCATTTTGTCAGTTTTTCAGGGGAACATTTGACAGTTTGATTTTGTTACTTTTGGCTAGTTTTCGTTAGTTTTTTGATATTGAAATTTGTCAGTTTGTCATAACATTTTGTCAGTTTGCTTGATTGGTCTTTTTTCAACTTGTATGTTTTTCATTTTCCACAGGTTTTTCATTTTTTCAATTTGCTAGTTTTCGTCAGTTTTGATTTTTTAAGATGTCAGATTGTTCAATTGTAAAACATTTTGGTCAGGTTGTTAGTTTTAGTCAGTTTTCTTACTTGTTATTTCGTCATTTTGTCAGTTTACATTTTCAACACGTTTGACAGTTTGAGTTTGTTAATTTTTCTAGTTTTCTTAGTTTGATATTGTAAAATTGTCAGTTTGTCATTAACATTTTGTCCAGTTTGGGCTTGTTTTCGTCATTTTCAAGTTGTCAGTTTTTTCAAAATTTCACAGTTTTTACTTTGTCATTTTGCTAGTTTGCGTAGTTTGATATTGTTTATTGTCGCGTTTGTTTCAATAACATTTGGTCAGTTTGCTTGAACTAAGTCTTTTTCAATTGTATTGTTTTCATTTTCACAGTTTCATTTCTGTCAATTTTGCTAGTATTTCGTCAGTTTGTTTTGTAAGAATGTCAGTTGTCAATTGCCTTTGTCAAAGTTGTTTGTTTTAATTCATTTTCACATTGTTAGTTTGTCATTTTTATCGATTTTCATTTTTCACAAGTTTGACAGTTACATTTGTCAAATTTGCTAGTTTTTGTCGGTTTGATTTGGTAGAATTTTCTGATTGTCAATCGCATTTGTCAGGTTGTTAGTCTTAGTCATTTTCATATTGTAAGTTTTTCATTTTGTCAGATTTTTCATTTTCACAGTTTGACAGTTTCATTTTGTTAATTGGTCTAGTTTTCGTCCAGTTTTGATATTGTAATAGTTGTCAGTTTTGTCAAAACATTTGTCAGTTTTGCTTGTTGTAGTCATTTTCAAATTGAAAGTTTTTTTTCCCGTTTCATTTTTTTTTTATTTTTTCTTTGGTTGTTTGTAGTTGTAATTGATTTTGTCAGGGTTTTTAATTTATTTTTCATTTTGTTTTTTTCATTTGTCAGTTTCATTTTCAATTTTACATTTTGGCAATTTTTTTTTTTTTATTTTAAATTTTGTTTGTCAAAAATTTTTTTTCAGTTTTTTTGTTAAAATCTTTTTTTTAAAATTTTAGTTTTTTTTTTTCCAAATTTCATTTTGCATTTTGTTTTTTTATTTGTTTTTGGGGAATTAATTTAATTTTTTTTCATTTTATTTTAGTCATTTTTTTTTTTGTCATTTTTTTTTTCTTTTTTTTTTTTTTTTGAATTTTTGTTTCGTTAAATTTTATATTGAATTTGTCAGTTTTAAAAATTTTGGGGTTTTTCTTGTTTTTTTTCTTTTCAATTTTTTTTCATTTTCACGTTTTATTTTTCAATTTTTTTCGTCAGTTTTGATTTTAAAAGTCATTTTTTCAATCATTTGTCGTTTTTTTGTTTTCTTTTTTAAAAGTATGTTTTTATTTTTATTTTTAAATTTTTCAGTTTTGTTTTGTTTTGAAAATGTAGTTGTAATTTTTTTTTTTGTTTTTTTTTTTTTTTTTTTGTCATTTTTCTTTTTTTTTTTCAATTTGCAGTTTTTTTTAATTTGCTAGTTTTTGTTAGTTTGATTGTAATTTTCTTTTTTTCATTCTTTTTGGTTTGTTTTTAGTTTTTTAGTTTTTTTCCCTTTATTTTTTCAATTTGTTTTTGCGTGTTTGAATTTTAAATTGTCATGGGTTTTTTTTTTGTAGTTTTTTTTTGTTAAATTTTTTTTGGTTTTTTTTGTTTACAGTTTTTTTTTTCATTTTGAGTTTGTTTTTTTAAAAAAATTTTTTTTTTTTGGGGTTTTTTTTTTTTTTATTTTCATATTGTATTTTTTTTTTTGTCAGATTTTTTTTTCACAGTTTGACAGTTTTTTGTAAAATTTCTAGTTTTTTGGGGTTTTTTTTGAATTTGATTTCAATTCTTTTTTCAGGTTTTTTTAGTCATTTTCAATTTTTTGTTTTTCATTTTTCAGATTTTTTTCAATTTTACAGTTTAATTTTGTTAATTCAGTTTTTTCATTGATTTTGTAAATTTTTTTTTTTAAAATTTTTTTTTTTTTGGTCATTTTCAAATTTTTTTTTTTCCCCGTTCATTTTTTTTTGTTTTTTAGTTTGATTTGTAAATTTTATTGTCAATCATTTGTCAGTTTTGTTGTTTTAATTTTTTTTTCATTTAGTTTTTCATTTTCACAGTTTTTTTGGGAATTTGCTAGTTTTCGTTTTTGATTTTGAAAATTCAAATTGTCAATTCATTTTTTGGGTTGGGTTGTTTTGTCATTTCATTTTAAAATTTTTATTTTTCAGTTTTTTATTTTCCAAATTTTTTTTTTTTATTTGTTTTTTGTTTTTGTTAGTTTGAAATTTTTTTGTCAGTTTGTCATAAAATTTTTCAATTTTTTGTTTTTATTTTTAAGTTTCATTTTTCATTTCCAAATTTTTGTTTTGTAGGGGGTTTTTGAAAATTGTCAGTTTTTTAAATTTTTCAGTTTGTTATTTTTTTTTTTTTTTTGGGGGGGGGGTTTTTTTTGTTTTTTTTTTTTTTTTTTTTTTTGTTTTTTTTTTGTTTTTTTTTTTTTTTTTTAATTTTTTGTTTTTGTTTTTTTTTTTATTTGTAAAAATTTTTTTTTTTTTAAATTTGTCATTTTTTTAAATTTTTTTTTGTAGTTTTTTTTTTTTTTTTTTTTTTCTTTTTACAGTTTATTTTGTTTTTTTAGTTTTCGTCAGTTATTTTGTAAAATTCGTTGTCCTTCTTTGCAGTTTTGTTTTTCAAACTTTTAAAATTTTTTATTTTTTTTTTTTTACATTTCATTTTTAAATTTTATTTTTTAGTTTTTTAGTTAAATTTAAAGCTTTTTTCATTTTTTTTTTTTTGTTAAATTTGTCTTTTTAATTTTATTTTTAGTTTACAGGGTTTTTTTTTTAATTTTTTTTGTTTTTTATTTTTATTTAAAAATTTTGAATTTTGTTGTTTTTTTATAATTTTTTTTAAAGTTTTTTCATTTTGCAGTTTTCTTTTTAAAATTTTTAAATTTTTTTAAATTTTTTTTTCTGTTTTTTGATTTTAATTTTTTTTTTTCAAAATTTTTTTTTTTTATTTTTTTTTTCAAAATTGTTTTTAAAACAAATTTTTTTTTGGTTTTTTTTTTTTAATTTTGCAGTTTTTTTGAAAAATTTTAAATTTTTTTCATTTTTTTTTTTTTTTAAATTTTTTTTTTAACAATTTTTTGTTTTGTTGTTTGTCATTTTTATTGTAATTTGTCATTTGTCAATTTTTTATTTTCCGTTTGCGTTTATTTTTTTTTTCTAGTTTTTTTTTTATTTTTTTTTGTATTTTTTTTTTTTGTAGTTTTTTGTTTTTTCATTTTTTTTTTAAATTTTTTTGTTTTTATTTTTTCTTGTTTGGCATTTTTTTTTTTAATTTTGGGGCTTTTTTTTATTTTATTTTTTTAAAATTTTTTTCATTTTTTTTTTTTTGTTTTGTTTTAAAATTTTTTTTATTTCAATTTAATTTTTTCATTTTTTGTTTGGGGTTTTTTATTGTAATTTGTCAGTTTGTCTCATTTTCATTTTTTGGGTTTTTTTTTTTTGTATTTTTTTTTTTAATTTTAAATTTTCAATTTTTTAAATTTTTTTTTTCAGTTTTTTTAAGAATTCAAATTTTCAATTTTATTTTGTCAGGTTTTAGTTTTTGACTTTTCTAAATTTAATTTTGTCATTTTGCATTTTTTTTTTTCACAGTTTGACGTTTTATTTTTTTAATTTCTAGTTTTCGTTGTTGTATTGAATATTGTCAGTTTGTCATTACTTTGTCAGTTTGCTTGTTTTTTTTTCAATTGTAGTTTTTTAATTTCACCGTTCATTTTGTCATTTTCTAGTTTGCGTCAGTTTTTATAGTAAATTGTCGTTTGTAAAAAATTTTGTCAGTTTGCTTAAATAAGTCTTTTTAAATTTTAGTTTTTATTTTTCACAGTTTTATTTTTTCAAATGTAGTTTTCGTCAGTTTTTATTTTTTTTAAGAATGTCAGATTGTCAAAATTTCCTTGAGGTTGTTAGTTTTATTCATTTTCACATTTTTGTTGTCATTTTTTTCAGATTTTCATTTTTACAGTTTGACGTTTCATTTTTTCAATTGCATTTTCGTCAGTTTGATTGGTAAGAAGTTATTGTCAATTTCATTTTGTGGTTTTTAGTCTTTGTCATTTTTAATTTAAGTTTTTCATTTGTCAGTTTTAAAATTTTTTCAGTTTTTACAGTTTTATTTTTTTAATTTTCTAGTTTCGGGGAGTTTGTATTGTAAATTGTCAGTTTTGGGGCAATAACATTTGTCGTTTGCTTGTGTTTCATTTTTAAATTAAAAATTTTTCATTTTTAGTTTCATTTTGTCAATTTGCTAGTTTTCGGGCGTTTGATATTGTTTTGAATGTCAGAGTCAAATTTCATTTTTTCAGGTGTTTTTTTTTTATTTTTTTTTTTATATTGTAAGTTTGCATTTTGTAATTTTCATTTTCCATTTGACATTACTTTTGTCAATTTGCTAGTTTTTGCAGTTTGATTTTGGGAAGAAGTCGATTGTCAATGATTTTGTGGTTTTTTAGCTTAGTATTTTCATATTGTAAGTTTATCTAATTTTTTCAGATTTTCATTTTTACAGTTTCACAGTTTCATTTTGTTAAATTTTCAGTTTTCGCAGTTTATATTGTAATATTGTCAGTTTGTATAACATTTTTCCGTTTTCTTGTGTATTATTTTTTAAATTGAAAAGTGTTTCATTTCACAGTAAATTTTGTCAATTTTCTAGTTTCGTCAGTTTGATTTGTAAAAATGTCAATTGTCAATTGCATTTTGTCGGTTTTTAGTTTTAGTCATATCCATATTGTAATTTGTGATTTTGTCAGTTTTTTATTTCACAGTTTGACAGTTTTGATTTTGTATTTTCTAGTTTTCGTTAGTTTGATATGTAATATTGTCAGTTTGTCATTAACATTTTGTCAGTTTGCTTGTTAAAGTCCTTTTTCAAATTGGTATGTTTGCAGATTCCAGTTTTCATTTTGTCAATTTGCTATTTTTCGTCAGTTTGATTTTGTAAGAATGTACAGATTGTCAATTGCATTTTGTCAGGTTGTTAGTTTTAAGTCATTTTCATATTGTAAGTTTGTCATTTTGTCAGTTTTTTCATTTTCACAGTTTTGACAGTTTGATTTTTGTTTACTTTGCTAGTTTTCGTTAGTTTGATATTGTATATTGGCATTTGTCATAAACATTTTGTCAGTTTGCTTGTTTTAGTCATTTTCAAGTTGTCAGTTTTTTCATTTAACAGTTTCATTTGTCATTTTGCTAGTTTGCGTCAGTGATATTGTATATTGTCCAAATGTAATACATCTTGTCCAGTTTGCTTGATTAAGATCTTTTTCAAATTGGTATGTTTTTCATTTTACAGTTTCATTTTTGTCAATTGCTAGTTTTTCAGGTCAGTTTTATTTTGTAAGATTTGTTGCATGTTGTGAATTGCATTTTGTCAGGTTTGTGATTTTATTCATTTTCACATTGTTTAGTTTGTCATTATGTCAGATTAAGATTTTCACAGTTTTACCGTTACATTTTGTCAATTTGCTGGTTTTCGCGTCAGTTTGTTTGGTCAAGAATGTCCTGAATTGTCATTGCATTTTGTCAGATTGTTAGTCTTAAGGTCATTTTCATATTGTAAGTTGTCATTTTGTCCAGATTTTCATTTTCACAGTTGACAGTTTCATTTTTGTCAATTTGCTATTTTCGTCATTTTTGATTTTTGTAATATTGTCCAGTTTTGTCAATAAGCATTTTGTCCGTTTGGCGGGTGGGTAATCTTGTTCAATTTAAAAGTTTCATTTCAACAGTTTCATTTTGGTCAATTTGCTGTTTTCGTCAGTTTGAAATTGTTAGAATGTCAGATTTTCAATTGCATTTTGTCAGGTTGTTAGTTTAGTCATTTTCATATTGTAAGTTTGTCATTTTGTCAGTTTTTCATTTTCACAGTTTTGACAGTTTGATTTTGTTAATTTGCTAGTTTTCGGGTTATTTTGATATTTAATAATTGTCAGTTTGTCATTAACAAATTTGTCAGTTTGCTGTTTTAGTCATTGTTCACAAATGGGGGGGGGGGGGGCAGTTGTTTTCATTTTCAACAGTTTTCATTTTTGTTCATTTTGCTAGTTTTTGGCGTCAGTTTGTATTGTATTTGTCAGTTTGTCAATAACATTTTGTCAGTTTGCTTGATTAGTCTTTTTCGATTGTAGTTTTTCATTTTCATAGTCTTCCATTTTGTCAAATTTGCTATTTTTTGTCAAGTTTGATTTGGTAAGAACAGGTCTGATTGTCAATTGCATTTTGTCAGGTTGTTTGTTTTTTGTCATTTTCTTATTGTAAAGTTTGTCATTTTGTCAGTTTTTCAATTTTCACGAGTTTTTGAGAGTTTGAATTTGTTTATTTTCTAGTTTTCCGGGTTATTTTGATATTGTAATATTGTCAGTTTGTCATTAACATTTTGTCAGTTTGCTTGTTTTAGTTATTTTCAAGTGTCAGTTTTTCATTTTCACAGTTTCATTTTGTCATTTTGCAGTTTGCGTCAGTTTGATCTTGTAATATGTCAGATTGTCAATTGCATTTGTCAGGTGTTAGTTTTAGTCATTTTCATATTGTAAGTTTGTCATTGTCAGTTTTTCATTTTCACAGTTTTGGACAGTTGATGTTTGTTAATTTGCTAGTTTCGTTAGTTTGATATTGACAATTTGTCAGTTTGGTCATAACATTGTGTCAGTTTGCTTGATTGTCTTTTTGCACACAATTGTTTTTTTCATTTTCACAGTTTCATTTTTTCATTGCTATTTTCGTCCGTTTGATTTTTTAAGAATGTCAGATTGTCAATTGCATTTTGTCAGGTTGTTAGTTTTAGAATCATTTTGCATATGTAAGTTTGTCATTTTTGTCAGTTTTTTTATTTTCACAGTTTGACAGTTTTGATTTTGTTAATTTTGCTGTTTTTCGTTGTTTTTGATATTGAAATATTGTCAGTTTGTCATACATTTTGTCCAGGTTTGCTTGATTGTCTTTTTTCAAATTGTATTTTGTTCATTTTCACAGTTTTCATTTTTCAATTTGCTAGTTTTTTTCGTCAGTTTCATTTTTTAAGAATGTCAGATTGTCAATTGCATTTTGTCAGGTTGTTAAGTTTTAGTCATTCTTCTAATTGTAATTTCGTCTTTTGTCAGTTTTTTAATTTTCACAGTTTGACAGTTTGATTTTTGTTAATTTTTCTAGTTTTTCGTTATTTTCATATTGTAATATTGTCAGTTTGTCATTAACATTTTGTCAGTTGCTTGTTTTAGTCTTTTCAAGTTGCATTATTTCATTCACAGTTTCATTTTGTCATTTTGCTAGTTTGCGTCAGTTTGAAATATTGTAAATTGTCAGTTTGTCAATAAAATTTTGTCAGTTTGCTTGAATAAGTCTTTTTCAAATTTGTATGTTTTTCATTTTCACCTTTTCATTTTGTCAAATTGCTAGTTTTTCGGCAGTTTGATTTTGGTAAGAATGTCAATGTCCAATTGCCTTTTCAGGTTTGTTAGTTTTTATTCATTTTCACATTGTTATGTTTGTCATTTTGTCAGATTTTCCATTTTCACAGTTTGACAGTTAAATTTTGTCATTTGCTAGTTTTCGTCGTTTGATTTTGTAAGAAATTCGATGTCAATTGCATTTTGTCAGGTTGTTAGTCCTTTGTCAATTTCATATTGTAATTTGTCATTTTGTCAGATTTTCATTTTCAAAAAAAAAACGTTTTTTAACAGTTTTCATTTGTTAATTTGGCTAGTTTTTCCGTCAGTTTGCTATTGTAATATTGTCAGTTTGTTCAATAACATTTTGTCAGTTGCTTGTTGGTTATCATTTTTAAATTAAAAGTTTTTCATGTTCAGTTTCATTTTGTCAATTTGCTAGTTTTCGTACGGGTGGGATATTGTTAGAATGTCAGATGTCATTGCATTTTGTCAGGTTTTTGGTAGTTTTTAGTCATTTTCATATTGTAAGTTGGTCACAGTGTTGTCAGTTTTTCATTTTCACAGTTTTGACAGTTTGATTTTGTTAATTATTTGCTAGTTTTCGTCCAGTTTTATTTTGTAAGAATGTCAGATTGTCAATTGCATTTTGTCAGTTGTGGAGTTTTATTACATTTCACATGTTATTTTGTCATTAGTCAGATTAAGATTTTTCACAGTTTTACGTTTACATTTTGGTCAATTTGCTTGTTTCGTCAGTTTGATTTGGTCAGAATGTCTGATTGTCAATAGCATTTTGAATAGTTTGTAAGTTGCTTGTTCATTTTCAATTAAGTTTTCTTTTTCAATTTTCATTTCACATTTGACAGTTTCATTTGTTTAATTTGCTAGTATGTCTTGTCATTTGATATTGTAATATTGTCAGTTTGTCAATAATTATTGTAAGTTTTCTTTGTAATCATTTTCAAATTAAAAGTTTCATTTTCAAGTTTCATTTTGTCAATTTGCTAGTTTTCGTCAGTTTGATATTGTATAGAATGTCAGATTTGTCAATTGCATTTTGTCAGTTGTTAGTTTTATCATTTCTTTTGTGTTTGTCATTTGTCAGTTTTTCATTTTCACAGTTTAACAGTTTGATTTTGTTAATTTCATTTTCGTTAGTTTGTATTGTATATTGTCAGTTTGTCATAAACATTTGTCAATTTGCTTGTTTTTGTCATTTCAAGTTGTCAGTTTTTCAATTTCACAGTTCTTTTGTCATTTTGATTGTTTCGTCAGTTTGAATATTTTGATTGCATGTTGTAATGCATTTGTCAGTTTTAGTTTTTACATTTTCATATTGTATGTTTTCATTTTGTCAGTTATTTCATTTCGATCAGTTTGACAGTTTCATTTTGTAATTGCTATTTTTGTCAGTTTTATATTTATTTTCAGTTTACATAATTTTGTCATTTGCTTGTTGTAATATTTAATTAATTTTCATTTTCAAGTTCATTTTGTCATTTGCTAGTTTTCGTCAGTTGTATTGTTAAATGTAGATTGTCAATTGCATTTTGTCAGGTTGTTAGTTTTAGTCATTTTCATATTGTAAGTTTTTCATTTTGTCAGTTTTTCATTTTCACATTTTGACAGTTTCATTTTTTTTAATTTGCTAGTTTTTCGTCAGTTTGATATTGTTACATTGTCAGTTTGTCAATAACATTTTGTCAGTTTGTTAGTTATAGTCATTTTCATATTGTAATTTGTAATTTTGTCAGTTTATCATTTCACATTTGACAGTTTCATTTGTTAATTTTCTAGTTTTCGTTAGTTTGATATTGTAATATTGTCAGTTTGTCATTAACATTTTGTCAGTTTGCTTGAATAAGTCTTTTCAAATTGTATGTTTTTCATTTTCACAGTTTCATTTTGTCAAATTGCTAGTTTTCGTCAGTTTGATTTTGTAATATTGTCAGTTTGTCAATAACATTTTGTCAGGTTGCTTGTTTTAGTCATTTTTAAATTGAAAGTTTTTCATTTTCACAGTTTCATTTTGTCAATTTGCTAGTTTTCGTCAGTTTGATATTGTTAGAATGTCAGATTGTCAATTGCATTTTGTCAGGTTGTTAGTTTTAGTCATTTTCATATTGTAAGTTTGTCATTTTGTCACGTTTTCATTTTCACATTTTGACAGTTTCGATTTTGTTAATTTGCTAGTTTGTCGTTAGGTTTGATATTGTAATATTGTCAGTTTTTTTTATCTTTTGTCGTTTTTAATAATCTTTTTTTTTTTGTATGTTTTTCATTTTACAGTTTTTTTCAAATTGCTTTTTTTTTTTTTTAAAATTCCCCATTGTTCCTTTTTTAGGTTTTTTTTTTTTTCAATTGTTAGTTTTTTTCAATTTTTTTTAATTTTAATTTTCATTTTGTAATTTTTTTGTTTTTGTGTTTGATTTTGTAAAAAAGTATTTTCAATTTTTGTATTTTTTTTGTTTTTTAATTGTTTTTTTAATTTTAAATTTTTTTGGGGATTTTTTTTGGGGGTTTTAAAATTTCATTTTTTTTTTTAGTTTTTTGATTTTTTTTAATTTATTTTTCAATTTTTTTTAAAATTTAATTTTTTTCATTTTTATTTTTTGTAGTTTTTAGTTTTTAATTCATTGTAGTTTGTAAATTTTTTTTCATTTTTGTTTTTCATTTTTAAAAAAATTTTTCATTTTTTATTTTTTTTTGTGTTTTTTTTATTTTTTTTTTTTTTTAATTTTTTTTTGCATTTTAATTTTTTTTAATTTTAGTTTTCAATTTTTTTTGGTTTTTTAGTTTTTATTCATTTGAAAATTTTTATTTTTTATTTTTTGAATTTATTTGTAATTAAATTTTAATTTTGGGTTTTTTTTTATTTTTTTCATTTTTTTTTTTTCAAAGGGGGTTTTTTTTTTTACAAAGTTTTAAATTTTAATTTTTTTCCAATTTATTCATTTTGATTTGTTTTTTTTTTTTTGTTGTTTTTAATTTTTTTTTTTGTTTTATTTTGTATTTTAAATTTTAATTTTTTTTGTTTTTCATTTATTTTTTATTTTAGTTTTTTGTTTTTAATTTTAAGTTTGTTTTTTAAATTTCATTTTTTTTGTTTTTTTGGTATTTTCATTTTTTTTTAAATTTTTTTTAAAATTTTTTTGTTTAATTTCCTTTAAATTTTATTTCTTTTTGCCTTTTTTTTTAAAAATTTTTTTTTTTTGGGGAAAATTTTAATTTTTTTTTGTAGTTTTTTTTTTTATTTTATTTTTGTTTTTTTTTGTTTTGTTTTTTATTTCATTTTTAATTTTTTTGAGTTTTAAAATTTTTTTTTTCCTTTTTGTATTTGCTTTTTGTCATTTTAAAATTTTTTTTCTTTTCAAAAATTTTTTCATTTTTTTGTAGTTTTTTCAAATTGGAGTTTTTAAATTTTTCCCGTTTCTTTTTAAAATTTTTTTTGTGTTTTTGTAAAAATTTTTTCCCTTTTTTTTTTTTTTGTTTTTTATTTTGTAGTTTGTTTGTAATTTTTATTTTTAATTTTAAAATTTATTTTTTTTTTTCTTTTTATTTATATTAATTCTTTCAATTTTTTGTTTTTTTTTTTTTTTTAAAAAAAAGTTTTCATTTTTATTTTTTTTCGTTTTTTTTTTATTAATTTTAATTTTAATTTTCATTTGTTTAATTTTTTGTTTTTGTTTTATTTAAATTTTCATTTTTCATTTTAAAAATTTTTTTTAAATTTTTGTTTTCATTTTAAATTTTAAAATTTTTTTTAATTTATTTTGTAATTTTTATTTTTCCCATTTTATTTTAAATTTTTTGTCAATTTATTTTGTCAGTTTTTTTTTAATTTTAAAAATTTTTTTTTTTTTTTTTTTGTAAATTTTTTGTAATTGCTTTTCTTTTTTTTTTTTTAAAATTTTGTTTCAAATTTTGTATTTTTTTTTTTTTCCCCTTAATTTTTTTTTTGGGGAAAATTTTTTTTGGGTTTTTTTTTGTTTAAATTTTTTTTTATTTTTTTTTTTTTCATATTTTTGTTTGGGTTAATTTTTCATTTAAATTTTTTAATTTATTTTTTTAAATTTTTATTTTCCCTTTTAATTTTTTTGGGTTTTTTTTGTCATTTTTTGTAATTTTTCAATTTGTTTTATTTTCCCGTTTTTTTGAATTTTTTTTTTTTCAGTTTATTTTTTATTTTAGTTTGTAGTTTTTTTAAAAATTTTTCAGTTTTGCAATAAAAAAAATTTTTATTTTTTTTTATTTTTAATTTTTTTTCAAATTTCAGTTTTTTTTATTTTGTAAAAGGGCAGTTGTAATTGATTTTTTTGTTGTTTGTTTTTAATTTGTTTTTTTTGTCTTTTTTTTTTTTCAAATTTTTTTATTTGAATTTTGTTTTTGTTAGTTTGATTTGAAAATTGTCCCTTTTTCAATTTTTGTCAGTTTTTTATTTCTTTTTAAATTGTAGTTTTTCATTGTTTCATTTTTATTTTCATTTTTCAGTTTGATTTTTTAAAACGTTTTCTTTTTTTTGATTTTTTAGTTTTACATTTTTTTGTAAATTGTCTTTTTATTTTTATTTAAATTTACATTTATTTTTTAATTTTCTAGTTTTGTTAGTTTTTTTAAATTTTCGTTTTTCATTCATTTTGTCAGTTTTGTTTTAGTCATTTTTAATTGTATTTTTCAATTTCAAATTTCATTTTTATTTTCCAATTTTTCCCGTTTTTTTGTAAAAATTTCAGTTTTTTTAAATTTGTCAGTTTGCTTAAAATTTTTTTCAAAAAGTTGTTTTTCATTTTTAAGTTTCATTTTTCAAATTCTTTTTTTGGGTTTTTTTTTTGTCAATTCTTTGTCAGGGTTTTTTGTTTTAAATTTTTTTTAATTTTATTTTATTTTGTCAGTTTTTTTTTTTAATTTCATTAAAATTTTTTTAAATTTTAAATTTTTCATTTTGTTTTAAAAAATTTTTTGCATTTTTTTTGCATTTTTCTTTTTCATTTTTTTTTGAAATTTTTTTTGTTTTTTCATTTTCACATTTAAATTTTTTGGGGGGGTTTGTAGTTTTCCAAAATTTATTTGTAATTTTTTTTTAAAATTTGTCAGTTTGTTGTTTTTACATTTTTAAAATTAAAATTTTTTTTCATTTTTTTTCAATTTTCTTTTTTTTTTTTTTTTAAATGAATTTCAATTATTTTCAGGGTTTTTTTTATTTTTTTTATTGTAAATTTTTTTTTTCATTTTCAAATTTTCGGGTTCTTTTTTTAATTTTTTTTTAGTTTTTTTTAAATTTTTGCTAACTTTTATTTGCTTGTTTGCATTTTTAAAAGGTTTAAATTTTTTAAAGAAATTTTGTAATTTTCTAGTTTTTTCATTTTATTTGTAATTGTCAGATTTCAATTTTTTTTTTGCGGGTTTTTTTTTGTTTAAAATTTTGGGTTTTTATTTGTTTTTTTTTTTTAAAAATTTTTTTTTTTTTTGTTTTTTCTTTTTAAAATTTTTTTAAAATTTTTTCATTTAAAATTTTGTCATTTTGGCAATTTTTTTTTTTTCAATTTATTTTTTTTTTTTTTGTTTTTGGTTTTTTTTCATTTTTTTTAAAAATTTTTTTTTTCCCCTTTTATTTTTGGTTTTTTTTAAAATTCATTTTAATTTGTTTTTGCCTTTTTTTTAATTTAATTTTTTTGAATTTGTTTTTTGTTTTTATTTTAATTTAATTTTTTTTCATTTTAGTTTGTTTTTTTTAAATTTTGGGTTTTTCATTCATTTTGTAATTTGCTTTTCTTTTTTTGGAAATTTTTATTTCAAAACTTTTGTCATTGTTTTTGCATTTTTTTTTTTTTTTCTTTTTTTTTTCCATTTTTTAGTTTTTTTTTAAAATTTTTTTGTCAGTTTTTAAAATTTTTTTTTTTTGTTTAAATTTTTTTTATTTTTTTTTTTTAAATTTTAATTTTTTCATTTTTTAAATTTTTTTTATTTAATTTTAATTTTGTCATTTGTCAATCTTTTTTCCCTTTTGTTTAAATTTTTTTTTTGTTTTTTTATTTTAATTTCATTTTTTCAATTTTTTTTTTTTGTTTGTTTTTAAAATTTTAATTGTTTCATTTTTGGGGTTTTTTTTCATTTTCATTTTTAAGGGTTTTTTTTGTAGTTTTAATTTCCCCCCCCCGTTTGGGGTTTTTTTTTTTTTTTTTATTTTATTTTGTAGTTTTTTTTTTTCATTTTGTTTTTGATTTTTTTTTTTTTTTTTAAATTTTTTTTTTTATTTTCATTTTTTTTTTTTTTTGTGTTGATTTTTAAAAAAAGTTTTTAATTTTTTTTGTCATTTTTTTTATTTTCTATTTAAAATTTATTTTTTCAATTTTTTTCTTTCGTTTTTTTTTTTATTTATTTTTTATTTTTTTAATTTTCATTTTTTTATTTTTTTTTAAAATTTTAAAAATTTATTTTTTTTTTGTCATTTTTATTTTGTGTTTATTTTTTACTTTTTTCAATTTTTTTGGGGTTTTTTTTTTTTTTTTTTGTGGTTTTTTTTGCTTACATTGTTTTTTTGTTTTTTAGTTTTTCTTTAATTGAATTTTTTATTTTTTATTTAAAATTTTTTAGTTTTTTTTTAGTCATTTTAAATAAATTTTTTTTCTTTTTTTTTTTAAAATTTGGGGTTTTTTTTTTTTTTTTTTTTTTTTTTTTTTTTTTTTATTTTTAAAAAGGAGTTTTAAAAATTTTTTTTTAGTGTTTTTTTAAAAATTTTTTTTAAGTTTGTTTTGGTTTTATTTTAAGTTGCATTTTTTTTTTATTTTAGTTTTCGTTTTTTTGAATTTGTTAATTTTTTTAGTTTTTTAAAAAAATTTTCAGTTTGTTTTTAAAAATTTTCAAATTGTGTTTTTCTTTTCAGTTTTTTTTTCTTTAAAATTTCATTTTTTTTTTTTAATTTTTTAAAAATTTTGTAGTTTTTATTTAACTTTTTCAAATTGTTTTTTTTTAAAATTTTTAAATTTTTTTTTTTCTTTATTTTTTAAATTTTTAAATTTTGCTTTATTTTTTTAGGGGTTTTTTTTTTTATTTTTTTTGTTTGTTTAAAAATTTTTTAGTTTTTTTTTTCAATTTTTTTTTGGGTTTTTTTTATTTTGGGAATTGTTTTTTTGGGGGTTTGTCAAAATTTTTTTTTTTTTTTTTAATTTTCATTTTCATTTTAAATTTTTTTTTAATTTTTTATTTTCCCGTTTTGAATTTAAATTTTTAAATTTTTAATTTTTGTTTGTTGTTTAAAATTTTTTAATTAAAACATTTTTCTTTTAAATTTTTTAAATTTTAAAATTTTCTTTTTTTTTTTGAAAATTTTTTCATTTCTTTTTTTTATTTTTTTTTTTTTTATTTTTTTTTTGTTTGTTTTATTTTCCCGTTTTTTTTTTTTTTTCAATTGTTTTTAAAATTTAATTTTCTTTTTTTTTGTTTTTTTAATTTTGTTTTATAAAATTTTGGAAATTTTTTTAATTTTTTGGCTTTTTTTTTTAATTTTTTTGTTTTTTTTTTTTATTTTTTAAGTTTTCTTTGTAATTGCATTTTTCAGGGTTTTATTTTTAATTCATTTTTAATTGGTTTTTTGTGTTTTTTTTCCATTTAATTTTAAAAAGTATTTTTCATTTTCTTAGTTTTGAATTTAATTTGTATTTTCTAAATTTTGTATTTTGGGTATTTTTTTAATTGTTTTTTTTTTTTTCCGTTTTTTTTTTTCAAATTGCTAGTTTTCGTCAGTTTGATTTTGTAAGAATGTCAGATTGTCAATTGCATTTTGTCAGGTTGTTAGTTTGTCATTTTCATATTGTTAGTTTGTCATTTTGTCAGATTTTCATTTTCACAGTTTGACAGTTTGATTTTGTTATTTCTAGTTTTCGTTAGTTTGATATTGTAATATTGTCAGATTGTCAATTGCATTTTGTCAGGTTGTTAGTTTTAGTCATTTTCATATTGTAAGTTTGTAATTTTGTCAGATTTTCATTTTCACAGTTTGACAGTTTCATTTTGTTAATTTGCTTGTTTTCGTTAGTTTGATATTGTAATATTGTCAGTTTGGGCAATAACATTTTGTTTAGTTTGCTTGTTTAGTCATGTTTCAATTAAAAGTTTTTCATTTTTACAGTTTTATTGTGTCAATTTGCTAGTTTTCCTCAGTTTGATTTGGTAAGAATGTCTGATAGATCAATTGCAATTTGTCAGGTTGTTAGTCTTAGTCATTTTCATATTGCAAGTGCGACATTTCGTCAGATTTTCATTTTCACAGTTTGACAGTTTCATTTTGTTTTAATTTGCTAGTTTTTTGTCAGTTTTATATTGTACTATTGTCAGTTTGTCAATAAAAATTTTGTCAGTTTGCTTGTTGTAGTCATTTTCAAATTGAAAGTTTTTCATTTTCACAGTTTCATTTTGTCAATTTGCTAGTTTTTGTCATTTTCATATTGTAAGTTTTCCATTTTGTCAGTTTTTCATTTTCCCCAGTTTGACAGTTTGATTTTTTTAATTTGCTAGTTTTCGTTAGTTTGATATTGTAATATTGTCAGTTTGTCATTAAAATTTTGTCAGTTTGCTTGTTTTAGTCATTTTCAAAAAGTTTGTCAGGGTTTTCCCTTTTCCCAGTTTAATTTTGTCAAGTTGCTAGTTTGCGTCAGTTTGATTTTGTATGAATGTCAGATTGTCAATTGCATATTGTCAGGTTGTTAGTTTTAGTCATTTTCATATTGTAAGTTTGTCATTTTGTCAGATTTACATGTTTCACAGTTTTTACAGTTTCATTTTTATTTGCTAGTATTCGTCAGTTTGATATTGTAAATTGTCAGTTTGTCAAAAACATTTTGGGAGTTTGCTTGTCTTTTTTATTTCATTTTTCATTGTCGGTTTTTCATTTTCACAGTTTCATTTTGTCAATTTTCTAGTTTTCGTCAGTTTGATTTGTAAGAATGTCAGATTGTCAATTGCATTGTGTCAGGTTGTAAGCTTTAGTCATTTTCATATTGTAAGTTTGTCATTTTGTCAGATTTTTATTTTCAGAGTTTGACAGTTTCATTTTGTTAATTAGCTAGTTTTCGTCAGTTTTGATTTTGTAAGAATGTCAGATTGTCAATTTTCATTTGTCAGGTTGTTAGTTTTAGTCATTTTCATATTGTAAGTTTGTCATTTTGTCAGATTTACATTTTTACAGTTTGACAGTTTCATTTTTTTTATTTGCTAGTATTCGCAGGTTGATATTGTAATATTTTTCAGTTTTCAATTACATTTTGTCAGTTTGCTTGTTGTAGTCATTTTTAAATTCTAATTTTTACATTTTCACTGTTTCATTTTGTCAATTTGCTATTTTTGTCAGTTAGATATTGTAAGAATGTCAGATTGTCAATTGCATTTTGTCAGGTTGTTAGTTTTAGTTTATTTTCATATTGAAAGTTTTTCATTTGTCAGATTTTCATTTTCTCAGTTAGACAGTTTTTATTTTGTTAATTTGCTAGTTTTCGACAGTTTGATATAGGTATATTGTCATTTTGTCAGTAACATTTGTCAGTTTGCTTGCTTTAGTCTTTTTCCAAATTGTCAGTTTTTCATTTTCCCAGTTTCATTTTGTCAATTTGCCTAGTTTTTGTCGTTTGATTTTGTAAGAATGTCAGATTGTCAATTGCATTTTTTTCAGGTTTGTTAGCTTTAGTCATTTTCCATATTGTAAGTTTGTCATTTTGTCAGTTTTTCATTTTCACAGTTTCATTTTGTCAATTTGCTAGTTTTCGTCATTTTTTATTTGGGAAGAATGTCTGATTGTCAATTGCATTTTGTCAGGATGATAGTTTTTTTCATTTTCATATTGTAAATTTGCCATTTTGTCAGATTTTCATTTTTTACAGTTTGACAGTTTTCATTTTGTTAATTGATTTTTTCGTCAGTTTGATATTGCAATATTGTCAGTTTGTCAATAAATTTTGGGCAGTTTTTCTTGTTGAAGTAATTTCAAATTTAAAGTTTTTCAATTTCACAGTTTCATTTTGTCAATTTACTTGTTTTCGTCAGTTTGATAATGTAATAATGTCAGATTGTCAATTGCATTTTGTCAGGTTTTGTTAGTTTTAGTCATTTCCATATTGTAAATTTGTCATTTTGTCAGTTTTTTCATTTATACAGTTTGACAGTTTGATTTTGTTAATTAGCTAGGTTTTTGTTAGTTTTTATATTGTAAAATTGTCAGTTTGTCAATAACATTTTGTCAGTTTGCTTGTTTTAGTCATTTTCAAGTTGTCAGTTTTTTCATTTTCACCCGTATCATTTTTGTCAATTGCTAGTTTTCGTCAGTTTGATTTTGTAAGAAGTCGATTGTCAATTGCATTGTGTCAGGTTGTAAGCTTTAGTCATTTTTTATTGTAAGTTTGTTATTTTGTCAGATTTTCATTTTCAGAGTTTGACAGTTTCATTTTGTAATTTTTGCTAGTTTTTGTCAGTTTGATTTTGTAAGAATGTCAAAATTTTCTATTGCATTTTGTCAGGTTGTTAGTTTTAGTCATTTTCATATTGTAATTTGTCATTTTTGTCAGATTTTATTGTCACAGTTTGACAGTTCATTTTGTTAAATTTGCTAGTTTTCGACAGTTTGATATGGTTATTGTCATTTTGTCAGTAACATTTTGTAGTTTGCTTGCTTTAGTCTTTTTCAAATTGTCAGTTTTTCATTTTCCCAGTTTCATTTTGTCAATTTGCTAGTTTTCGCAGTTTGATTTTTTTAAGAATGTCAGATTGTCAATTGCATTTTGTCAGGTTGTTAGCTTTAGTCATTTTCATATTTTAAGTTTGTCATTTTTGTGCAGTTTTTCATTTTCACAGTTTGACAGTTTGATTTTGTCAATTTTCTAGTTTTAGTTTGATATTGTAATTTAGTTTGTCAATAACTTTTGTCATTTGCTTGTTTACGTCGTTTTCAAGTTGTCAGTTTTTTTCATTTTCACAGTTTCATTTTTTCCCAATTTTCTAGTTTTCGTCAGTTTGATTTGGTAAGAATGTCTGATTGTCAATTGCATTTTGTCAGGATGATAGTTTTTTTTCATTTTCATATTGTAAGTTTTGCCATTTTTTCAGATTTTCATTTTCACAGTTTTGACAGTTTCCTTTTGTTAATTTGATTACTTTTCGTCAGTTTGATATTGCAATATTGTCAGTTTGTCAATAACATTTTGTCAGTTTGCTTGTTTGAAGTAATTTTCAAATTTTAAAATTTTTTCAATTTCACAGTTTCATTTTGTCAATTTTACTTGTTATCGTCAGTTTGATAATGTAATAATGTCAATTTTTCAATTGCATTTTTTCAGGTTAGTTAGTTTTAGTCATTTTCATATTGTTTAAATTTGTCATTTTGTCAGTTTTTCATTTATACAGTTTGACAGTTTCATTTTGTCAATTTGCTAGTTTTCGTTAGTTTGATATTGTAATATTGTCAGTTTGTCAATAACATTTTGTCAGTTTGCTTGGGTTTTTGTCATTTTCAAGTTGTCAGTTTCATTTTCACAGTATCATTTTGTCAATTTGCTAGTTTTCGTCAGTTTGATTTTGTAAGAATGTCAGATTGTCAATTGCATTTTGCAGTTTGCTGATTAAGTCTTTTTTAATTGTATTTTTTTTAAATTTTCACAGGTTCATTTTGTCATTGCTAGTTTCGTTAGTTTATTCTGTAAAAATGTCAAATTTTCATTGCATATTGTCAGGTGTTAGTTTTAGTCATTTTCATATTGTAAGTTTGTCATTTTGTCAATTTTTAAATTTTTACAGTTTGACAGTTTATTTTGTTAATTTGCTAGTATTCTCAGTTTGATATTGTAAAATTGTCAGTTTCAATAACATTTTGCAGTTTGCTTGTCTTTTTCATTTCATTTTCATTGTCGGTTTCATTTTTCAAAAGTTTCATTTTGTCAAATTTTCAGTTTTCGTCAGGTTTGTTTTTTTTTAAGAAAGTAGATTGTCAATGCATGTGTTCAGGTTGTAAGCTTTAGTCATTTCATATGTAATTTTGTTATTTTGTCAGATTTTCATTTTAGAGTTTGATAGTTTCATTTTGTAATTTTGCTAGTTTTTGTCAGTTTGATTTTGTAAGAATTTTTCAGATTGCTATGCATTTTTTCAGGTTGTTAGTTTAAGCATTTTCATATTGTAAGTTTGTCATTTTTTTCAGATTTTTATTGTCCAGTTTGACAGTTTCATTTTGTTAATTAGCTAGTTTTAGTCAGTTTTTATATGTTATATGTCAGATTGTCAATTGCATTTTGTCAGGTTGTTTAGTCATTTTCATATTGTAAGTTTGTCATTTTTGTCAGTTTTTCATTTCACAGTTGACAGATTTGATTTTGTTATTTTAGTTTTCGTTAGTTGATATTGTATTTGTCAGTTGTCATTAACATTTTGAAAATTTGCTTGTTTAGTCATTTTCAAGTTGTCAGTTTTTTTAATTTCACAGTTTTCATTTTGTCATTTGCTAGTTTGCGTCAGTTTGATTTTTTGAATGTCAGATTGTCAATTGCATTTGTCAGGTTGTTAGTTTTATTCATTTTCATATTGTAAGTTGTCATTTTTTCAGATTTACATTTTCACAGTTTGACAGTTTCATTTGTTATTTGCTAGTATTCGTCAGTGAATTGTAAATTGTCAGTTTGTTTAATTAAATTTTGTCCCGTTTGCTTGTTTTTGTCATTTTCAAATTGAAAGTTTGTCATTTTGTCAGATTTACATTTTTTCAGTTTGGGCAGTTTTTAAATTTTTTTTTAAATTTTCTAGTTTTCGTCAGTTTGTATAGGTATATTGTCTTTTTGTCAGTAACATTTTTACAGTTTTCTTGCTTTAGTTTTTTATATGTCTTTTCATTTTTACAGTTTCATTTTGTCAATTTGGCTAGTTTTTCGTCAGTTTGTTTGTAGAATGTCAGATTGTCAATTGCTTTTGTCAGTTGTTAGCTTTAGTCATTTTCATTTTTGTAAGTTTTGCTTTTGTCAGTTTTTTAATTTACAGTTTGACAGTTTTCATTTTGTTAATTTGCTTATTTTCGTCAGTTTTGATATTGTAAGAATGTCAGATTGCCAATTGCATTTTGTCAGGTTGTTTTGTTTTAGTCATTTTCATTTGTAGTTTGTCAATTGTCAGATTTTCATTTTCACAGATTTGCAGTTTCATTTTGTTAATTTGTAAATTTTCGTCAGTTTTATATTGTTTAAAATTGTCAGTTTGCCAATAACATTTTGTCAGTTTGCTTGATTAAGTCTTTTTTAAATTGTATGTTTTCATTTTCACAGTTTCATTTTGTCAATTTGCAGTTTTCGTCTGTTTGATTTTGTAAGAATGTCAGTTGTCAATTGCATTTTGTCAGGTTTTTAAGTTTTATTCATTACATATTGTTAGTTTGTCATTTTGTCAGATTTCATTTTCACATTTGACAGTAATATTTTGTCAATTTGCTAGTTTTCTCAGTTTGATGTTGAATATTGTCAGTTTGTCATAACATTTGTCAGTTTGCTTGTTAAGTTTTTTTTCAAATTGTATGTTTTTTATTTTCACAGTTTCATTTTGTCAATTGCTAGTTTTGTCTGTTTGATTTTGTAAGAATTCAGATTTCAATTGCATTTTGTCAGGTTGTAAAGTTTTATTTCAATTATCATATTGTTAGTTTGTCATTTTGTCAATTTTCATTGTTCCAGTTTACAGTAACATTTTGTCCATTTGCTAGTTTTCGTCATTTGATGTTGTAATTTGTCAGTTTGTCAATAACATTTTGTCAGTTTGCTTGTTTTAGTCATTTTCAAATTTAAAGTTTTCATTTTCACAGTTTAAAGTGTCAATTTGTAGTTTTCGTCAGTTGTAATTGCATTTTGGTCAGGTTGTTGTTTTAGTCATTTCAATTGTAAGTTGTCATTTTGTCAGTTTTTTCATTTTCCAGTTTGCAGTTTCATTTTGTCAATTTTCTAGTTTTCGTCATTGATTTGGTAAGAATGTCTGATTGTCAATTGCAATTGTCAGGTTTTGTCTTTGGTTTTCATATTTTAAGTTTGTCATTTTTTCAGATTTTCATTTTCACAATTGACAGTTTCATTTTGTTAATTTGCTAGTTTTTGTCAGTTTGATATTGTAAATGTCAGTTTGTCAATAACATTTTGTCAGTTGCTTGTTGTAGTCATTTTTAAATTGAAAAATTTTTCATTTTCACAGTTTCATTTTGTCAAATTTTCTTTGTTTTCGTCAGTTTATATTGTAAGTTTGTTTATTTTGTCAGTTTTTTATTTTTCAGTTTGACATTTATTTTTTTAATTTGCTAGTTTTCGTTAGTTGATATTGTAATATTGTCAGTTTGTCATTAACATTTTGTCAGTTTGCTTGTTAGTCATTTCAAGTTGTCAGTTTTTCCCTTTTCACAGTTTAATTTTGTCAATTAGCTAGTTTGCGTCAGTTTGATTTGTAGAATGTCAGATTGTTCAATTGCATATTGTCAGGTTGTTAGTTTTAGTCTTTTCATATTGTAAGTTTGTCATTTTGTCAGATTTACATGTTCACAGTTTGACAGTTTTATTTTGTTTATTTGCTAGTATTCGTCAGTTTTATATTGGAAAATTTTCAGTTTGTCAATACATTTGCAGTTTGCTTGGGCTTTTCATTCATTTTTCATTGTCGGGTTTTTTATTTTTCACAGTTTCATTTTTTCAATTTGCTAGTTTTTTGTCAGTTTGATTTTGTAAGATGTCAATTGTCAATTGCATTTTGTCGGTTTTAAGTTTAGTCATTTTTCATATTGTAAGTTTGTTATTTTGTCAGATTTTCATTTTCAAGTTTGACAGTTTCATTTTGTCAATTGTATTTTGTCAGTTTGATTTTGGGAAGAATGTCATATTGTCAATTGCATTTTGTTTAGGGTTGTAAGTCTTAGTCATTTCAATTGTAAGTTGTCATTTTGTCAGATTTTCATTTCCCGTTTGCAGTTTTCATTTGTTAATTTGCTAGTTTTTTTCAGTTTGAATTGTAATAATGTCATTTGTCAATAACATTTGTCAGGGTTTTCTTGTTGTAGTCATTTTCAAATTGAAAGTTTTTCATTTTCACAGTTTCATTTTGAATTTTTTAGTTTTCGTCATTTGATTTTGTAATAATGTCAGATTTTTCAATTGCATTTTGTCAGTTGTTAGTTTAGTCATTTCATATTGTAAGTTTTTTTCATTTTGTCAGATTTTCATTTCACAGTTTTACAGTTTTTATTTTGTTAATTTGCAGTTTTCGTTAGTTTGATTTTTGTAAAAATTGTCAGTTTGTCATTTCATTTTGTCAGTTTGCTGTTTTAGTCATTTTCAAGTTTTTGGGCAGGTTTCATTTCGCAGTTTCATTTTGTCAATTGCTAGTTTTGCGTCAGTTTATATTTTGTAATATTTCAGTTTGTCAATAACATTTTGTCAGTTTGTCGTTGATTAAGTCTTTTTCAAATTGTATGTTTTTCATTTTCAGTTTCCTTTTGTCCCAAATTTTCTAGTTTTCGTCAGTTTTATTTTTGTAAGAATGTCAGATTGTCAATTGCATTTGTCAGGTTTTGTTTTAGTCATTTTTCATATTGTAAGTTTGTCATTTTGCAGATTTACTTTTTACAAATTTGACAGTTTTGTATTTTGTTTATTTGCTAGTATTCGTCAGGTTGATTTGTAATAAATTTTCAGTTTGTCAATTACATTTTGTCATTTGCTTGTTGTAGTCTTTTTAAAATTTTAATTTTACATTTTCACTGTTTTTATTTTTGTCAATTGCTAGTTTTGTCAGTTAGATATTGTAAAAATGTCAGATTGTCAATTGCATTTTGTCAGGTTGTTAGTTTTAGTCATTTTTATATTGAAAGTTTGTCATTTTGTCAGATTTTCATTTTCTCAGTTGCAGTTTTTATTTTGTAATTTGCTAGTTTTTCGACAGTTTTGTATAGGTATATTGTCATTTTGTCAGTAACATTTTGTCAGTTTGCTTTCTTTAGTCTTTTCAAATTGTCAGTTTTCATTTTCCCAGTTTCATTTTGTCAATTTGTAGTTTTTGTCAGTTTTATTTTGTAGAATGTAGATTGTCAATTGCATTTGTCAGGGTTGTTAGCTTTAGTCATTTTCATATTGTAAGTTTGTCATTTTGTCTTCATTTTCACTGTTTGACAGTTTCATTTTGTCAATTGCTATTTTAGTTTTATATTGTAATATTGTCATTTGTCAATAACATTTTGTCAGTTTGCTTGTTTTAGTCTTTTTCAAATTGTCAGTTTTTCATTTTCCAGTTTCATTTTGTCAATTTGTAGTTTTGTCAGTTTGATTTGGGAAGAATGTCTTTATGTCAATTGCATTTTGTCAGGTTGTTAGTCTTAGTCATTTTATTTTGTAAGTTTGTCATTTTTTCAGATTTTCATTTTCCCCAGTTTGACTTTCATTTTGTCAATTGCTAGTTTTGTCAGTTTGATTTTTGTAAGAATGTTCAGATTGTCAATTGCATTTTGTCAGGATGATAGTTTTATTCATTTCATATTGTAAGTTTTCCATTTTGTCAGATTTTTCATTTTCACAGTTTTACAGTTTTTATTTTGTTAATTTGCTTGTTTCGTTGTTTGATATTGCAATATTGTCAGTTTGTCAAAAAACATTTTTTCAGTTGCTTGTTGAAGAAATTTTTAAATTTAAAATTTTTTTTCAATTTTCCCTTTTGTCAAATTTTCTTGGTTTTTTGTCAGTTTGATAATGTTTAATATGTCAGATTGTCAATTGCATTTTGTCAGGGTTTGTTATTTTAGTCATTTCATATTGTTAATTTGTCATTTTGTCAGTTTTTCTTTATACAGTTTGACAGTTTGATTTTGTTAATTTGCTAGTTTTGTTAGTTTGATATTGTAATATTTTCAGTTTGTCAATAACCTTTTTTCAGTTTGCTGTTTAGTTTATTTTAAAATTGTCAGTTTTTCATTTTCACAGTATCATTTTGTCAATTTGCTAGTTTGCGCAGTTGATATTTTAATATTTTCGTTTGTAATAACATTTTGTCAGTTTTCTTATTTAAGTCTTTTTTTAAATTGTATGTTTTTTTATTTTCACATTTCATTTTTTCAATTTGCTGTTTTTGTCAGTTTTTATTTTTTAAGAATGTCAGATTGTCAAATTTCATTTTGTCAGGGTTTTAAGTTTTTTTTATATATTGAAATTTTTCATTTTGCAGATTTTATTTTCACAGTTTTTACATTAATTTTTTCAATTTGCAGTTTTCGTCATTTTATATTGTAATATTTCAGTTTGTCAATTACATTTTTCATTTGCTTGTTTTTTGTCATTTCAAAATTAAAAAATTTTCATTTTTACAGTTTTATTGTGTCAATTTGCTGTTTTCATCAGTTTGATTTGGAAGAATGTCTGATTGTCAATTTCAATTTGCAGGTTGTTAGTCTTAGTCATTTTTATATTGTAAGGTTTTTCATTTTGTCAGATTTTTTTTTTCACAGTTTGACATTTTTTTTTTGTTAATTTGCTAGTTTTTTTCAGTTTGATATTGTAAGAATTGTCAGTTTGTCAATAACATTTTGCAGTTTGCTTGTCTTTTCATTTCATTTTTCATTGTCGGTTTTTTTATTTTCACAGTTTCATTTTGTCAACTTGCTAGTCTTCGTCAGTTTGATTTTGTAAGAATGTCCGATTGTCAATTGCATTGTGTCAGGTTGTAAGCTTTAGTCATTTTCATATTGTAAGTTTGTAAGTTTGTCATTTTGTCATTTTCAATTTCACAGTTTGACAGTGTCATTTTGTCAATTTGCTAGTTTTTTTTCAGTTTGATATTGTAATAATGTCAGTTTGTCAATTGCATTTTGTCAGGTTGTTAGTTTTAGTTATTTTCATATTGTAAGTTCGTTATTTTGTCAGTTTTTCATTTTCACAGTTTGACAGTTTGATTTTGTTAATTTGCTAGTTTTCGTGAGTGTTCGCGCCAGTTTAAGCCCAATCTTGTTTCACGTAGTATTTAGTTTTCACTCCCTCGTACCCCTCTTCTTATCTCTGATTTTTAAACCTGACCTAGACAGGTCGTTGGCTCGTCTCTATTGCATTCGAACTGCCATAGGTTCAGACCTCATACGGCTGTCTGTTTAGACAGTGTTTTGTATATTTATATGCCTCGAGCAACAAACCCAAAAATTTCTTCGTGGGTCAAAA